>CP092866.1:25339850-25372604 GCA_030710605.1 Cordylochernes scorpioides | reverse complement strand
AGTTGTCATTTACCTTAGAGAACTGATCTGTGAATTCAGCAAATCTAAAAGTAGAATACTGTATGCAGTACAATGTTATTGGCTAATGGGGAACTGGGGTTTGGAACTTTGCCACTGTTTGAATCTCCCAACAATGCTGGACTTGTGTTTGGCAAGACAATGAAGAGAACCGATTTAAAATTGGTACAAGCTTGATTCTATTCCAGATGTTTGGTACAACCTTTGAAGGAGCTCTGGAGAAAAAGATTCAATATATTTTTCAAATCATTATTATATATATATATATATCCCTAGTACACATGTGGAACAGGCTATGATAATCATGGTGGGTAGAAGTTGGCGACTACTTTTACTGTAACTTCTACACATGTGAAAAGCAGTTTGACATTTGCCCTTACAAATTTACCAGAGCCCTGTTTGGTTACTTGCACTCACTGGTTGTGTTGGACTTTTGCAAGAATCGGAGGCCATTGGAGCATTTTTTTTTTTAATAGAAAAGTGTCTAATGCGAGGTCATAGCAGTCGAAAACCAACAGTTTAGACCACTCATTCACCAACCCCCTGTTAGAGCATTATAATTCTAAAGGCCCAAGTCCTGATGGCCTTAAATATGGGCAATAGCAACCTCAATCCCAAAATGCTGTTGTTATAAAGAGGTATTTGAGGATTTTGGAAAACTGCCAGAGAGATTGGTGTGGAACAATGAAGGTTGATGGAGATTTCCTGGGGTTTTGACAACACTCAGGTATGGCCTTCATATTGGCATGTGGGGATACTTTTTATAGCACAATTCCTTCACCATGGCAAACCTTAATGTGATTGAACTCTTCGTTCATCATGGTTCATTAAATGGCAGAACCCCTCCCCCCCCCCCCTTTTTTTTTTTAATCTGCATGGACAAATATTTCAATTTTGAATGAAATTAATCCTGGTAAATCCCTAGAATCCCAAATATGTGAGCATAGACTGACTTACTTCGGATACATAATGAGAACAAATGGATTAGAAAAGATGTTGGGAAAAATTAAGAAGAAAGAAAGGAAGACTTCTAGTGATCTGGCTAGAAAGGGTCAAGAAAAAGCTAACGGAAGGTCACATGATGAGCTGCGAATGATGATCACTAAAAGATCAAATTAGAGAATATTTGTTCATATAGTCACCAAAAGTAGGACTCGACTAGATGGACACTAACATCAACAGAGTCTCCTATAAGAAATTGTTGTCTTATGTGTGTGCTTTCTTCAAATACATAGTGGCTTCCAGTGCTAACTGCACGGGACAATGACGTGGCAACCGGAGCTTCCGACCGGCGCCACTAGAGGCGCTGCATCTCTCCTTTTTGTTTGCTTGCCTGTGCTATGTCATATCTACTTATATATTTGCCTTATTCTGTCTGTTTGTTTGTCTGTTTGCCTGAAGCTCACGGATAGAATGCGCGCTCATTGGCTGCCAGGGAACACGTGTCCTCCCTGCCCCCCTCTAGACAACCCTGTTATTCAAAAACCATACATCCAATCGTCATGAAATTCTGGGATATTATTAGGTATATCCCCGGAAAGGTTTTCGAAAAATAATTTCTTGAATATCTTGAATATCCTTAGAGTTATTTGCAGAATTGTAGATATAACTCGCAAGCAGCGCCGCCAGAAGGTGATAGGCTTAAGCTTGCTGCTCCACCCCTGTTGACCTTGGGTCATCGTGTGAGTCACAGCATGATGCAACAAAAAACACTCTCTCTGGGGATTGCGGCGTCAACAACCTGTAAGTTTGCCTCTCTCATAAACCTGTCTATACAGACCACCCTGACTATAGCGACCACTCTAGACAACCCTGTTATCAGCTGCCTGTCTATACAGACCACCCTGTCTATAGCGGTCACCTTAGGCAACCCTGTTATCAGCAGTGTGATACATCCACCTGTCTATACAGACCACCCTGTCTATAGCGACCACTCTAGACAACCCTGTTATCAGCTGTGTGATACATCCACCTGTCTATACAGACCACCCTGTTAATAGCGACCACCCAAGTCAACGTTTTTAAAATATATTCGCACTCGGGTAAACCCCGGGCGTTGCCCGGGCCATTCGTCTAGTCCATTATAATGCTTTATTAAACATGTAGTTTTAATCTATTCAGCTTGATTCACCACTGTTTTAACAGAAACCATAGCCCTATAAACATGGTTAAATCGGGTCTCTCCTAGAGATGGTCTCTCATTAGAGACTTTCTATTGAAATAGTCATGACTCTTGGCCTAACATAACACTCTTGATAAGAGACCACCTCCAAGAGAGACCACATTTATCCATGTTTTTAGGCTAGGGTCTCTCACGGGAGACTACTGTATCACTAATATTAAGGCTTACTTGGTTTGCTCTATCCCCAATGGATTGAACCTGTATTACATTTATAAACCTGAGAAAGCTACAGTAAAACCTCCATGAGAGGAGACCTCTCTACAAAGGACAGTCACCAAGATTATCATTTTTACTAATTAGCAACTCTCCGGTAAGAGGACACCTCTCTATAAAAAGACTCAGCAACTAGGTGTTGTTCTTTAGAGAGTTTGTTCTGATCTATCTGAGTGTGTGTTGGTAGTGTGGAGGAGGAAGCAACAAGATAATCACATCAGGAGTTTATTTTACAGGGTTATACAGTAGCTCTAATGTACAGCGGTGGGGGCAAATAAATAGACAGTCAGTAGACAACCGTGCGGTGGTGGAGGCAGTCCGGCAGAAGGGCGGTCGGGGTGCGGGGAGGCGGCGGGCTAGCGGACTGTCGCCGGGGTGTCTTGTCCGCGGCGAGGGTGATGGGCCGGGGCACCGCGCCGCTACCCGCACCCAGGGGTGCTGTAGACTCTGTTCCACTGTCATTCGGTCCCTGCACAATCGTTGTGTTGAGGCTGCTGATCATTTAAACAATATCCTCCACCATGCACGTATATTTTCAAAATTGTTTATAACACACAAAGAATGTAATATATATTTTCTCCCCTTTCAATATCATTAATATTTAAATATGTAAAAATTAATTTGTATATAAACTAGTATATAACATCTAATTTTTATCGTGATACTCCTGTTGAAGGACTGTCAAGTCCGAAAGCTTGAAAATAAAAATTTTAACAAGAAACTTAACCCTAGAGTATTTATTTTATAACGTTTAAATAATGTTGTGGGGGTTTACCTGGGGTCGGGTCGCAGGAGGCTCCGGACAAAGTCAATTGCTACCGAGGAGACGTCTGAGAAGAGATCTGGTGGGAAGTCCAGGCGGCACTGGGTGATGTTGCAGTAAGTCTCCTGGACGGACTCCCCGCCGAATGGAGAGTGGCCTCCTGACAGCAGCACGTAGGCCAGCACCCCCACACTCCACATGTCTGTGGCCAGTGAGATGGGGTTGTAGTGGAGGATCTCCGGCGCTGTGCACACAGCCTCCGTTACAGTTTAGTCCAGTCTGCCGACACTCTCCGCTCAATATTCCCTTGTAACATCAACCCTATGGGTTCCATTATTTAGACTATCCACATCAAAATCTCCCAGTCATGCTACACAGCATTTAAAAAAATAAAATATTGAACCCTCTGAGTGCAGTTTGGGTAATTCTGATTATGTCAAGGATTGAAACTTTGTTTTTGTTGCCACTCACCAACATAATCTGGGGTGCCAATGATCTCCCGCACTTCGACACCTTCAGAAAGGACCCGAGAGATGCCGAAATCACAGAGCTTCACGTCGCCGTCCGGTAGAGGGGCTGTCAGGAGGATATTCTGAGGCTGGATCAACACAAGCCGTCTTAGCAAACTGGGTATACATGGACTGTATGGTTCAACACACACACCTTTCTTTTTATCCTATAGGACCAAAATCTACAGTTTCAGTGTACTGAAAATTAATTGGCTCATTAATGGTGAACCTTTCCAATAATTTTGACCATTTAATCTACCAGATCACACACACCATACCTATTATATTATTGATGAAAATTTTGCCTGGAAGATATTGATCTATAAAGATAAAGGTCACCTCTCTCTCCCATCAAAATACACATTATTTACTCCATAGACGCGGCAAAGCTGGTGTGGTGTTGTCACCGATCCAAGTTTGTGGATGCGGTTAATAGATGATGTTTATACAAAGGGGGATCAATAAAAATAAGGTGAATTATCTTATTTCTTAAAAATTAAAAAAGCAAAAATAATTTAAACCACAGAATATTAAAATATAACAACGAGAGACTATTTAAGGTGTTCTGTTCTTTTTTCCCACGCGCGGCGCGAGTTTTATAAATAAACTAAAATGGAAGCTCCCTTGAAGGATTGCACCACGCTTGAACAACGTGCAGTTATTCGTTTCTTGAATGCAGAAGGTATTCAAACATCTCAAATATGCCAAAGAATGAAAAATATCTATGGTGAGTCTTGTTTGTCTAAAAAAAAAAACATTTATAAATGGGTTAACGAGTTCAAAAAATGGACGAATTACATGTTCCTCGGGTCTCAACGTTCGGTCGGTAAAGTTTTGTTAACAATTTTTTGGGATGTTGATGGACCAATCTGTCTTGATTTTTTATCCTCAAGGCAACGTATGAACAGCGACCTTTATTGTGACATTCTTGTAAATAAGCTAAAGCCCGATATAAGAAACAAAAGAAGAGGGAAGCTTAGTAAAGGTGTTCTATTCCTTCATGATAATGCAAGGCCGCATACATCATGTAAAACTGTATATACAATCATTAAATTAGGTTTTGAAGTTTTAGAACATCCTGCATATAGTCCAGACCTAGCCCCCTCTGACTATTTCCTTTTTGGACTACTAAAGAAGGAGTTAAAGGGAAAGCGATTTGACTCAGATGAAGATGTCCAGAAAGTGGTGCAATATTTTTTTTCACACGCTTCCTAAGAGTGCCTATAAAGAGGGTATTTACAAGTTGCCAGAACGATGGAGACGATGTATAGAAAGCCAAGGTGATTATTTTGAATAAATCAAGTCCTAATTTTTAATATCGTTCTTATTATTTTTTTTTTATAAATTATAATTCACCTTATTATTGATCCCACCTTGTAGTTTTCGCATCTATTTTTTTTAGACCTGAGAAGTGACCTTTATTTCTATTGTTCTTTCTGCTTATAGTCTTTACGATTATATTCTTTTGGTGATAATGCTTAACAATTAAAGATACCTGTCTTTCTAGCTTTGTTAAAATCTACCACAAAGAATATAAAGCGGAATGAACACAATACAATACTTGTAGCTGGGTCTGGTAGATTAAATAAGTGAAATTGTTAGGGAAGGTTCACCACACTGATGAAAACTGCCTTCCCAAATCTCTCTTTTTCAACTTCTGCTCGCTAATCTGTCCTACCATCATGGTCTCCTATGAGAAGCCAGGTCTCTCTTGGAATTTTTTTGTCAGAGACTGTGTCATGTCCGACCAAGTATTGGGGAAATCTTTCAACCAAAACAGAGTCTCTGATGAGAGACCACCTCCAGGAGACCACCACCCCAAGCTAGAGATGACGTACCTTAATATCGAGGTGGGCGATACGCAGGGCGTGCAATGGCGCCAGTCCCCGCAGGGTCTGTGCCAGCAGGCGGCAGGTGAGGGACTCCCCCAGGAGATCCCCGCGGTCCAGGGTGTGCTGCAGCTCGCCTCCCCCCGCCAGCTCCAGTACCAGGGTCAGCTCGCCCCCGCCGTCAAACGCCTCGTGCAGTCCCACTACGTGGCGTGCACCACGGCACTGCTGCAACACGGCGGCCTCGTGTACTGCCGCGGCCCATCCTGCACGCCGACGTCGCAGACACTTGGCCGCGTAGAGCGTACCGCTAGCACGGTGACGGCACCGCTTGACTGCTGCAAACTTCCCTCTGTACACGCCACACATAAAAACCATTTAAATATATAAGAATTCAAACTATCAATCAGGAATATTTATTTTTCAAATAGAACAAAGTATCGCATATATTAGTCAGAATCATCCAATATAATAGTTAATCTCTCAAAAGCGCGGTCAGGAAGATTAAATTGGCAAAACCGAGGGAAGAATTCACCACTGATTAGCCAGGTCCTTTTAATATTTTTCATTGCTGTAAGGACAGTAAAATGTTTGCTTTATTCAGAAAAGTAAATTTCGTGTTTAATAGGTTGATTTCTTACACCACACATAGTTTGTTTGGTCTAGCCCAGGCTTTCTACCTACTAAGTTTCACATATTCAGTTACACTACAAAACCTTAAAAAATAATAATAATAACTAGGCAGAAATGTGGTCTCTGCGTATTCTTTTATAGCAACCCCTTTTTAAAAATTCTATTCAATTCATTGTAACTTTTCCGAAATATTTTAAAACAGAAGCGAGTAATTTTCAGTATGTACAACACATTTATTTGCACATTATTTCCCGAATTCACCCGTGTGGGCAAAATTCTTGTAAATCAGGTTTCTTCTTCTCTCTGCTACTTTTATGTCTCGCCAATACCAAGCAGCTGGTAAAGTTGGAGAGGGATTGTGTGTTCAACAGGGGTCGCGCTCGGACAGTGGAGGTGTCGCAAGAAGTCCGCAGAATGGCAAATACTCCTCCTAACGCTACCCAAATAACACAATGTATTACTCCCTCTTCTACTATTTTCAATGTTTTGATTCAATGATATAATATTAAAATGTTAATTGCAAGGCAATAACGCACCATTTATATATAAGAAATTAAACCATTAAAACATGAAAAGTTTTAAAATGTTAGTTGTAAGATTTGGAAGAGATGAGACATCGAAAAGAAATCTTATCTCGGACGGAAACAATCCTCGGGGACGGCCTAATTCTATTCTTACCACACACCAAACTTTATATATATTCTGTCAGATATATAGGATTGATAAATGGGGTCTGTGAAGATAACTCTCTGCAGGCGGCCAACAAGAGAGAGAGAGAGAGAGAGAGAGAGAGAGAGAGAGCCAGGTTAGTGATCCAGCAATTAAAAAAAAAGAATGGTTAGGAAATGAGAGCTGCTGGCACTTGACGAGAGCTAATGACCCAGATCTGCCGAGGCCATCATCTGGTGGATTACTTACTGCAGCACTTCCCTCAGTACTCTTTCTTTCTTTCACAACCTCTGTGCTTCCTATAATATCTATCTTCTTATTTATGTCTCGATATATGCTGATACTAAAAATAAAGAAGGCATTTCCTGACTACGAGCACATGTGCTTTTTAGATAGCAGAGCGTTATCTAGTGGAGCAAAAATAAACAAAACGTTTATTTAACTTGCTCCGTGATATTTGGCCAACCCAATTTCTTGATAAATCAAGAAAAGCCATCCACAAACGCGTTTCGCGCTTTTGGCACTCGTCAGCGTGAAGTTGGCTGTAACCACTGCGACCAAAAAGATTTTTGGTCCCAGTGGCTTCCCGAAAAACCAAAACTTTTATTTTTTCTATTGTTTTTTACATATGTAGATACGTGACTATGTATTTTAGAAGGTCGTGTATGTATATATGTAGAAGATAGGATTCAAAATAACCATTCTCCTGAGGAGAGTAACTTCGAGTCACTGAAACGTCGTTTTTAAATAAAATATTGGTTGAGAAGTAGCTACATTTTTTTCCAAACCAACTTCTAACCAACATATTTATTGTTTTAAAGGGAGAGGTCCCTTTTTTGGTACCTGAATATCATCCTTTATGTTGTATTCTAACCTGAAAATCGGCCTTACCACTTCATTAGTTTAAACAACTTTATGGTTATTTCGACCGAATTCATAACTTCCCTCGTAGAATGTTATGAAAACGAAGCCATGCTGTATTAATGACTGTTATAGCACGAAACCATGGTATACAGGTTAGCTTTTTGTCTGATTTTGACATAACTGGTGTTATGTCTTTCTTCATCACCACCGTAAAGTGTTTTTTATGGGGTGATAAACAAAATGTATTTTTAATGCATTTAAAAACAGAGAGAGAGATGCCACTTTTGGTGCATATATGTGTTTTAGTTTCCATATTTTACAGATTTATGTTAAAAATAATAATGGATAAATCGTTAATATACAACACTATCTCTTTTCTTTTAAATATACATCCTCTAACCTCTTTGTAACGGTATTACTTGGGACCAACACAGTTATAAAACAAATGGGACTTTTCACTTTGAGGTTATAACCAAAGTTGTGATGTTTGAAGAAGAAAGAATGAAATAAAATTAAGGTAAAGAGTTTCTTTTAATTTCGCAAGTTTTCTCGAGCAAAATTTGTCTCAAAATCTTGCGAAATCAAAGTTGAAAGAAACTACCTTAATATTTATTTCTTCTTCAAATAATTTCTAGGTTTCTCACAATATATTGCTAACATAAAGTTGTGATGTTAAAACGAAGTTCCTGTATGTATAACTAGCGAGGATATATACCGCCATGACGTCAGTGATGAGTCGAGTGAGACATTTCCAACGTGGAGTCCAGAGTTCACCGACCTTGATCTCAGCGGGCGGTGTGTGTCCCCACGTCGTCAATTAGAAACTCGCCACGACACCCACTTAAACTCTTCAATGTTGCCAAAGGAATTTCACATATGGGCAGCGAGTTATTAATTGCATTATAGGGTTCACAGACACCTATAAAATGACAATTTCCAACTAAGCACATTGCATATCATCTCCATCATAGAAAACATACGCTTTGTTGTGTATATATACTTATGTATCGTAATACATACCACCTCTTGAACTAATCTACAAAATTGGTTTGTATTTGGCTCTCTTCCCCCCCCCCCCCCCCCCCCGGGGGGGGGGGGGGGGGGGGGGGGGCTTATTGACATTCCAGGAACCACTGTCCAATTTGTACTCTTGCAACCAATTCTCTCATTCTTTCTCCAAAATATGATAAACCCTCTTTCTATCACTACTGTCTTGGCAATGTCAATCAGATTGGCAATATTTTAACTATTTTCTATCTTAACTTCTTCGGAATATACATTTAACTAGAATATATAATTCAAAGCGTTTTTCTCTTTCAATCCCGACCAAACCACCCATTTGAACCGACTATAATTCAACACCGATATATGAAACACCTATCCCTTGAAGATCGAAGTTATATAAGACTAATTGTTTATAATCAAATGACTTATCCTATCTCACTTTTAATAACAGCTATTAGAATTATAGTAGAGCTCTTCTTTCTATGATAGACCATAGTATAAAAACCTGGCAAAATCCGTTCTCCTCTGGAAGTGGTCTCTTATCAGAAACTGTCATTTCTAACTCAGCGGTAGAGTTTTTTTTTTGAGCGAAACATACACACACATGAGAGTCCAACTAAAACTAAAATAATAATCTAAAAATCTGGCAAAATCATTTTCCTCTAGAGGTGGGTGGCCTATTATCAGAGACTTTCATGTCAGGCTAAGTCTTCTGCAGGAGATACCTGATTTAGTAATGTTTTTTTAGACTATGGTCTCTCATGCGAGGCTACTGTATCATCATTTTTATTAGGAAATTAACACTTTTACTGTTTAAAATATTTACAAAAAGGTGTTCAAAAGAGTGTAGAGAATCAGTGCTGTCGGAAGTGGGGCAGGTAAGAGTGCTGTCAATAAACCCCTACAGTCAGAAAGCAGAGCGGAAGTGACGGCGCGGAGCTAGAATTTCAGGATGAGTCAGTCAAACGAGGGAAACATTCTTAGAAAAGCTTTAATTAAGGTTGGAGAAAATATAAACTTCACCGCCCTGTTTACATAGTCTGACTGCTGACTTCTTTGAAGTCAAACCTTTGGGAATTGTTATCAAATAAATTGCCATATCCTGACATTTTTTAAATGAGCATTTTAGATGGCAACGCGTCATCTATTTCTTGATTTCTTCTTCTTCTTCTTTTTTTTTTTTTTTTTTAAGAAGACTCTTTGATCACCTTGGGTTTTTTTTTTGCTTATCCCCAGTACACGTGGTACAGGCCATGATAATCATGGTGGGTAGAAGTAGGCGACTGCTTTTTACTGTAAGTGCATCACATGTCTACACATATGAAAAGCAGATCACCTTGGTGGGTTGTAAAAGTATTTTAAAGGTGTGAGTATATAATTATTTATAAAAAGACGAAAGAATAAAAACTTTTTTAAATCAAAATATTTCGAGGGGTTGTTACCTCTTTATCCATTTATTGTTATTGGTATGTAAATAATTTAATTTTATGACTTCAGCACACTTTTTAAATTTAATTATTATTGAAATGTCGCATTTGGCACGGGCTCGAGTGTAACCCAGGTTCCTAGAGCCACGTACAGAAGTCGGTAACTAATCGGACTGTCCTTCTGACATAAGTCTTCTTGGCTTTATCAATAATGCCAGTGGAAGTCCAATTCATTAAGTGGAGCCAGGCTGTTTTATTTCTTGGGAGATTATCTACACAGATGCTGGACTAAGGTTGGTGATCCCTAAGAGGCTGTCCGTTGGGAATCTTTGGTATTGGAAGGTTGGGCAGAGCTGAAGAGGATGTGGTTACTCCTTGAGAGAGAGAGAGTATATAAAGTATATATAACTCTTCATGTCAACTTTTCTAAGTATAGCTTCCTGAGGGTAAGTCGGTGTTGAGAGTTATAGCCAGTTGAAGCCATGTTTTTTAGACTTCATGTACAAACATTTTCAGAATACTCGTCTAGTATATAATAGAAAGTGAATCTTAATTTTTGTTGCATCAATTTAATAAATGATATCGACATGTTTAAGATACATCATTTGACTAAAATTTTGTAGCAGATTTCTATGATTCGTATATTTGTGTGCGTGAGGCAGAGACAAATCAGAATAATATATATTTTAAGGCTCGCAAAGGTGTGTCAATTTCTCCCTTTACTACAAATGTTCTATATGGAATTGTATAAAACGAACAATTAACAAAATAACCAAGCATACATTGAAGCACTTTAAAAAGGTAAGACAGTCCTACAGTAGAACCTCCCATGTAAGACCTGGATAGCTCTGGTTTCTCTAAGAAATAGTCTCTCATAAGAGGTTGGGAGAATGTTACCTATAAAGTGTAAATACGTCATAAAGAAGGTGGTAACCTTTCAAAGATCCTAACGATCTAAAAAGGAAGCCACGAGAACAAACAACAAAATCCCACCTCTTATCCTCAACCCCATGTGAGCCAGCCTCCTCACATGAGACTAAAGGCCTGTAGGTAATCTCTTTATCAGAGATTCTGTTTCAGTTGAAAGATTTCTTATAACTTGACATCACAAGGTGTCTGATAAGAAACCACCTCCAACAGAGGACTTGGATTTAGTCATGTTCTTTGACTCCCATGGCTCTACTGTTAGTTCTAAGAGTGGTTCTATAAAGTGACGCGCGCGCGGTATAAATGATATAATTATCCACAAATATACCGTCATATAACTCTTCATGTCAACTTTTCTAAGTATAGCTTCCTGAGGGTAAGTCGGTGTTGAGAGTTATAGCCAGTTGAAGCCATGTTTTTTAGACTTCATGGGTACGTGGTGAGAGTACTCTGGCATTCTCCCGGCGTCGTCTAGGACCGTCCAGCCGTGCCCTGCCGTTCCGACCCGCTGGGTAACGCACTCCCGTGGGACCGACCGACGGCGGCCACTAAACTCACTTTTTCCAAAACACGCGAGGGGCTACTATATCTTGTAAAAATAAACTTTTTTTTTTTTTGTGCAATTTCACTTTTCTATACTACTGGGTATTGTCCGTTCATATTGAAAATATATACGTATATGAGGTGATTATATTCTTTATGATTCTTTTTTTAAATAGGCGATTAAGGGTAAATATTAGTTTACTGAGAGAAGAAATGCAAAAAAAAAGTCATTAATATAATACAAATCTACTATTACTAATATCTAGTACTATTTATTCTAAATTTCTTTTAAATTGAGAGTTCACAAGTAGATTAGCAAAGTCGATGGACTTGAAAACTACGAAGAGATTACTTATAGCTAGACAGTCTTTTCTCCCATCAAGTTGAAGGCTATTTTACAAAGATAAAAATGAATAATATATACGATTATATAGCCACAAATCTATGTTTTCAATCCTTTTTTTTTTTTATGCTTGTAAAAAATACCTGTATCTCGATAAATAATTATTGGCTAATTTACTCAAAATCCGATAGATGGCATACTGCCATCAGGCAACGTTTATTGCATGTGGTCCACAGGATATGTTATTTCATTAGGTCTTACTTATCGGATAGAATCCAACAAGGGTCGCATATGAAAATACGTATGGATGGTCTCAAGTCCCAGACACAAGAACATTTTTTCCTTGAACAACGGAAAAGTAGATATATAAAAAAAACTACCTCTCGAAACCTCCATTTTTCTCTAAATTAATCAAATGAAATGAGATTTTAAAATTAATTATTGTAATTATTAGAGACCAACTCAATAAAGAGTTGAATTTGAGGAGACTACTGAAGTGTGTGTACGGTATCTCAATCTAACATGTTGGAACTATGAATTAACAATTCACATATATCAATAGAGGCTATGTTTGTCTAATCCTACTATTTTTATATTTATTACACACCATTGAAATACATATATTAGAAAGATACCGAGACCAACCAAGCTGTAAAAGAGGCCCAGAAGGAAGGGAAGAACAGATGGAGCCCCCATCTGGCGTCCACACATGTACCAGATAAATATTTCTCTTTAAAGAGCGCGATACGGCAAATTCTCTCTTTCCCTTCGCCCGCCAAGAATATAAAGTGAGCAATTTCAATCTCCATGTGGATTTTGAAAAACTATCAAAACCAAATTGGGTTATTGTACTACTTTCTATTTATTTCTCCTCAACCAGCCATAAGGTTGGTAGCTGGCAATATTCTTGTCTTCTCAGATATTTATTTCCTGGGTCAGTTCTTTTGATGACATTGTAGGGTCGGCTTGTCTCTCGAAATTGTCTATGATATCCATTCTTATCACTCTTTCCGAACTTCTCCCCATACATACACCCAATTTTACCGCTAACTACTCAGACAAGATGCCCAAACATACTCTGTTCCTCTCAATTATCTTCAGAATGGCCATAAACCATCTCGATCATTTTAAGAGCATCTATGCTGTACTTTGTTTTTCAAAATTCAAATTGGTTAAGTACGACAAGTTTAGGACTCTATATCTTCTCTCTTATGTACATGTGCGATGGTGTTAGCTGAGGAAAGAGACTCCACAGGGCTTCCATCCTTCTTAATGCCGGAACCTTCTATCTTGGCCGATCGCCAGCTATTCCCATAATAAAAAATCTATTTAGTACAATAACAACAACAAAAAGTCTTTATTTAGGGTCACTGACCCTATACAGGATTCACCAGAGGTATGCATAAGAACAAAGCAGTGAGACAAAGGAAACAACGATATAAACAGAAGAAAAAGAAAAAAAAAAAACAAGAAAGAGAAAGAGGGAAGCAAGAAAAACAACACAAAAAGAGTAGCAGTAAGAAAGTGAGGAGTGAGTGTCACTTGACCTTCTTCTGAGATATGGACTTGTGGAAAAATCTATTTAGTAAATATATATACAAAATAATATAAAGTATCTTGAAGATGGGCGTAGAGAATTTAGGAGAGTTCGAGATGACCTGTGTGGACTCTATGTGGAGGGGAGTCTCCTAGACCAGAGATCGGGAAATTGCAGCTCACGAGCCACATGCGGTTCTTTAGATGTAAAGCTGCAGCTCTTTATATAGTTCCATACGCAAATATTATTTATGTGAGTACTATTTATTGTTGGCAAGAAAAAATTGCAATTTTTAACTCTTCAGACTCTAAAGTTTGCCAACCCCTGTCCTAGACGAATCCATTAACCATGATGTCAATAAAACATTTAAACTGTCAATTGAAGATAGAGTGTGGTTGCTTCTGGTCGTAATTTCATTAAAATAAAGTTATACCTCTAAGGATCGATCATACATGCATATGTCTTTTTGAAATTCTTATTTTTAGAGTCCCACATTAAAACATCACCTTAATTTTTGTTTGTTCGTATGGCTTCTCTGGAATTATAAATGTTTGTAGATATAATTTTTTCTTTATATGCGTATGCCCATATATAATATAATTATTTATGAAAAAAAAAAAAAACAATGGAAAAAATAAAAAGGTAAGGTGTTGATATTAAAAATAAAAAAAGGCATATCCTGACCAGGAGCACATGTGCTTTTCAGAAGGCAGAGCGCCATCTGGTGGAATATACTAAATCAATGTTTAGTTGATTTCTGTTCCACCAGATGGCGCTCAGCCATCTGAAAAGCACATATGCTCCTGGTCAGAGAGGATATAATATTTTATGCACATTAAAAACTTCACATTTAAGATTATAATCAGTAATTATTACTGGCATATATTTAGAATTTTTAAAGGGAATGCAGTTATAAAACACATTAAAGTATCCCTCCACTCATCCAAATTAGAGAAAAATAACCATTAAAATTCATAAACTTTCGACTTCTCTCTCTCTCTATATGATAGCAAAACCATTTCTCTTCTAGTTTTATTGTTACCACGATATTTGACCTATGACACTTTGAAAGAGTTAGGTCTGTAAGGAAGGCGGAGTCCATACCCTAGTTTTGTCGGTGTTAAGGTCGCGGCGTGTAATGACTTTTTATCTTAAAATTACAAAGTGAAATAGCTTCCCCATGTGCACTAGGTGCAAAACCGAAGAGGCCACTCCCCAACATATAACAAATTGTATTGGAAAGGACAAAGGATCCCTGTACAGAGAAACAAAAAGAGTTCTTGACTAATAAAAGGATAAGTAAAAAAAAAAAGTGAGATTAAACAGGCGTCAGATGACTAGACAAAGCGTTGTCTTAATTTAATATATTTTTTATAATAGAATTTAATAATTAAATCATTAATTACTTAAAAGAGAGAAAAGGTTAGTGGTGTGGTTATGTTCCATGTGTGTCCGTCACAGTTTCATTACTAGAATAGGCAAATTGTCAAGTTTGAAACGGCCATTTGGGCTCTGAACCCGGGTCTGGTTATATATTGAAATATTTTCAAGTCAATATTAATCAATACATTTATTAAGCCCACATCCTTCTTATATCCCGATTCTCCTTCAATAGAAATGATGTTGGAAAAAAAGTTCCTTTTATCTAAATATCACCCATATATAGTTCAGTTGCACGATAAGGAGATACCTTTTTCTTAATTTATGCACCTTATCCCAGTACAATATCACATTTGTACTATTTTTTTAATATATATATTAAATATTTTTATATATTTCACGCCCCATATGTAGAAATTCAAAAATGCATCGTCCCAACCCTGATATATTTACAATGGCTAATCAACTTGTCGGATAGACAAGTGTCACCAGGTCTTAGTACCTGCCTACGGATAGAATACTACCAAAGGTGTCCACGTCAGATCATATTCTTGTGTCACTAGGTCTTAGTACCCGCCTACGGATAGAATACCACCAAAGGTGTCCACGTCAGATCATATCCTTGTGTCACCAGGTCTTAGTGCCTGCCTACGGATAGAATACTACCAAAGGTGTCCACGTCAGATCATATTCTTGTGTCACTAGGTCTTAGTACCTTCCTACAGATAGAATACCACCAAAGGTGTCCACGTCAGATCATATTCTTGTGTCACTAGGTCTTAGTGCCTGCCTACGGATAGAATACCACCAAAGGTGTCCACGTCAGATCATATTCTTGTGTCACTAGGTCTTAGTACCTGCCTACGGATAAAATACTACCAAAGGTGTCCACTTCAGATCATATTCTTGTGTCACTAGGTCTTAGTACCTGCCTACGGATAGAATACCACCAAAGGTGTCCACGTCAGATCATATTCTTGTGTCACTAGGTCTTAGTGACTGCCTACGGATAGAATACCACCAAAGGTACCTACGGATAGAATACTACCAAAGATGTCCACGTCAGATCATATTCTTGTGTCACCAGGTCTTAGTGACTGCCTACGGATAGAATACCACCAAAGGTGTCCACGTCAGATCATATTCTTGTGTCACCAGGTCTTAGTGACTGCCTACGGATAGAATACCACCAAAGGTGTCCACGTCAGATCATATTCTTGTGTCACCAGGTCTTAGTACCTGCCTACGGATAGAATACTACCAAAGATGTCCACGTCAGATCATATTCTTGTGTCACCAGGTCTTAGTGACTGCCTACGGATAGAATACCACCAAAGGTGTCCACGTCAGATCATATTCTTGTGTCACCAGGTCTTAGTACCTGCCTACGGATAGAATACCACCAAAGGTGTCCACGTCAGATCATATTCTTGTGTCACCAGGTCTTAGTGACTGCCTACGGATAGAATACTACCAAAGGTGTCCACGTCAGATCATATTCTTGTGTCACTAGGTGTTAGTGACTGCCTACGGATAGAATACCACCAAAGGTACCTACGTCCGATCATATTCTTGTTTCACTAGGTCTTAGTGACTGACCAAATGCAGTGTTCAGTAGGCCAATGGACTACTTGTAGATAACACCAGCAGGTCAGTCGACCCAACGTGACAAATGTAGTCAGCACAAAGGAAAGAATGCACTGTGTGATCCCACAACGGTCTCCTCCATTTCCATACAAAGAATACGGCACGCATCCATCTCTATCGAGGCAAAACTTGCCGAGTAACGCCATTATCCTGCTGGGGCTCCTGCCACCTCTCTGAGCCCTAGACAAATCTCTATGTTCAAAAATATCCACTGCTCGTGTTTATTTATTGATTTCCAGTCATCGAGATAGAAAATAACAACAAAATCTACCCCACTTGCCCTAAATGTAGCTTGGCATCCGCAGAACTAGATTTGAATTAGAATTTAGAAATAGAAATTAGATTAAACGAAAAAACATGGTGAAGGAAGACGAGTTTCTTGATGAATAGGTGCAAGCTTTCGGGTAAAAACCCTTCAACAGGCGATAAATGAAGCGCGACTTATAAAGACTATGGTACAAATGGTAGGCCTTCCTACCATTTGTACCATAGTCTTTATAAGTCGCGCTTCATTTCTCGCCTGTTGAAGGGTTTTTACCCGAAAGCTTGCACCTATGCATCAATAAAAGAAACTCGTCTTCCTTCACCATGTTTTTTCGTTTAATTTCAAATCAGGAAGAATTCTTTATCTACATTTAAATTCGTTATTACTCCATATCTAAGAAGTTAGATTGAATTAGATGCACTAAACAGGACCTTTGGGAGAGGCCGCTGCTTATCATAAAACAGCTCGAGGAGCATTAAACCGTGGAATTCGTGTAATCTTTCCACAAGGGGATAAGCAGCAACATTTATTGATTTCCAAGGTGAAGATCAAACCGTGGACCACCTTCTCTTCACCTCTCTACTCAACCTTCCAATACCAAAGATTCCTGACGATCATCCTATCAGAGATCACCAACCTCTAAGTACAGCATCCCTAGAAAATCCCCCAAGAAATAAATCTGCCTGACGCCACCTCTAAATTGGACTTCCATTGGTATTGTAAATAAAACCAAGAAGTCTTAGGTCAGAATGACAGTCCGGGTAGTTGGCGACTTCTGTACGTTCCAGGAACCTGGGTTAGATAAATAAATAATTAATTGATTTTTATTTTAGGTATATCTGGCGAGACTAGATGTAAAAAAAAAAAAAAAAAAACACACACACAGAGGATCTAAATCAAAGGTCTTATCAAAGACTTTTTAACTTCAGGATACGTAACAATCGAGATCTCGTGGTATTTCTTCCTTATAAATTTCCAAAAATAATTTCTAAAAAAAAATTCTATCTCTGCAAATTACATTGGCCGAAAATTTTTCCTCAGCAGTATTTTCACAATTTTTGAAAATCCTAAGGAGTATTCGAGAAAATTGGAGCTTCTTTTTGTAGACCCTAAAAAAATACAAAACCGACTTTGTACCAATGAAAAAGAAAGATATGGTAACTTTTTTTCTTTTCTTAAAAACTGTGAACCGAGTATAAAATACACAATAGAATAAAAGAAACTTCTTTAAAATATACAAAGTGTAAATATAGCTGTTAGGTTTTTTATTATTATTATTATTGTATTTTATTAATTAATTATAATTCATATTCATAGAATTTTATTGTTACTTATCATCATTCTTTTTGTTGTTGTTTTTTTCTTCTTCTGTTTTCTTTGGTGTTATAAATACAACTAAATCGCATTAAATCGTAATGTAATTATCTTTTGTTGTTTGAAATAAATCGAATTGAGTCAGCTCGTTCTTTCTAGAAGAAACTTCAAAGAAAACGTGCTAACAATAGCATTCGAAAGATGGAAGGATATGTTCTCATGGGGTTCGTTATTATGGAACTACAGATGAGCCATCTCTCTTTCCTTCGAATCCGGCTCAATTTGTGAGAACAATATCGATACTGTGGGGTGAAATGGGCTCACTACAATAAAGGAGGTGATAGGTGAGAGAACGTGTAGAGTTTTCTTTCCTTAAAGAAGAATTCCAATAACAAAAGGGTACTGGTGAAAGTTGTTATTATTCCAAAATTTATCCTTATCTCTCACTTATATTGCTCGAGAAATAGCATTCTAAAAAGTTGCTTAGAATAAGGAGTTTTCCTTAAACGCATTATAAAATTATTATATTATTTTAGATAATTGCTAAAAAGTACAACGTGTAGAAAAGGCTTTTGAACTTGAGCAACAACAACACATTTCTTTAAGGGAAAATACAAGGTTGTCCCAAAAGTTCGTAAACATTGGAAAAAAATTGAAATATCAATATTATTCGCCGTTTTGTATAATGTCTTTGTATTATGTATATTCGCCGTAATAATATTCGTCAAGTAATAAAAAAAACACGAACTTTTGTGGGGAGGCTTTCACGGATTCCTTTGGCGCATTGAAGAACGAAGAGAACCCCCCACCAGAAAATTACTAAAAAAAAAGAAATAGTATTTGCGAAAGGCTTTGATTACTTTTAAAACTAAAGTTCAACATAAACTCACACATACACATCATCCGTAGAGTCTCTTCCATCAAAAATAGATGAGAGAAAGCTGTCTGGTTAAAAAAAACTCGAGGACTTGACGCTAAATGGTGACGTTGACTCCAAATTTGACAGAGGTCCTGGGACGATGCCAGCAACACAGTAGCCCAGTAGAGGTCGGCGGCACGTGCCATTCCCAAATTGGGGGGGGAGAGACAGAAAGACCGGTTTGGTGGTGGGACATTTCCGGAGTGAAAGTTGGAGGCTTCCGGGGGGAGAAAGAGAGCGCGGAGCTAGTATGTCTTCACCACCGCTCGAGCTTCAACCCGAGCCTTCCTTCCCAAGGTTCCTTCCTGTGTCGGGAAGGAAGGGTTTGGCTGCGAGGGGAGGGAGCCATGTGGGCGGCTACAAAAACATGGCGCCAGCAGCAAGGTCGCTGCCCGACCTTGAAACCATGACGGCTGGCTATAGTTCACCGGCGCTCGCTCACACATCTCACTTTCAGAAAAATCTCTATGCAAAATTTTATTAATCACATTTTTAGTTAGGATCCTTTCTTACCGCGGAGAAAAAGTTAAGATTTGATATAAACTGCTTTATATTTTATCCTTAGCAATGCATTTTCCCCCCATGTCAAGGCCATTCAAGAAATGTAGAGGAAGTTTTTTTTTCTTTTTTTGGCAAAAAAATTGCCGGAATATTTTCAAATGTTTATTTCCGTGAGTATATAATGTCTGATAGGGGCAACAATTTTAACTTAGAATATACAGTGGATTTTAAACGTTTAAATCTTGGAATTTTAACTTTTGGTTTTATTTAGGTCTCTTTCTTTTACCTGTCATTCTTTATTTAAAACCTAAATTCGATGATACAATTCCCCCCTCCTTTCTTTTTTAACTCAAATGTTTTTAACCGATCAGTAATGATTAAAAAAAAATAAGGGTTATTATCCCTAAGAAAATGATAAATGGAGTTTTAGCCCATCTTACTACTATTCTATATCATATATATAGTCCGTGTAATGGTTGGAACGTGATTTCTTTTAGATCATATACTTCACTATGGTGATTGATCATGTAAACAAACTAAACAAAATAACGAAATTTCTATAGAAGATTATGAAAAAGGCATCTCCTTATCGTGCAACTGAAAGTTGCTGATGGGTTGCGCCATCTATCGGAATAAATATCAACTATTCTAGTTAATTTTTAGTTATTCCAGAATTGGCCAAATACCCTTTCTTGATTAATCAAGAAAAGCTAACCACGGACGAGGACTATAAAAGAGTTTGACAATTGCCTTTTTACAAGAGAAAGAATCCCCAGACATCATCTTGAAAGTCTAAAGAAAATGAAAACACAATGGGAAAAAAAAGTGCAAGTAGTGTGTCAGTAGTATAGATAAATAGTGGTGTCCTGTCCAAAAAAAAAATGAATGAACTATGATATATAATGAATGAAAATGAATGTACTAATGTAAAAAATATATATTATATAAAGGCATATACATTTTAAAAAGATATGCATAGATCATATTTGCATGCATTTTTCCCCCTCGTAACTAAGTTTTGTTTTTAAAAAAAGTAGTTTTTTTTGTAGAGAGAATTTGAGGTTATATAAATTCAAATTGATAAAACTAACTACCTCGACCTTTTGTTTTCCTAAAAATCGCACGAAACGTCGGTAGATTTTAAAAAATAAAAGGGGTCCATCATTTTAAGTTTAAATTTAGTTCATTAAAGGAGCCAAATACAAAAAAAAAAGTGTAGCTGTATTTGTGGAAGGGGGGGGGGGGGGGGCGATTGTTTATTTTAGATTGTGCGCGGCAGTAGCTCTTCTATTAAAAAAAAAAAAAAAAAAAAAAACACTTTAAAATGTCTAGAAAAACCACATTATACAAATTATTTCGCCACTCCTTGTTGCATATGGGAGATTATAGATTACTTGAATAGGTATTTATGTTAAGGCATCTCCGTGCAATTAAAAATTGCTGATGGCTTGCGCCACCTGTCAGAATAAATATCAACTAATCGTTGATTTTTTAAAATTATTCCAGAATTGGCCCCAAATACCCATTTATTGATTAATCTAGAAAAAATACCTATGTACGCATTTCGGGCTGTTGGCCAGAAAAGAAGTCGGTGGACGAGTAGTTAAAACCCTCTATTCTAGACAGCTATGAACCGGTATCGAATCCTGCAATGTACTTTTTTTTTCTATGAAGAACCTGTTTATAATTCTCATGTAAATAACATAAGTTAGGTTGCTCTTTTTGAGCGGTACCTAATAAAGTTATTTTGGAACAGGGCTGTTGGCCCTTATTAGCGTGGTGCAAGTCTGGTCTTTGTGGCATCCTGAAAGAAAAATCAGGAAATATTTATGTCTTTCTACATCAAATTACCCTACATTGTTTACAATGGCTGTGTATATATACTTTACAGGGTGTCCCAAGTTGACACCGCCACTGTAAATGAAGTAAGGTAATTTGATGTGTATATGTGATATGTATTATTGTTTATTTAGATAACACCCAGGTTATTGGAGCCACGTACAGAAATCACCAACTACTGTCCTTCTGACTTAAGTCTTCTTGGTTTTATTCACAATACCATTGAAAGTCCAATTCATGAGGTGACGCCATGCAAATTTATTTCTTAGGGGATTCTCTAAGGATGATGTAATAAGGTTGGTGATCCCTAAGAGATTGATCGTCAGGGATCTTTGGTATTGGAAGGTTGGCAAGAGAGAGAGAGAGAGAGAGAGAGAAGAAAAGAGGTGGTCCACGGTTTGGTTTTCATCTTGGCTATGAAGGCAAGTTGGGTCTTCTTTCAATACCTTTGTATAGTCCTATGTGTTGTAGAAAAACATGTAAATATACAACTAATACAGAGAATCTTGAGAACTTCTCTAGATATCTGTATAAGCTATCTCCAAGCGGGGAATGATAAAGTGATTTGTGATGTTTTGAATATGTAATCGACTACTCGGAAAAGGGTTTATTTTTCAAATTTATTATATTTAGCATTCTTTAAACCTCTTCAACGGGCATTTCACAAGTATTTGTACACGGCCACGGTTACGGGCGATTGGCTTTCTGCAATTTTCAACCCGATGGAATTGTAATGTGGTGTACACTAACCAAAATTTTAAATAAAATCAAATTTATTTGCAGCAAATTTCTTTTAGTGCTATATGTAAAGAAAGCATTCAAGTATGCGTTCTTCAACGACTGACCCATCGCGAGAAATAAACAGTGTATAATAGCAGTTCATATAAATGGCTACATTGTATTTTTTTTTACTATGATTCACATTGTACGTGTTTAGATATCCTCTACCGCTCAAAGACGTCAGCAACCAACCAACGACCGATCGTGATGGGAAGAAGAACTTCTGGTTGTGCAGCAAGGAAATGCCGGCCGCCACGTGGCAGGCGGGTTATTGTCCTTTGTAAACAAGCCCCAAAAAGGCTCGAACAATAGAAACCATTACTGAAACTAAAGCTCCTTTGACAACCCTCTGTCTGAGGAAGAAAGCAAGCTTTTTGGGCCGAAAGGTAGAAGCTATATAATCTAAGGAAGTGTGTGTTTGCAGGTGGGAAAAAAAATCGACAAAGAAAAATATGTCTGATTGGATGGAGGTGTTTAAAGAGAGGAAGGATATAGTGTTGTGATTCATCTTTTCTACAGGGGAATCGTTCGATATTCCTTAATGGACAAAACTTGAGAAAAATAAAAGTCTTTGATCTCTCTCTTTTTTTTTTTTTTTTAAAGGATACAGAGGAAATTTTGTTTACATTTGGTTATCTCGTGTGTCTTCAATAAAGGTTACTGTAATATCTTCCAGATTTATTGTCTGAATCCCGATATACATTCTAAAAGATACAATTTCCGTAAGTTTTGTACATGAGTGTATAACATAATGTTCGAATTTACAGAAGGATGATTGTGATTGGTATTCACGTACCAAAAGGAAGGGGATCTTTCATTTTAAAAAATATAATCTATTTTGTTTAGCATCCTATATCGTCCCTACAACTGCAAACTATCGAATGTGAAAAATTCAATTTTGAAGGAGAGAGAAATGAAGAGACCATGTGGCCTACCCTCAGTAGAGGAAGGCATTGAAGGAGGGAGAAATGAAGAGACCATGTGGCCTACCCTCAGTAGAGGAAGGCATTGAAGGAGGGAGAAATGAAGAGACCATGACATGGTCTCTTCATTTCTCCCTCCTTCAATGCCTTCCTCTACTGAGGGTAGGCCACATGGTCTCTTCATTTCTCTCTCCTTCAAAATTGAATTTTTCACATTCGATAGTTTGCAGTTGTAGGGACGATATGCATACGGCACATTTGGTGATATAAGAATGTATTTCAACACCAGATTTGGCAAATTCGGAAACAAGAGTCAACCTGTATGCCATGGTTTCGTGCTATGGCCCTATCAGTACAGGGGCGGCTTCATAACAAGAGATGAGTTACGAAATCGATTGAATCTTCCAAAAAGGATGTTTAAAGTTGGTGACGTGGTAGGGGCCAGAAATATTATAAGGCGTTGTTGTTTATAAGCAAAGAAACTTGCAAAATAGCTCTTGTGTGTGAATGTGTAATATGAATTTTCCTCTAACCTCACAAATGTAAGTTTTTAGGACAACATATCGTAATAAAAAAGGATATTAATACTTATGAAGTCATTCTTTAATAGATAAAGTAGAACCTCCCTTTATCGGACACCCGCTAGAGAACACCTCTCGACAAAGGGCAGTTTTCATTTGCAAAATTACCATTTTTACTATTTAGCAACTTTCCGGTAAGAGGGCACCTCTTCCTAAAGGACACTTTGGCTTTGTAATTAGGTGTCCTTTACAGGGAGGTTCTATTGTATAACGTTTTTCAGTTGAGGCCATCTATCAGTGTAATGTCACAACCTCTCCCTAGAGGACACTTTGGCTCTGCAATTAGGTGTCTTTTACAGGGAGGTTCTATTGTATAACGTTTTTCAGTTGAGGCCATCCATCAGTGTAATGCCACAATTAGGGTTAAGTATACACCAGAAAAGAGGTGTTGGAATGTGTGATGTAGCTTGCCAGAAAACAGGCAATCGCCGTTGAGATCTTCCGTTAGCGGAACTTTTAAATTTAGAACATCCGTCTCTGTCGGCCGCCGTTTTCCATAATCTGTGCTAAAAAAGATTGCTGACCGTTTTTATATCATCAAAGTTCGAATAAGAATATTTGGTTCGTATCTAAAGATACGCTCTAGGTGACAACGATTAAGTAGCGTTGTATATTATAACATTTTAAACTCTACAGACGGTGTTCCATTTTTAAAATAACGATTTTAGGGCTTTATTGAAAGCAATTTATAAATGTTTGTACAAATTATTGTTTTCATGTGTAAGCATTGACGTTTAGCAACAGCAGGGGATAGATGTTTCCAGGAAATAAAGCTTCGTCTTAGAATATTTTGATCAAGACCATCCCAACAGTCCTTAACAACTTTCCAGAGATCCACTAGCGTCTTCGGTTTTATAGATCTCAAGAGCAGCAAGCAAAAAAGCCCAAAAATCCATAGGGGCCAAGTTTGGAGATTTTGCAGGGATGTGCTATTTAAATTAATTCTATGATTAAAAGCGATTTCCACAGGCCTTCTATTGCAAATGGTTAAAAAAAAAAAGGGGGGGGGGGGGGGGGGGGAGAGATTAATCTGGAGAAACCGTTGGAAGGATTCCAAACTGATGAACCATGTCTTCCTCTCTTTTTCAAATTCTAACCATTAGAGTATAAAGTTTTAAGAAAAAGGCATCTCTCTCTCTCTCTCTCTCTCTCTCTGTACACGCTTGTTCGGCGGTACATATACTAAAATTGGAACGATACAGAGAAGATTAGCATGGCCCCTGCGCAAGGATGACACGCAAAATCGTGAAGCGTTCTCTCTCTCTCTCTCTCTCTACTAATCGTGCAACGGAAAATTGCTGATGGCTTGCGCCATCTATCGGAATAATTATCAACTAATCGTTGATTCACACACACACACACAAAAGCCTTTATTAAGACACACAGGTCTTACAGAGGATTTAATCGTTGATTTTTTAAAATTATTCCAGAATTGGCCAAATACTCATTCTTGATTAATCAAGAAAAGCTAACTACGTAAGCGTTTCGGGCTTATAGTCTGCAGAAATACTTTTAGGCAAATACGTGTAAATATTTTTAAGGTAACATTTAAAATTCTGTGCTAGTTTTCAGCGATAGTTGGGACGCTGAGCTAATACCGACATTTATCATTACTCTTCACAATTCATCCTTTCATACCTCATCTTTAAGGTTAGAAATAATCGTTATTTCTCCTTTAAATAAATTTTGATTTTTCATTGAAAAGAAACTCATGCGGGATAAATTTTTAAATGTCGATTTAAATACTTGTAAATTTCTATATATAAATATATATAAAGAAAAAGGCATCTCCTGATCGTGCAACTGAAAATTGCTGATGGCTTGTGCCATCTATCGGAATAATTATCAACTAATCGTTGATTTTTAATTAATCCAGAATTGGCCAAATATTCGTTCTTAATTAATCAAGAAAAGCTAACCACGGACGCGTTTCGGGCTGTTGGCCCTTGTCAGCGTGGTGCAAGCTGTACCTCAACGACCATAAAACTGGTCATTCAGGCATCCTGAAAAATCATTTATATAATACAAGTATCAGAGTCATAATCAACAATCAATCAACAATTCTGTCACCGTTTGCTTTTGTGAATGGAAAAAATACCCAAATATGGCCATTTTTTATAAGCATTTGACAGGTTCTGGGCAAAAATAGTTTTTTTTTTTTTTAGTCAGAAAATGATTATGACAATATTGCTGTATCATATTTGATTATCAGATACAAAATTATATCCGGAAAAAAATCCAAAAAGCAGAGACCACGGCTGAAGCCAGTTCATTTTTAGTATGCAGGAACAAAATTCTAACAGAAAAAACATTCATTCGAGCAGAAGACACAAAGCCAGATCATCTCTTTATAAAATATCGCTTATCAGACACAAAGTTTGGAGCGGGACGTTTCACAAGAATGACATCCACGGCGCCAATTTATAATTGTAACGAATAGTATTTGAATAAAAGTATTTAATCGGGTAAAACCCGGGCAGGGTCATTCGGCTAGTTTCTTATATATAGAAAACAATTTAAAATTATTCAAACCTAGGGAGGAAAAAGAGGGCTATACATTAAAAACACAAAAGTTGAACAGACAAAGAAAAGAGGGTTAAGAATGTTGACACGTCCATTTGATAGCGTAATTACAATATGTTACTTGATATTTATAACTAATTTTGCCTTTTGTGTTTGGAAGTGGGGGGGAAAAGAATCACAAAAGAATGTCCCAGAAATCTAGATACAAGAGCAAACACAGCGGTTACTTAAAGTATTTAAATATATAAAACCAGTTGGTGTCGGAAAGAAAACACTGCGGAAAGACTGAAAAAAAAAAAGGGGGGGGGGGGGAAGAAAGAGAAGCAATAAAAGCTTTAATTACAGAGGGCAGAGAGGCGGCATACAAGGTATAAACAACAAAAAAGGCAATTTTGTAAGAGCTTTACATTTCTCTAACCGTTTATCTCTCTCCCATTCTGTACAATCCCTGTGTGGGATTTAACAGCCTTCATGTCTCACTGGACAATGGGCTTGTTGTTGGAGCACTCCTTGCCGTATTTGCTTTCCTCTTCTTTATTCACCCAACCTATTGGTTCCTGCATTTATTTACCGTTTGGACATTGGCGTGCTAAATTTCACCTCTTTCTGAGAATCGTCTTTGCACATCTTGTCATTTATTGTGCTTTAATGTCGACATTTTTTTCTTATATAGTCAGACTCTACTGAAGAGTACAAGACTATATCTTGTAAATACGAAGGGATATAAAAGAGGGGACACGCATATATATATAACAAAAAGGTTTTCGGGGTTAACTATATTTGACAAAATAGCTCGATGGAGAATAAAGTTTCTTGGAAGTCAATAAAGACGGTGGTGATTCACTGTGCGAAGAATCCGTTCTGTGTATCTAAATATTTGCTGGGGTCCCCTCTATCATCCGGGATGACAGGCAGTATGCAAATAAGATCGCGTCACGTCCGCCACGGATTACTCGCGTCCACTAAGGACAGTTGGCTGTCGGAATACCGATGAGGATTAGAAGAAAGAAAGAAGTCCTTTTTGGCTAGCAGACAGAAGGGATGAAGAAGGATCCGTCAACGTAGGGACGATTATTTCTCCAAGGTTTCTTGAGGAGGAGGGCAGGGATTTTCCTTGTCTTTCCCATCCCTTAATGATGCATTGTCTCGTTAGCGCGGGATTTCTAGAGGAGGGCTTTTATCTCAAGAGAAGGGATTATACTCAAGGCTTCTGTAAATAGCAGGATCTACGGGACCAATTAAATTAACCGGGCGACCTTCGGTTAACACAGGACCGGCACATTGTTCAACTCTACATCCGCTACACTTCCCTCGCTTCCAATGTTACACCAAATCCTTGCTGTCGGGATATATTACAAACACTGATTATTGAATTTTGTATTCCTCGATTTTTTTTTGCGCTAAAGGAAGACAACTCTTCCTACAAAATACCCCGATTTACAGATCGTACTTTGAGAGTCCTCCTCCAGACAGGGGTCTTCCCAAACCCTCCTTAGTTCCACGCTGAGAAAATACTTGTATATGCAGGCCTTGACAGACACTAGGATATGCCACGATTGAGAGATGGGTACATAAACTAATTACATTCATAAACAAAACTGACTAATGTCGCGATCGTTTTTTTTTTTTTTTTTTTTTTTTAAGTAGACAGAGACAATTTGTTCACACTTGGTTATCTCGTGTTTCTTCAATAAAGGTGACTGTGTATCAAATATCTTTTAAAGTTATTGTGTCTAAATTCGGATATACATGCTAAAAGGTACAACTTCCTTAAGTTTTGTCCATGAGTATATATTATCCCTAGTACGTGTGGGACAGGTCATGATAATCTTGGTGGGAAGTTAGCATAGTTAGGTTTTATAGCGAATACACCACATGTGATTTCTCATTTTTCATCAACATTCTTAGTGTAAAGTGATGTGATTATATATACTAAAGTTAAGTAATCTTCTTTTCCAAGCGACCTCTCGAGCATTGCGTCGACTGCATCTTAAGTGAAGTGTCGCTATTCAGAAACAAAACATGACCTATTTATAGTGCAATGGGGATAAACATTCCTGGAGAACATTGTAATGCACTTGATAGTTATCAAATCTTGATCGATCAGAAGAAAAAAAGTAGACCAAAATGTGTAAGGTAGAGCGATGTCGCCTGTGTAAGGTAAGGTAGAAAAAGTTTTTTTTTTCTTTTCTTTGCAGCCTACGTTACATACGATGAATAAATCGCTGATCGGAATAGAAGGTTATTTGCACATCAGGGGTCATTGAAGCATTTTTAAGGGGGAAAAGTACCCAATGCGGGATTCGAACTTGAGTCGTAACTGTCGAAAATCAACGGATAATACCACTTCTCTACAACATAAACTGGTGGAAATAGAAAGTAACTGAAGGAATACAAAAGGAACCAGTGGAATACCATGGAACTCTTGACATGAATGCACACAATCTATTATTACATAGACCCAGTGAATAAAAATAAAAAATACCCGCATTTAAATTTACAGACGTTTTGCATTCAAAATGTAATCATTCATTTAAGGTCACAAGAAGATAATTTGAGTCGAATTCCATGTTTTTTTATTCTTTTTATCCCAGCTAGCATATGTTTCTTGGCTTTTCTCCAATTGCTTACGAAATGCATCGACCGTGTGAAATGAAGTTAGGCGATTGTCTTTGGAAGTTTAACGCTTAAACATGCATGCATATTTACTAGCACCCACACACACGCTGAGGAAATTATGCAAATATATATAAATGTCAACTGCACAAAGTATCATAGTCATCATATTCTCTGTGAGAGACATACCGTTCTATTTATAAAAACAATATTTAGAATTATTTGGCGGACTTTGAAGCTGAAATAAAGAAAGTTTTTTTTTTCTTTGCAGCCTAAGTTACATACGATGAATAAATCGCTGATCGGAATAGAAGGTTATTTGTATATTATCCATAGTTACAACTCGCCAGGTATCACCTCAAATTCAATAGAATCTGCTTCAACTTTGTTCCTCCATCGTTAAGGAGATTAAAAATCCATCAAAAAATAATTTTTCAACAACAACAACAAAAAGAACTTATCACTGTTACCTCCCATATGACAAGATGTCTAAATTAAACAACAAAGAACGTTTTCTGAGGTTACAGTGAGTATTTCGAGGGTTCTGGCATCCGTTGAGGAAAGCAGTAATTACTCGGTTGTTAGCACTGGGACAAAAGGATGCGATGATTTGAGGCAATGCCAGGATATTTGCCGTACACTTCCTCCTTCATACAAGACTCCCTTTCTACCAGAATCGCTATTTATAAAACATATATTATACGAAGAATACATCTCGCAGAGATAGCAATTATAGACACTATTGGAATGGAATTTTATGGGGTTGTTGAAATAAGGCAAGACCATGTCTCCACCTTCCCGTAAAAAACTTTATCTACGGGAGTTTCTCCAAATGATTGTGGTAGCTTGTATCTACGCAAACTCTGTAGTGATGACTGTGTGAGATGTTAATATTTTCTCTGTTCGTCTCTGATTGGTTTTCTTCAAGTAAATGTTAGTATGAAACAGAATAAATGAGATAGTTTTTGGTTATATGTATATTGAACGTGCTTTCTCTGCCATTCGATATCTGGGAATATGAGACTCCCCCAAGTATATAATTGTTTAGATATTTAACTTTTAAAAAACTAATATAATAGTAAATTGTGTTTGAGTAAAAGACACTTGACTTCAATGTTTGGATTTAAATAAATGTGATAATTTAACTTTGAAAAACACGGCCATAGGTCTGCTTAAAACAACTAGCGAGTTCACTTAACACTTGTGCATGCGTTCTACCGGCCAATAGGCAGAAGAAGGTGTACCTTTCTGTAAGCCAGGCGTGGCGCGTCTGTGTGAGCTAAACCCCAACTCGCCTTCTAAACAGTGACTGGAAATAAATGAAACCTTTTGCGGAAGGTAAGTTTTTGATATTTCTTTAAGATAATTGAATATATAAGAGATAAATGAACACATGCTGCATATGTGTCACCTGGAGAGCGCTGGGAAGTAGAAGGTAGCCAATCAGCTTGAGAATAACCCAGTCATTGTATATACATATAAGCATTAAGGCATATTATAGTAAGATAATAGGTATATATCCAATCCAAGTGGGTAGTCGCCTCTACTCTGCCGGCTCTATTGAAAAGATAATGTAGAGGAGATTAACTGAAGGTCTAATAGAAAAATCGGGTCTTCGAATTAAAGAGATGAAATTACTTGAAGTAATTCAGGCAACTAATGACAGCAATCTCATTCAATTACGTTCCTACATCTAAAAAAGAATCAGGTGGGGCAACGTGGGAATCGGGATTACAACAGTAGCCTCGCGGGAGGGAGGGAGCCTGTGGGCCAGCCGCAAAAGGGCGGTGGTCACGTTACAATAAGAATAGCGGAGTGACCAGTGGATTGGGCAACATGGCGGAACAATGCTGGCATCCCCGCCGGATGTCTTTGGTTGCCAGCTGCCTAAAATAGGTCACCGGCGATTGATATATTGGCAGGAGTGTTGACACAAGCTGAATCACACATAACACCACTGACCTGCCCTTGTAAGGAAGGATTGGGTTGAAGTGGGTCAAGGGTCATCCAGCGTGTGTATGGGTCGCGCTTCCCTTAGGCGACTTGCTGCAAGTCCGAAAGTGCTCGCGGGCGGACTTGTGGAAGACTCCATCGTAAATCCTTCCCCGCTTTTTACGACCCCCACATAACAGAATATATAAATCCTTATCTCGGCACTTCAGGTTTTGTTAAGAAATTTTTGGGCCAAAAACCTTGCCTAAGGATGAAACAAGTGCCACTTTTTCGGTCGCTGACATTGTCTCTGACCTGAAGACCGCAAAAAATAATAATAAATTAACCAGATAAAAATTGCAGGAACTAAGGATGTTCTATATCTCCCTCTCTCTTTATATATTTTATTTACAATAAAAAAATAAGTGTTTATTTTATAGACTTTTAAAATATCTATTCAATTAAAAATACAATACAGTAGAACCTCCCTGTAAAGGACATCTAATTGCAGAGCCAAAGTGTCCTTTAGAAACAGGTGTACTCTTACCGGAGAGTTGTTAAATAGTAAAAACGATCATTTTGGTAAATGAAAACTGTCCTTTATAGAGAGGTGTCCTCTAGCGCGAGTGTCCTTTCGTGGAGGTTCTACCGTATTTGAGATTCCAGGGGGACTTCCTGGAACGTACGTACGTGGTATCCACGCGAGATTTTTATCCTTTATTCAGAAAAAGCATAAACGGTATAGAACATGGTTGGCGTCAAAACGAGGCCCGCGGAGCTAGGTCAACTTCAGTCAACCTAATTAAGAAATACAGACCCGGCTGGAACTATGATTTCTTAAATTTGGAGCTTTACCTGATAAAAAAAGATTGGCTATCCCAGATGTAGAACGTCATTTCTTATAATCCCCATGCGCAATTTTGTTGCTAATTTATACTGGTAAGTAAAAAAGAGGGAACGGCGAAATGTCCAAAAATACAAATTAAAATAAATTTAAGAGATTCAGAGAAAAACACAGCCACATTAATCAAATTTTGTTTGATATGGCTGTGTTTTTCTCTGAATCAACTTCCAATCAACAAATGAGATCTTCATAAATTTAAAAAGACTTATAAACTTTATGAGAAGAGAACTAATTGTGAGATGCGAGAGGAAAACAAAAAATCTAAATGACACAGAAAGTTTGACATGATTCTATTCGGGATTCCCTCTGAATGGCTTGCAATAGCACAGCATCCGGAAACCACCACCAGCCGATGGGGAAAGTAGCCACCAATCAAGTGGTGAGTCATCCGACAGGTAGAGACACGGGTCGGAAGATCCAATCATTAATACGAAGATCCAGTTCAGATCCAGTTGTAGACAATGTCTACAATTACCCTAAATAAGTGGTTTTTTTTTACATCGAAAATTTTATATTTATTTAACCAATTCAGATGAAGGTTTTTCATTATACAGTGGTACCTCGACATCCGAGTTTAATTCGTTCCGCAACCTTGCTCGTATCTTGAATTACTCGTATCTCGAAGCAAAAAGACAAAAAGCAAAAAACAAAGCTTTGCATATAGAACAAATAATAATGAAGAAGAAGAAAGAAACATTTTAGGAAAAGCAAAAACAAAACAAAAGTACTGGTCAAAAAGAAACATTTAAAATCACAGATTAATATCTTCAACACTACTGAACCGAACTCGTATCTCGAATTTCGCTCGTAACTCAAAGCAAAAAATCACTTGCTCGTCGGCTCGTATCTCGAAAAACTCATATGTTGGGGCGCTCGTATGTCGAGGTACCACTGTATATTGTAGCCTATCTTTCTAAGAAGGTTGATGTAAACATAAAAATCAACATTCTGTATCCGTTGAAGAGGTATTGTAAGAAAGCTTATACGATCGTCCTCTTATAAAAGAAGCTCTTCCCCCAACTTGTGTTTTTTTCTTCTATGGTGAATAGAGAGATTATCGTTGTCTTACTGATAATCAACCCTTTTGAATAGTAAAAACAAATTAATTTGGGAGAGGATTACAAGAATTGACCCATGCGGGGACAGAGCGAGTTAAATGTAAAACGTA
>CP092866.1:25291209-25339750 GCA_030710605.1 Cordylochernes scorpioides | reverse complement strand
GATCTGGGGCTCTTGCACACAGAATGTGGAATATTGAGTTGGTATCAGTAACGGGAGATAAAGGTATATAGACAAAACTAAAGGAAGTTGAACCTTTTAGCATGTATATCGGGATTCACACAATAACTGAACGATATGTTTTCCCACTATGTACCAAGTACAATTCTCAAACTGCAACCCCCAAAACACATTATTGACTGTATTGACTCATCCATTGATGAGCTCTACTCTTCCCAGGCAGACACAATCAACAAGCTTTACAAGCTTGATACCTTAATATGATTGAGTGGAGATAAGAAAGACGAAGACTGAACGATATTATATATGGTGGGTAGTAGTTAGCGACTACTTTAACTGTAAGTGCACCACATGTATGTAGAAGGCAGAAATACATTCGTGGAAGTAGGAAGTATTATAACCTGAAGGAAGTAGTAGAATAAAACCAAAGTTAAAAATGAAGGTAGGGACAAGCGCTATTATTACATAGACTAAATGACTAAATAATTGAAGGAATTTGCTCTTTTTTAGACGTTTTGTATCCGAAATGGAATCATTTATTATAGGTAACAAGGAGGAGGGCATTGAGCCATATTGTGTTTCTTTCATTTCTTCTGGTTTTAACGCTTTCTATTTTTTCTATCGTTACATTCTGCATTATATTCAAGTAAGTATATTGCCATTATCTCTATTCATTTTTTCAAGTGTAGATATGTGTTAAACTAATTTTGATCGGTTGCCTAAGAGACAAAAATGTTTTCAAACGTTGTTCTTTCATTCCTCTTCGTTACTTTGTAGATAAATCCACATCCTTGCAAGTCTAACTCGATCTGGTCTGTTCTAGGGACCAAAAACCTGTAGAACCATCTACATCCCAAAGTGATACGTGTAACACACACTATCTACATTCATGGACAGAACTTAAGGAAGTTGTACCATTTAGCATGTATATCGGGATTCAGACAATAACTCTGAAATATATCTGATACACAGCGAGCAAATGACACACGAGATAACCAAGTGTGAACAAAATTGCCTTTATCTCCTTCAGAAAAAAAAAAAATAGAGAGGAACGGCAACAACAACGTATGAAACTTCCTTAAGTTTTGTCCATGAGTGTAAATATAACCAACGTATAAAAACACTAACTGAAGGGAAGGCGACCTCTGGCGAGACGAAGAAGAAAACCAGTAGCGATCGTTCCTATAAAAGGAGTGAAAACGGCAATTAGCAGAGAGGCGCCATCAGTCCAAGGTCGCCGCCTCCCAAAGAGAGGAACAATCCCTCGATTAAAGGCTGGAAATAGGCGAGGCCGATTGTCATCTTCGGAGCGACCAATCCTCTATTTATAAAGGAGAACCATATAAGGACGGTGAAGAAGGACGTGGGAAGGAGAGTTCCTACCGGCCTTCAGACGGCCTAGCCTGGCTGGCTACCTGGGAAGGCATTGTTCTATGACACCCCAGGCGTCGATATCTTGGCCTGAAACTTGGTGGGATAACACAAGCCTATGGTGTACTCTCTCTTTGAATGTGTACTCAAATATGAAAAATGAACATACATTAATGGACAAAACTTAATGAAGTTATACCTTTTAGCATGTATATCGGTATTCAGAGAATAACTCTGAAAGATATCGTTGAAATTGGGAATATCGTTAAAGATTAAAAAGAGAGAAAAGACACTGAGTGGCTGTTATGTATCTCCACCAAGAGACTGTACACTCATGGAGACAAAACTTAATGAAGTTGTACCTTTCAGCATATATATCGGGATTCAGACAATAACTCTGAAATATATTACAGTGACCTTTATTGAAGACACACTAGATAACCAAATGTGAACAAAATTGCCTCTGTCTCTTTTAAAAAATTAAAAAAAACACGACCATCAAAGAATTTCTACTTCCTATATATTTCGAAATGTTTCCAATAGAATGTCTTATAAATATCCAGAGCTTGTTGTTGTATCTCTACGACATATTGAAGAGCGGCAATCGTGAAAGCTTGCGTCACTTCAAAAATAAAAGATACGGCTCCAACAACTAATTGTCCCCATTTTAAGAATTAATTATTGTTTGTGTGTGTTTTAATCGATATAGCTAAGGAAGATGGCTCTTCGAGTAAAATCAACAGCATTCCAAGAGATGTTATTACAAGGAAGGTAATTCCATCAAATTCACAGAACGATTTCGTTAAATCTGACCGTGGACTGAAATGATTGCAACCTGTGTTTACAATTGGTGAAAATTAAGGTTTTAAAGTATCCACGTATCTTATTTCCTATATTGTTAGGTCTCTACCAAAAACTTCAATAGCTACACCATAGGGAGAGAGAAGGCAGGATTCCAGTCACCTGCTTATTGAATATGCCCAATCTTCCAGAAATACAGAAAGCGGGAATACATTGAATACAGCGATCTTTTCATGTTTGTAAACAGTAAGGACTCATATTTGAAATTTAAGAAATTCTGTAAATATATCTATGATTTTATCTCTCGGTTGAAAAAAAAAATCCGTAATTGCAAAACTATGTATATTTGTATTTATTCCATTCGTTGTTCCTAGGTATGATGTAAAATCAAGTATGATTTTAATGTTCTTTTCCTTTCTTCTTTAAACTTCTACTCAAACCTTGTAATTCACCAATTTTGTTTATGTAAAATAGATTTAGTGCTGTTGCTTGACACCAGCATACCTTGTGGGAATATCGCGTCTGATTTGATGATATAAATAAATAATCATTGATTTAGCATTCGTTTTTCTGTATAAAAAAAAAAGGGGGGGGGGGGGGGCTGGGTAAAAAATTCCAGTAAAAGAAATGTTGTCAATGCTTTAAAAGGCATTCGGCAAGATATTCCTAAAGAAAACGGCTGTTTATAGGTATTAAAACCGTCCAAAGATGGGAAAATCTCAATCTACCATGATCCAAGAGTTGGAAGGAAAAGAATAGAAACAAGCATCAAAATTTTTTTGGCGGCGGAAATATTACAGAAACTTTTTCGGCGATAACTTTTTTTTTTTACGGTGGGACTAATTTGTTCAGGACAATTTGCAGCGGGGAAAAGAAGTTGCAGAAGTGTATCCCTAGACAATTGACAATTAAAATAATTTTATTGACATCTTGTCAATACATGCAAAGTGCACAGTCCGCACACAGTGTATCCCTAGACGCTTCACACTCGAACATAAACATGAGAAACATGTGAGAAGAACATGCTTGAAATATGGTCACAGATGCTAATGAATGATGAATGCTTCAAGAAAGTTGTAAAGCTGAAGATTTGTGGTCTGGTAGCCAGAAGTCAATCAAGAGAAGGGTGTGGTAAAGAAGAACCAAAACCAAAGTTTTTTTTCTCGAAATCAAAACAAGTTTCTACACTCTGGACAAAACTTAAGGCAGTTTTATATTTTGATGTCGCCAGTCGTATGTTTTTTTGAAGGAGACAGAGGCAATTTTTGTTCACACTTGTTATCTCGCGTGTCTTCAATAAAGATTACTGTAATATCTTCCAGATTTATTGTCTTATATCCCGATATAAATGCTAAAAGGTACAACTTCCTTAAGTTTTGTCCATGAGTATATATATATTTTAATCATATAGGACTGAGAGAGATCTATCATTATTTTGTGTTTTCGAAGGACAAATCATAACGTTTTGCGGGGATTCGAAACGCCTTAAGAAAGAGACGACAAGAAAAATGGGCTTTTCATGACAACACTAGACCTCACACAGCTGTTTGTATTTTGAATTCAAAATCGGGGTTTATAAACCACGCGAATTTTCCTAAAACAAATATGGCATTTCAAAAAACACTGCGTTGATGTTGAGGCCATTGAATAATTTAGAAAGAGATCAATAAAGAAGGCGATCTAAGAATGATTTAACCGGGGCACACAGGGGTGTGGGAGGGCCACAACTTCCCAGTAAGATGGGACAAACGGTATCCAAACTGGGATTTCAACTATTATAGACAGACAACTATTCAACTACGATAGAGAACGACAACAAGCACTAGCTGGTGTTCTCAGTAAGATGGGACAAACGGTATCCAAACTGGGATTTCAACTATTATAGACAGACAACTATTCAACTACGATAGAGAACGACAACAAGCACTAGCTGGTGTTCTCAGTAGGATGGGACAAACGGTATCCAAACTGGGGTTCAACTATTATAGACAGACAACTATTCAACTACGATAGAGAAGGACAACAAGCACTAGCTGGTGTTCTCAGTAGGATGGGACAAACGGTATCCAAACTGGGATTTCAACTATTATAGACAGACAACTATTCAACTACGATAGAGAATGACAACAAGCACTAGCTGGTGTTCTCAGTAGGATGGGACAAACGGTATCCAAACTGGGGTTCAACTATTATAGACAGACAACTATTCAACTACGATAGAGAACGACAACAAGCACTAGCTGGTGTTCTCAGTAAGATGGGACAAACGGTATCCAAACTGGGATTTCAACTATTATAGACAGACAACTATTCAACTACAATAGAGAACGACAACAAGCACTAGCTGGTGTTCTCAGTAAGATGGGACAAACGGTATCCAAACTGGGATTTCAACTATTATAGACAGACAACTATTCAACTACGATAGAGAACGACAACAAGCACTAGCTGGTGTTCCCAGTAGGATGGGACAAACGGTATCCAAACTGGGGTTCAACTATTATAGACAGACAACTATTCAACTACGATAGAGAACGACAACAAGCACTAGCTGGTGTTCTCAGTAGGATGGGACAAACGGTATCCAAACTGGGGTTCAACTATTATAGACAGACAACTATTCAACTACGATAGAGAAGGACAACAAGCACTAGCTGGTGTTCTCAGTAGGATGGGACAAACGGTATCCAAACTGGGGTTCAACTATTATAGACAGACAACTATTCAACTACGATAGAGAAGGACAACAAGCACTAGCTGGTGTTCTCAGTAAGATGGGACAAATGGTATCCAAACTGGGATTTCAACTATTATAGACAGACACCTATTCAACTACGATAGAGAACGACAACAAGCACTAGCTGGCGTTCTCAGTAAGATGGAACAAACGGTATCCAAACTGGGATTTCAACTATTATAGACAGATAACTACTATAGAGAACGACAACAAGCACTAGCTGGCGTTCTCAGTAAGATGGGACAAACGGTATCCAAACTGAGGTTCAACTATTATAGACAGACAACTACTATAGAGAACGAATGCCGTAAGAGAATAACTTGTTAGCTAGCAAACAAGCACTAGCTGGCGTTCTCAGTAAGATGGGACAAACGGTATCCAAACTGAGGTTCAACTATTATAGACAGACAACTACTATAGAGAACGAATGCCGTAAGAGAATAACTTGTTAGCTAGCAACAAGCACTAGCTGGTGTTCTCAGTAAGATGGAACAAACGGTATCCAAACTGGGATTTCAACTATTATAGACAGATAACTACTATAGAGAACGACAACAAGCACTAGCTGGCGTTCTCAGTAAGATGGGACAAACGGTATCCAAACTGAGGTTCAACTATTATAGACAGACAACTACTATAGAGAACGAATGCCGTAAGAGAATAACTTGTTAGCTAGCAACAAGCACTAGCTGGTGTTCTCAGTAAGATGGGACAAACGGTATCCAAACTGGGGTTCAACTACTATAGACAGACAACTACTATAGAGAACGAATACCGTAAGGAACTTGTTAGCTAGCAACAAGCACTAGCTGGCGTTCTCACGGGATGTAAAACCTCCCACAATGTCTGATTAATATATCATTGAGGGGAATGTCATAGAGACATGTCACAGCCGTGACACCCCCCACACGACTAATTATATTTCTTCCAATATAGACAGACGACAGGCTGGAGCGATCGAACTGTCTCTATTCGAGCCACTGGAGTCAGCAGCGCTAGCATAGGCTATTTCGGACACTTCCACTCACAATGGACAACAACAATGGCCAGTTCAAATTGGTGGTGGTGAGCTTCTCTATTTTCCATCGTAAGGAGGCCGCCACCGATGATCACAATTGAGTAGCTTTTTCAACCAAATATCGGGGGCGACTTCAATAGGCAAAGTGGGTGTGAAGAAGAAAAGGTTTGGGTGGCTGCGAAGTTTCTCTGATTGACAAACTCCGTCTTCTGTAAACGCTTGTATACTTCCTTAAGTTTTGTCCATGTGTGTTAAAAAGATATTTTTAGATTGTCACACTAAATCATTTGTACCCCCATACAGTGAATATTTTATATATATTAAATACCGCCATATTTTCTGTTATTACCAAGTATGAAATTGATGCTGACAAACCTGCGAAAATACGTAAAGGAAAAGAAGCTTCCTTAAAACTGACTACTTAAACGAACGATAAATAGCAACTTTTTAAAAGTAAAGATATTTCGTTATCTTCAAAAAAATTACCAAATATACTTATGAATTCGGGGGGGAAAGCCAAATGCATATGGTGATGTGGTTATTTCTTATCCCCTTTTGCAAAGATTACACAAATTCCATGAGTTCATGCTCCTCGAGCTGTTTGATGATAAGCAGTGGCCTCTCCCAAAGGTCCATGCATCTGGAAATACTATTCAGGGATCGTGATGAGCGTTGTGACCGAGGAAGAAAAGGAAATGGCGGAGATTCGCCAATTGAAAATGATTGTTGGCGCCGGGATTTGTCACACTCTGCGTTCCATCTTGTCCGTGCTGGAACTTACACTGTAAGAGCTGGTTAAAACTGTAATATATTAAGCTTGTCTCGTTGCTTATCTTCCTACACAACTAGATGATCTCCAAGACTTTGAAACCGCTGTCACAGAAGAAATATATATACGCTTTTACTTGAACTTTTAAAAATCGTGTAGGTAAAATATTTTATTGAACTTCAGATTATTTGATAGTTGATTTCTAGCGAGCATCAGGTAATAGACACTGTAGTCCATCAGCCTTCCTGTCGACATTTTACTTTCGTCCTGGTACAACCCCCATGAAGTTGAACATAAGGTAGTGGGCCGGCGTGAGATGGCATCCCAACCGCCGCGGTAATGCCAACGAAACGCAGTCTTGGTGATCTCTCGATCTGATCCTAAGCAGATAGGATCATTTCTATTCTATTCATTTAAGCATAAGAATGAATTCCAAACCATTTCATATTTACCCTTTCTTCCAATGCAGAAAAATAAAAATCCAAATCCTACAAAAGAGCGCAACACAAAAACTCTCTGTAAACGGCAATTGACGATACGCTCCTATTGGAGCGTGAGTACTTATACAAAGTTGTAAATCGAAAAGACGCTTCTTTTTGTTAGAATTTAACAAAGTCCAATATTTAAAATCATTTCTTGGAATGCACTCTAGTACATCAATTTTCTGCTTTAAAGTGACAAACACAGAAATAAAATCTATATTACGTATTAATACTGCACTAAACCAAAAAGCTAAATTTAAAGAAATTGAAGAAAATTCTTTACTAGTATTAATTTTAACGTCTAAATTCCTTGCGCTTCTAGCTACACTGTGCTCGGGTCCAGAACACAGGTTGCTGAAATATAACTACATCATGTATTTTTCATCATATAATCTGTAAAAACTTGAAATTCCATCATCCCGGAAACATATGCATCTGCAGAACTGTGCGGGGAACTAGCAGATCATGTGGAGATGTGTGTAATACTTTAAAATACTAAATACATTTCCAACCTTCGATGTGTATTGTTGATAATGTGTTGCGCCCTTCTCTCTGAATATGTGTACTCGAGTAAATAAAGATTTTTAATAAATTGGAGAAAATGAAAACAAAAACTGTTCTATAAGAGACAACCCAATCTGACAAAGTTCCGACGACCTAAGAACAGCCGGTAGTAAAACCTCAATGCCGCAACTTTGATGAAAAAACTACATGTTTACTTTCCAATTGTAGGCAATCTTTGATGGCCGATCTTTATTTGGTCAGCCGTGAGTCAGCCCGGCCGGCCATTGGGCAAGCTCGCCCGCCCACACGCCGTACGTACCTGGCAAAGGGCGTGGGCTCGATGTCGTACACCTCGGAGATGGCGGGACTGCGGCAGATCAGGCCGGGGCAATGGTCCTCGGTGAACTGTCCGGGGGGCGTCCTGCATCACCACCGCCGTCAAACATACAGGAACTATTGGATTGAACAGTGCAGGAGGAAATCGGCCGCTAGAATACTTCCCGGAGTTCCCATTCCGGTGGACTACATAAAAAACCTGAAGAACAAACTGAAGGAAATCTGCGTTTTACAGCTAGGAAAAGGCTTCCGGGGACGCTCTGGAGCAGTTTCTGAAATGGTGGAAAGTCATCGAGGATGATCTAGTGATCATGTGTTACGGTCAGCTCTGCTCTAACCTATTTGGATTTATTTTGTCTTTAAAAATGCATTTTTGAAAATATTCGCCATACAGAAATTGTGCGAATATTTGAAAAATAGTCAATTAATTTTCTCTCAATATTTGGAGAAGCCAAGAACTAAATGTTTACTGTTTCTTGTAATTCAGAAACGTAATCTAATCAAAGAAACTTTCCGCAAACATATCATCCTATAGGAAAGCGTGATTCTAGGTCATGTCTTGAGGTCATGACTTAGAAAAGTTATGGTATTAGATAGACGGGGCAAGGCAATGGGAGCAATTCAGCTGTTTATGGCCCTGCTGACATGGTATGGGTGGAATGTTATGACCTTATATTCCAGTCATAAAAAAAAAGTGAATAGGAGAATACAACGTGTTGAGAAGCCTCTTGATGGGAGAGATATTCGAGAATGTAGGGCTACCTAGACCGATTGGTCAGTTCAATCTTACTTATCCAACTCATACATTGTCTGGAATTAGAGGTAGACGATACATTTGAGGAGATAATGCTTATACAGTAGAACCTTCCTTTAGCGGACACCTCTCTACAAAGTACAATTTCATTTTCAAAATTCCCATTTTTACTATTTAGAAACTCTCCTGTAATAGGACACCTCTCTCTAAAGGACAGTTTGGCTCTGGACTTATGTATCCTTTACAGGGAGGATTCTACTGTATCAATAAACTGTATTATACTGTTTTGTAGCTCGCTAAGAACAAATTTCTTCACGGCAAATATTACGGCACTCTCAAACTTGCATGAACATTGAAGCATCTTTGTGACTTCGCCAGGAATGCACCACGTCTTAGTCTGCAGTGGTACCATTTGATAGACGGCGCCAACTTATCCATGAACACGCACAACAACAAGAGGAGGTGGCAGGTCACGCTGTCACTTAAGGGGGACGTGACCGAGCATCTACCTTGGTCAAGGTCTACATCGTCATCCACCTACTGGGCAATCTGAGTCATGCTACTGTAGACAACAATCTTTCTTTGAATACAACACAAGTGGTCCCTACTGAACTTCGGACTGAGTGACAGCAGTCATTTACCGCGTCGTAATCAATATAGGACTATTTTACATACCAACGTTTATTTGCACTCATGGACAAAACTTGAGGAAGTGGAAAGTCTTCGATATGTCTCCGATAGTCTGTTTATTTTGAACAAGACAGTCAATTTTGTTCACACTTGGTTATCTGGTGTGTCTTGAATAAAGATCACTGTGTATCAAATATCTTTGATTGTCTGAATCCCCGATATACATGCTAAAAGGTACACTTCCTTAAGTTTTGTCCATGAGTGTAGTATGAATGAAACTGTGCAGTGTTAAAGATACACCCACTCTCCTTGCCTATGTTTACCGTACATATAACTACGGGAGGGTGGTAAGCATGTACCACAAGAGGTACCTCTCCCTTTAAAATGTTGTAGATAATTCTTTATCAATACAATTACGCTTTGTAGTAGGGTGATAAAATGCATTGTGTTTTAACGCATTTGTATTCAAATATTCAGGTATTGCGAGTTTGGACAATAACAATGAGCGCAAATGATGACGTCGTAACTTTTATTTTTATTATTGAAGGGATTACAGAAGCTTTCGAACATACCCTTCTCGCTCTTCTTCAAATAAATACACACACACACAAAAGCCTTTATTAGAGACTTGCCGCATACAGATTCTCCCAATTGGGTAAGGTAATAATCATCTTGTATTATTTACATAGAAATTGAACTGGCTTTACTCTTCGTCTCAAATTCATTTACTTGTTGACTGGTCCTTACATAATGATGATCTAAAAAAATTATAGTAAACTATTGCCTTAGATTTGTTTGCAGATATTTTTGAAAGAAATACGTAGGGTGAAGTGTTGGTACATTTAATTTGTTGATATAGGGCCTTCCTCTCTGCATCAAGGGCTGTACAATTAAGCAGGTAATGGGGGAGTTCTTCAGTAATTTCCTTTTCACACAATGTACATATTAAGTTTTTGCTTCTTCAAATAAATAAATAAAATTTCTTGTTTACATATAGTCTTACATAAGATCAGCCGACAACGAGCCAAAGGAGCAGGAAACGTCGACATATAAATATTTTGATTTGTCTGAACAGGCCATCACGTGGGTCCTATTTGTGGATCAGAGATACTTTCGCTTTTGCATCTTAAGTAAAAAAAAAAAAATACAAATTGCAATGTTTCTTTATTAAAATTAGGCAAGCTTTCGTTCGTTAACTCTTTCTTCGCCTTTGCATGCACCCAGTGGGAGCGATGTTTTAACATTGAGGCCCTTTATACAAATACACCTTTGTTTAGTATATGCTTTGTTTATATTGTTCTCGTTGTGTGGGTAAACTAGGGAAGTACCATATAGAACTCAATAAAATATATATAGTATATACGGAGTGGAAAGAAAATGTGTCTACGGCGCTAGTAAAACTATCAAGATATACAGACGGCTCACAAATAGCATTTGAGCAGTGTCAGGGCACATTACTTTTTCCTCATTTTAAATATTAGGTCCTTCTTCTCTTCTCCTGGCGATTCTCCAACAAACTCTGCAGCGACATATTCATTGTACATAGTGTAATTATAATTTTAAAATAGTGCAGACACTTTTGCATGTATTGACAAAGATGTCAATAAAACTATATGACCATTGTTTTCTCCTCTAATTTCGGTCTAACAGTTGAGGTATGTGGCGATCTACACTGACAAAACTTGAGGAAGTGGGAAGTCTTTGATATGTCGCCGGTAGAAGACAGTCAATTTTGTTCACACTCTGGTGTGTCTTGAACTTGGCAAGAACGAATCATCGTGGTCAGATGATGGCAGCGTTTCTATAAACATTTGGAACCTGCGGCCATTATATTTAGAAGGATGTTATTTGAACACAACACGGAGATTGGGTTTCTTCATGCCGAGAGAGAGAGAGACCTTGTAATGAACTATGTGGACCTCAGGATTCTTCCAGAGTGGCTGGCGGGTTGAGTTTGTCCGCAGGAGATGGAGTATTGGCGAGGATGGTGATTGCAAGTCCACATATTTACTGTACTTTTCATTTCTTATTTAGGACTACACCCATACCTCGCTTTGCGTCGGGGTTACGTTCCAAAAAACACGACGCAAATTGAAAATATGTGAAGGTGCAATCAAAAACAAAGGTGTTGCCATATTTTAGGGAAAAAAAATTAAAAAAAAAAAAATTAAAGACTCGAATCCAAAACAACGCAACTTCGAAAATCTAACGACGCATAGTGAAAATCAGTAAAAATTAAGCAGCGACGCAACTTCGAAAAAAACGCAAAACGAAACGACGCAAAGCGAGGTATTGGTGTACTTGCAATAAAGCGACAGCTGTGCCTCCCTATACGAACTGACACGTGGACCACCCATACTATAAACGGAGGGTATAAATACGCAACAATAGTATTTGACCATAGCCCTTATCTATCGGTGAAAAGACAATGCTAACTAATTATTAATAACATTTGATCTAATTTTTAAAAGACAAATTACTACAGCCACTATAAACGGAAGAAGGGAAAAATATTAGGAGGACTTATAGCGGGTTGCAGAAATTTGTATTTAAAAACAATCGAATGGCGACAATGTTTGGAAAAGATACAATTACATCAACTATTTTTAATTTTTTATTTTAGCATCAACTATTTTGACCAAAACGGTATTTGGTCAATTCTGGAATAATTAAAAAAAAATCAACGATTAGTTGATATTTATTCCGATAGATGGCGTAAGCCATCAGCAACTTTTAGTTGCACGATCAGGAAATGACTTTTTTTTTTCTTAACTATTTTGTTATATAATTCTTGAAGTTTCAGTGACTCCTCACCATTCCCCTGAAGTAAGTGACACAAGAGTCACTGAGAACGTCGGGAATTAAATAGAAATTTGGTTGATGTAGCTGTATTAATATGGTGCATTAGCGTCATGTCTGTTATAAAAAATGTAGCGTCCCGTCTGTTATAAGAAATGTAGCGTCCCGTCTGTTATAAGAAACTAGACGAATGACCCGGGCAACGCCCGGGTTTACCCGATTAAATGTTTTATTCAAACACTATTCGTTACAATTATAAATTGGCGCCGTGGATGTCACTCTTGTGAAACGTCCCGCTCCAAACTTTACAGTCAGATTAGTTACGATATACATCTTCAAATCGAGCGAGCGTCTATAAATATTTCGATTTAATATTTAGTTTTAATATTTAATTTATATATAATTTAAAATAACCTATCGTTGTCCTAGATAGCCTAGTGGTCATGGCATCTGCCCGGTAAGCGGAAGGTCATTGGGTTCGATTCCCATCCCTTGACACTTTTTTTATTTTATCCATTCTGACCAAAATCTATCCGTGAACTTCACACAGTGAACTTCACAGAGACAGAATAAGGCAATTATATAAGTAGATGTAAACTATTTATGACGCGTATGATTATAAAATAAATCAATTTTCTACTGTGCCCTCTTACTATAATAATAAAATAATGGGAGTACCTTGCTCATCAGTGGTGAACCTTCCCAGCGGTTTCGTCAGTTTTATGATGTAGCTATATATTTTCCAAACACAAACTTTCAACCAACAAATTATGTTGGAAATGAAAGAATGACAATGATGATAAATTTTAAATCTATCTTAGAGGGAGATGTGCCTGTGATACCGGCACAAGAGTTGTTCTAAGAACAATCTGCGCCAGAGATATCGGGTGGTTGTTCAGGAAGTAACAAGGACAAGGTGGTCAGAACAAAATGATCCACTAGACACGCAGTTAGCCCAAGGATAGACAAGGATTGACAAGGGACGAGTACTAACAACAAGGTTGTCTTAAAAGTTCGAAACATATTATGATTTATAAAACGACATTTGAAAATTATTCCGCATGTGTTTCTTTTAAACGAAAAATCGAAATTTAAGGAGAAATAACGATTATTTCTAACCTTAGGGATGAAGTATGAAAGGATGAATTGTGAAAAGTAATGATAAACGGAAAAATAAAAGTGTCCATATTATGATTTATATTTTGCAAGTGTTTACGAACTTTTGAGACAACCTTGTAATTCTGAAATTTGGCGTACCTGCTGATTGACCACCCTTGCTATAGAAAACACCAGAGATTAAATCATTCTTCTATAAGAATTCTGTTATAATTTTACCAAGGTTACCAATATTACCAAGGTTGTTACAAAAGTTCGCAAACACTTGCAAAATATAAATCATAACCATACAAATAATAACTTGTGCTATAAAACTTGTAATATGTTTACGAACTTTTGTGACTACCTTATATAACCCAGGTGAAATATAAGCCCGCGTCTGTGAATAGGGAAACAAACTAAGAAAACGATTTTCCTCCTCTTTTTTTTCCAAATAAAACAGCTTCCTACTGACCTTGCTGAGATGGAAATTAATAGGAGGGCCTGACTCATCAGTGGTGAACCTTCCTATTTATATCCACCAGACGGCTCTAATACCTCTTAGAATGGGTTGTTCTTCTTAGTATTGCTTTACTTGAGCATATTTCTGATTGTGCTGCTCTATCTGAGGAAAGACGAAAACTAAATGATAAAACGGGACAACTTTGTCCTTCATTTCCGGCACTAATTAATCAAATATCAAAGAATAGGTATATAGCGGTGGCGATATTTGGATTCCACAGGATTATATCCCGGAAAAAGGCCACACAGTGTTCCCCCTATCCCTTGTGAACTGGTGAATCCTGTATAGGGCGAGAGGCCCTAAATAAAGGCTTTGTTGTTGTTACTTGAAGGTATTTCTTGGTATTTAAACATAACTATGGTGTGATCATGGCAGAAGAAATATTTGTAAATATGATACATTAGCTCGTCATCTGTTATAAGAAATTTATCATTGCAATGTGTAAGAGGGCAGTAGACAATTGTTTAATCTTGAATCATACGCATATAAAATAGATTCAATTTCTTGTTGATTTTTGATTATCTTGTGGATTATGCTATGGTAATGCAGTCGTGGTTGAAAATCTTGAAAGTATAATAAAAATAATATTTTTGATCATTAATTGCTTTAATTGAACTTAAGGAATATATATTTAAAAAAAAACATAATTTGATTAAAGTAATGCCTGGCTTAAGGCGTAAAAATAAAAAATAAAATGAAAAACTTATTTATATAATGTACAAAATATTTGAGCCGGCCATCGAGAAACAACAACAATCGGTTTTATATAGGGGAAGTCCCGACATCTGGTGGTAGATATATAAACATAATATTTGAATATATGAAATATATTTTTAAATAAAAAAAAATTTTAATATAACATATATATGTAAGTATTTGAAGTAAACGAAAAAATTGCGCATATCATAATAAAAGAAACTTATTGCGAAAGGTTGTAGTTTTATTTTAAAATATGTAAGTATGGTGAAAAAGACACAACTTGACCGAAAAAGAGTCGGTGGACGAGTGGGTAACACTTTCGATTCCCTACAGCCATGAACCGGAATCAAATCCCACGTTAACTTTTGTTTAATATATGAATAACCTTCACATATTATTCATTGTTGTAAATACCATAAACTAGGTTGCTCTTTTTGAGCGGTACCTAATAAAGTGATTTTGGAACAAGGAACAAGTCATGTACAACCTGCACCACGCTGTCTAGACCCAACAGCCCGAAACGCGAACATAGTTGGCTTTTTGAATGATAAATCAAGATGATTAAGGAATAGCGTCTGGAAATTTGCAAATCAACGTTATCTTTTTACAAGTGTAGATATTGTATAATCGTCCAGGGAGGTTGGCTTTATGTCAATATTCGATTGGTCCATATCAACATTACAAGTCAGACCACAGAACAAGTTATCATAAAACAAATTCATGTTAACAAGGAAAGTATTTACAAATGTTTCCAGATCGCTAAATATACAACCGAGAGATATATAAACAACAACAACAAAGCCTTTATTTAGGGCCTCTCGTCCTATACAGGATTCGCCAGTTCACAAGGGATGGGGAGAACACTGTGTGGCCTTTTTCCGGGATATAATCCTGTGGAATCCAAATATCGCCACCGCTATATACCTATTCTTTGATATTTCATTAATTAGTGCCGGAAATGAAGGACAAAGTTACCCCGTTTTATCATTTAGTTTTCGTCTTTCCTCAGACAGAGCAGCACAATCAAATAAGTAGTGCAACATCATTATTGTTATTCCTGATCCACCGAAAGTGCATTTCAGGTGTTCACCCCTCATTAAAATCAGATGGTGTTCTCTGAAAAAAATTGAAAGGGTTCTAAATTGCGCGATTAATCTGATGACAGGAAAAGGGAGTTCACTTAAGAAATATTCTTCGGTGGTGAATGTTGTATATAGGTCTCTATAGTAGAAATATAACTTTGATTGGGTTATTCTTGTTAAGTCATTTTGTATAGTTTGCTCTATCAACCGAGAGATATATAAACAAAGTATTTACAAATAAACTGCTGACATCACGATGATGATATTGATGATGATTTAACGAGTACCACAGATTATTCTGTGACAAGAGTGAGTGCACTTAACAATATAAAAGCAGTCGCCAACCCACCATGATTATCATGGGTGATACAACGTGAACTAGGGATAATAAAACAGAAAGTCAACATTGAGGTGAGATATTTATCCCGATTGATAATACTATCTTTTACGTACATTTGAGCAATCAGGGTTTGTATACCTTTTAATCATTATTTAAAATGTCTGATTGGTTTGTCTATTTTCACCTATTTTGCATATTATACATAACAAGGGAGTGTTGTGAGTTTCGCAATGTGAAGTCCTGGATAAACTGTGTCTTATCTCAAAATGTCTGATTGGTTTGTGTATTTTCACCTATTTTGCATACTATACATAACAAGGGAGTGTTGTGAGTTTCACAATGTAAAGTCCTGGATAAACTGTGTCTTATCTCAAAATGTCTGATTGGTTTGTGTATTTTCACTTATTTTGCATACTATACATAACAAGGGAGTGTTGTGAGTTTCGTTATGTGAAGTCCTAGATAAACTGTCTTATCTCAAAATGTCTGATTGGTTTGTCTATTTTCATCTATTTTGCATACTATACATAACAAGGGAGTGTTGTGAGTTTCGTAATGTGAAGTCCTAGATAAACTGTCTTATCTCAAAATGTCTGATTGGTTTGTCTATTTTCATCTATTTTGCATACTATACTTAACAAGGGAGTGTTGTGAGTTTCGTAATGTGAAGTCCTAGATAAACTGTCTTATCTCAAAATGTCTGATTGGTTTGTCTATTTTCATCTATTTTGCATACTATACATAACAAGGGAGTGTTGTGAGTTTCGTAATGTGAAGTCCTAGATAAACTGTCTTATCTCAAAATGTCTGATTGGTTTGTCTATTTTCATCTATTTTGCATACTATACTTAACAAGGGAGTGTTGTGAGTTTCGCAATGTGAAGTCCTAGATAAACTGTGTCTTATCTCAAAATGTCTGATTGGTTTGTCTATTTTCACCTATTTTGCATACTATACATAACAAGGGAGTGTTGTGAGTTTCGTAATGTGAAGTCCTAGATCAACTGACGCGACCTTGAACTACATCAGACCTGGGTTTACTTATTTCTCCATCATCGGAGCTAAATCCGCTTTGTGTAACTTTTGTTTCTTTTACGCCCGCACCACCACCGACCATGTTTTCTGTCAAAATATACGGCGGTCCTCTTTGACGTCCTTCATCTCCTCGATATACGTGTTTAGAAAAGAAAAGAGCGATAACAAATTAATACATCAACTTTTTCGTCTTTGGCTAGAGTTCCAAGTTCCAAAATCACTTTATTAGGTACAACTTAAAAAGAGCAACCTAGTTTATGATAATTGTAACAATGAATAATATGTGAAGGTTATTCACACATATTTAACAAAATGTTAACGTGGGATACGATCCCGGTTCATGACTGTCGGGAATCGAGGATGTTACCCACTCGCCTACCGACTCATTAAATTGATTTTTCATATAGTCTGCATTTGCTATAGAATTCAGTAAATGGGTGTTTTAAGATAATTAAGGAAGATGGTATACTCTCGCATTAATCTACTCATTCGACAAAGATGCATATTCGGAGAATAACCATTAGTGCCTCTTGTTACAAGGGTATAAGTGTAGCTAACAAAGAATTAAAAAATGATCGTAAAAAGAACCATAAGTGAGAGTAAAACGTTTTAGGAATTTGTATTTATTAAACGATAAGGAACTCTTAAAAAAATTGGTTAAACGAATAAGCATAAAAAAGATAAGAGGAGCTTCTTTTATAAATTTATTGTGCAAGCTTTCGTACTATACGTCCTTCTACAGGCATGGATAGTTGTAGAAGGATGCCTGTAGAAGGACGTATAGTCCGAAAGCTTGCACAATAAATTTATAAAAGAAGCTCCTCTTATCTTTTTTATGCTTATTCGTTTAATTTGTATATATATCTCCATTTTGAAAATAGAGCAATCCATATTGTTATATTTGTTCATAAAGGGCACATCTTGGATTCAATAAATAATATTTTTATTTCCGATATTTCGATGGGCTAAACGACCATCTTTTTCTAGGATCTCATCCCTTTTCGCGGCAAGCCGCGCGTTACACTTGAGACACGGGCGCCTCACAATCTCCCCTGGCGAAAATCATCCAAATGAAAATGTGTCTCCATGTAAATGTCTTTGCCTCCAATTTACCCAGACTAATCTATATATTTGTTTGATTGTCTTAATTAAGTTTTCCTGTATATAAATTTCATATTACACCATTATATGTGATTAGATTTTAAAATAATAATAATAACAGTACTTTTTTATTATTGGTATTATTAGTATTTTTCCTGCATGTACCACCCTACATTTCTACTTGGAGAATCTGTATAAAAGGTCTTAATGAAGCTTTTTGTTGTTGTTGATATATCTTAAAAATGTCATTAAATATTGAATACATAGAACCAAGAGGGGAAATTACACGAGAAATCAAACATTTAGAATTACGAAGAATAAAAAGACCTATATCTATCATGCAACTGAAGGTTGCTACGCCATCTATCGGAATAAATATCAACTAGTTGTTGATTTTTCAATATTATTTCTGAAAAATGATTAAAAATCACACACACGTCTTTATTAAGACTTATAGTCTTAAAAACGGATTTACCACTGAGTCTACAAATGGAAATAATAATAAAAAGTTAAAAGGTAATCCCATTTATAATTGTAATAATGAAAGTTATATACAGGAAAACTTAAGACATAAAGCTCAAATAGATTGGGCAGTAGATGAGCACAAATCTGATTAAAATAAATTTCTCTTATATTAAAAAAAATCTATGATTTTGGTTGATAATTAATGTTTTCCGTACCGCTTATATGGACTGATATACCACATTGTGGTCTAAATATGTATATGTTATATCTCTAAAAATTGATAAGATACATAAAAACTAACATTATATTCGTGATCAGCACTTCAAATTAAGTCAGACACTGATGCATTATCAAAAATATATTTTTCAGTGTAGACCAGTGTAATTATTCTGACAGTTGGCGCAAGCCATCAGTAACTTCCAGTTACACGATATGAATATATTTCTGTCTTAATTAATCAAACTGAAAATCTCATTACACAAATTCACTTTTGTACTATCGATACAACGAAAAGTGGTTGTTGTGTGTAGGTGTTTACAGTAAATAAACAAAGTGTAGAACGGGAGAACGGACGTACACACATATAACAAAAAACACGTAGTAATGGAGTAATAGGGAGGGAGGAGGGGAGTATCTGAGAGAGGCAAACAAGCTCTACACTTGCCCGGTCGAGTGGAGGAAGACGCGGCTAATTATTTTGACCTTGGACTAGCTGCAATCACGGCAGCGGGACACTGTCCTCCGCCGTCACTCTTCGAGCTCTTAACGTCTCCTTCTTCAATGCTTGAAGACCTTCATAGTTCACTGATTAAACAGCGCGTATTAACCGAAATATTTGAACTTCTAGAACAATATACAATAACAAAATCTTTTTATTACCGGTTCAAAATCACTTTATTAGGTACAGCTCAACAAGAGCAACCTAGTTTTTGATAATTGAAACAGTGAATAATATGTGAAGGTTATTCGTATATTAAACAAAATGTTAACGCGAGATTCAATCTCGGTTCATGACTGTCGGGAATCGAGGGTGTTACCCACTCGTCCACCGACTTGTTATTTTTTTTATTTTTTGTTTACGGCTCGTTTTTGCCAGAAGGGCTCTAAACTTCAAATCTTATAACAGCATCAATCGCAAATTTGAGATTCCAGACTAATATATAAGAACAAAATCCTTTTACATTTTGAAACAATCAATAAGGAATCAAGGGTTTGGTTTCTTATTTCTTTTATGTCTCGAGCTTTCAGGCTAACATTACCTTCAACACTGAGATCCAGAAGTACTTATAGTAATATTCATAACAAACAGCAAAGGTTAGTTATAGAATCAATAATTTCAAAGCAAAACAATAGTATAAACCGAAGTATAGACCTACCAGAAATGTCTTCTTTCTTATCTCCACACTGGGTGAAGTAGAATGCGTCTGCCTTTGTCATTAAGACTGGGAGCACTACTCAGTGGCAGGTCGACTTAGCTCCAATATGAAATGGCCGCCTCTGACTTGAGGAATAGACGCCATGTGCAGCCGCTCCTAACATGGAGTACAAACGCTGCTCATCCTGTATCCCTGGAGCCCTTACAAGGTACTATCAGCCGGGCCAGCTGAGTTCAGGTTTTTTAGCGAGCTTGTTACTGCTACCCCTCCTCATTTTTCATCCGGGCTTGGGACCAGCAAAGGATGTATTGAAGGGCATGTTAGCCTGAAATCTCGAGAAATCAAAGAAATAAGAAAAGAAACCTAGCCGTAGATTCCTTATTGATTATATGAAAACTTAAAAGCAGGGAAGTATATTATAAAATCCTTTTAACGGCTCATTTTTCCAGAAGGACTCTAACCTTCAAATCTCTCAACCGCAAAATGGAACTTCCAGGCCAATATACAACAACATATACGACAGCAACAAAACCTTTATTAAGACATTTCTCATCCCAAAACTCAAGAAAGAAAGGGGAGAAAATGAAACAAAGAATATTATAAAGTTAAAATTAATAAATATTGTGGCGAAGAGATCATTTATATTTAATTATTAAATGGAAACAGTTGAAACAGATTTATTATTTTATATTTGTAAATCATCATTTAGTTGCCTAGCTTGCTTGCTCGATATTCTCTAGCTGTAGATAGTTGGGTTGATTTGTTAATATTTGTCGACTGGTCGTGGTAACGTTATTAATAAATACTTTCACATCTCCAGATATACAAAGACTTGATTTCTACGCTACAATATTTTCGTAAAAGGTTTATTTTTACTGCTATTATTTACTTATTAGATTAGAAGTGCCGGTTTTCAAGCGAAAATCTCTCTTCGATATGCTAAATATAAATCATTTTGCAAGACGTTTTAAATATGTTTATCCAAAAACGCCTTGCCAAATGCTATTTTTCTCCTGACAAGGACAAAAGAATTTTGTTGAAACGTCTAGAAAATAAAAATCTTTTCTAGCCGAAATACCTATATTTTAAAGAACTATTAAAGCCGGCCAAGCAACACCTATATCTTCAAGATCTTCACCATTGTTGTTGTTGTTGTTATGTCCAATGAAAAGCCTCAGATGTCTCCATGCATCTCTATCACAGCAGCAGCAATGTCCACTATCTTGGGTGTGTATACTGTATTATTGTTGTTGTCGTGTCCAATGAAGAGCCTCAGATGTCTCCATGCATCTCTATCACAGCAGCAGCAATGTTCACTAGGGGGGGGGGGGGGGGGGGGGGGGGGAGAAGTCCGACCACACCTTCCTGCGGTCCCCCCCTGGACCCTTGGAATATTCGACCCAAATTCTGGTTCGTTTCCAAGGTGACTAACGTGGCAACGGCACCCATTTTCAATGAATATTCACCATTAATTTATATAATAGATCCTTCAAATCATTAGGACAGATAGTAGCTAGAGAACATTGACATGCTACAAAACTCCAGTAAAATCTGTTTTGGTGACCCTTGTACGTCTTGAGATAGACATACAGGGTGTTGTCCTTTGTCGCTACCTAGGTCGTCTACTCTGCTAACGACCGGCAAAGGTGAAACGAAAGATAGAAAAAAAGAAAGACGTATCAATATAGTAGCAGGAGTAGTCCCTAGAAGGAAAGGCTTTGTTCCCGGAATGGCCACCATTAGGGTCAGCCAGTAGGCAAACAAGGACACACAATATTAAATTTACACCACTCCGTGTAAATAGGTCCCGGATGTGCAGTTTTACGACCCTGGGAATAGGAGGGGGGGAACACACTGCGCTTCAATTCACTGAGCAGCCAGGGCTTTGCCCTTTTTATGTGTTTCCTAAGTGAATCTCGTTGACCCCCCTAAGCCACGGAAATCTAGTAAGATTACACCGCGACTCGACCATCCAAGTTTACCATCATCAGTAATGCCCTTCTTAAATACCGACTATCTCGACACAACACCCAAATATAACAGTTAGGTCGATTAAACTGGCGAAACCGCTGGGAGGGTTCACCACTGATGAGTTAAGCCCTCCCAATATTTTTTTAACCGCGGTAAGGATAGTAGAAGTTTGTTTTCTATTTAAAAGAAACATTCGTTCTTTAATGCTTCCATTTATTGAATATAGATGGCACGTCATCGCCCTATATTATGTACTATTCGACTTTTGCACCTACAAGTGAGCCAGAGCCCCGTTTGGTTACTTGCACTAGTTGGTAGGGTTGGACTTTTGCAAGAATCGGGAGCAATTGTAGCATTTTTTTTTTTTTATCAGAAAAAAAAAAGTGTTCAATGTGGGATTTGATCCCGGGTTGTAGCGGTCGAAAACCAACGGTTTAGAAAACTACTGACCCCCTCCCTAAAGCAAGTGTATATAATTATGAAAAAGGCATCTCCTTATCGTGCAACTGAAAGTTGCTGATGGCTTGAGCCATCTATCGGAATAAATATAAACTATTCTCGTTGATTTTTAATTATTTTAGAATTGGCCAAATACCCATTCTTGATTAAAGTGTATAAAATAACTTAGTCCCTATTTCTGCTCCGCGCTTATGGAATTGAAGACTTGAGGCGATGGCGTCGACCTTTCATATTAAATCTTACTTTTCCTTATTACTAATAATTGTATATAGTTGCGGAACTACTGGTTTCCTGTGCTGCTCTTTTCCTGTTATTGCACCTTGTACGGAGAATCTGTATAAGACTAACGTCTTAATAAAGGCTTTGTGTGTGTGTGTGATAAAAGTGTATATAAGTCCAATAAAGCAGGTGTACACCACATAACTGACCAAAGGTATGTAGTTAGGTAGGTTCAGGTGACTGACACACCTAGTCTCTTATGTAACCCCGCCCCTAGTGCCATAGAGAAATGATTAAGAGCCGAGCAATTCACACAAAGTATACTACCGATGACAATTAACAATGGAACGAACGGTATCTGGAATGTGTTCAACCAACACTTCATTGTTGGCCAATGGGGGCGCGACTAAATTTCATTACTCTCTTTTTGTTTCGTCGCTCGACGTCATTCAGCTATGGGTCACCCTTTGGAAGAACTAGCTACACCCTTGTGGCCCCCTTTTTGTGGGAAACATTTCCGTAATGGAGAGAGCTCTTTGTGTCCAATCATCGCAAACAACTAGAACATTCAAGTCATGAAACTCTTGGTGGGTACGGTGTTGCAACATATTCCGTGTCTCTACGTGTTTCATAATATGCTTAGGTGTTCAATTCTTGATTTTACACCAGAACGGCTCAAGATTTGCTAATTTCCATTATCCGATGAGAGCAGTACAAGTGTGATTCCTGTGTAGGGCAATGGGAAGGGCCAATAAAGGTTTTGCTGTAGATGTGAGGTGTCGTTGGAAACAGTAGACGTTCGCAACTCGGTTGTCTGCGGTGACAGACGGCGAAGGAACGTGCTGACGACGTGCCAATCCCTGCAGATTCCGGACATGTCACTCCTTGCATTTCCGCAATAGGGTATGCAAAATTCTTAACGTCTTTGGTAAGTCTGTGGATATCCCACCCCATTTGAGCTCGGTGGAGCAGTGGTATAAAACGCCGATTTTGGACAGCAATGACCCAGGTTCTCTCTCTCTTTCTTCCTCAACTACAACAGGTCCAGCCAAAAACAAAAAGTATTATCCTCCGTTCAAGTCTTTTCGCCATTCTCTTGTTTTAAAGAGGTCGAAAAACTAGCAACGCGAATTAAAACTTTGATCTTAAAATGGGTTTTCAAACATATGATCGGTATAATATGATAATTTTCTCTTTCCAATTAAGGAATAGTTAAAATTCCAATAGAAATTAATGTGGCCGCCATATATATAGGCACCTATCTCAATCCTAAATTTACACGAAACTAACAATTTCTAGTCCTAAAGGAGATCTTACTTCCTTTAGTGTCTCGAGAAATGATTGAATCCTGTACCTTTTTACAAAAGCTCTAATCATAGAACATCTCTTGATGGTGAAACAGAATGTTGCTTATGGCTATCGGCCATAGATAGCGGGAAATGTCAACTGAACGTTGATTTCTTTCTTTTTTGTTTCCTGGAAATATTGGCCCTTTCTTGAATCAACAAGTCAACCACCTATGTCCTTCGGGCTGTTATCCCTCGTCAGTGTAGTGTACATTAACAACCCGGGTTATCTACATGGCTGTTCTGCCTAATTCTTAAATGTGCGCAAACACCCTAAACTTGCTTTAAAAAGAGCTTTTAGCATAAGGGGTGGGGGGGGGGGGGGGGAAAGAATAACACGATGGTGCAATTGATTGTTGATAATGATTCTCTGTCATCTAGAGATAAAATATAAACTCTGAAACTTTGATTTTTTTTTCTAATTTTCATTTCCAGAATAATAGTAGATAGCAAAAGCTATCATTTAACACACAGATAGTGTTCTTTTAATTGTTATACCTTAAAATTTTTAGTTTCAGGCTAGAAATACGGGAGAAGGGAAGGTGCGCTACTTTTAATACACGAATAACAACCTACTTGTCTTTTTGAAATCAGCCCTGCCACTACACTAGCTTAAACACCTTTTTTTTTTAGCAAATTCGACCTATTCCTTAAATCCTCTCGTAGAATGTTATGGAATCGAAACCGTCCCTGTACTGATGAGGGCCATACCCCGAAATCATGGTATACAGATTGGTTTTGTTGGAAATTTCCTAAACTAGCGTTGTGGTACATTCAATACAACTACAAGGCTCTATACTGGGGTGTTAAACCAAAAATGGATTGATTTAATGTATTTGAAACGGGAGACGTATCTCTTTTGTTACATAGAAATATATATTTATATTGGCTGAAAAAAGTCGATCTAAAAATGTAAAGGCTATGTAAAATTAGAGAAGGAAGGCATGAGAGAGATAATAAATCTTTAGTTGGGAGAGAGCCTAGTTGCGACAGGCGTCAAGAAATGACGTGAATCAAAGAGGGAGGATAAAAATTATTCTATTATCGCAGCTCCAGCCTATCTGAGGAATGTATTTTACATTTTTTACTTTCCCCCCTACACGGGACATGTCCTCAGATAAAATCTTCGTGTCCTTCGTACATCGTCGCGTTTGGCGGAAGTCAAAGACGTGGCATTTGTCACTTGGAACTCTCTCTCATTTCTTGCACCTTTCACACGACGTTTACTCGGTGACAGAAGTCAAAGACGTGGCACTTGTCACTAGGAATTCTCATTTCTTGCACCTTTCACACGACGTTTACTAAGAGACGGAAGTCAAAGACGTGGCACTTGTCACTAGGAATTCTCATTTCTTGCACCTTTCACACGACCTTTACTTGGTGACAGAAGTCAAAGACGTGGCACTTGTCACTTGGAACTCTCATTTCTTGCACCTTTCACACGACGTTTACTAAGTGACAGAAGTCAAAGACGTGGCACTTGTCACTTGGAATTCTCATTTCTTGCACCTTTCACACGACGTTTACTCGGTGACGGAAGTCAAAGACGTGGCACTTGTCACTTGGAACTCTCATTTCTTGCACCTTTCACACGACGTTTACTCGGTGACGGAAGTCAAAGACGTGGCACTTGTCACTAGGAATTCTCATTTCTTGCACCTTTCACACGACGTTTACTCGGTGACGGGAGTCAAAGACGTGGCACTTGTCACTTGGAACTCTCATTTCTTGCACCTTTCACACGACGTTTACTCGGTGACGGAAGTCAAAGACGTGGCACTTGTCACTTGGAACTCTCATTTCTTGCACCTTTCACACGACGTTTACTCGGTGACGGAAGTCAAAGACGTGGCACTTGTCACTTGGAACTCTCATTTCTTGCACCTTTCACACGACGTTTACTCGGTGACGGGAGTCAAAGACGTGGCACTTGTCACTTGGAACTCTCATTTCTTGCACCTTTCACACGACGTTTACTCGGTGACGGGAGTCAAAGACGTGGCACTTGTCACTTGGAATTCTCATTTCTTGAACCTTTCACATGACGTTTACTCGGTGACGGAAGTCAAAGACGTGGCACTTGTCACTTGGAACTCTCATTTCTTGCACCTTTCACACGACGTTTACTCGGTGACGGGAGTCAAAGACGTGGCACTTGTCACTTGGAATTCTCATTTCTTGAACCTTTCACATGACGTTTACTCAGTGACGGGAGTCAAAGACGTGGCACTTGTCACTTGGAATTCTCATTTCTTGAACCTTTCACATGACGTTTACTCAGTGACGGGAGTCAAAGACGTGGCACTTGTCACTTGGAATTCTCATTTCTTGAACCTTTCACATGACGTTTACTCAGTGACGGGAGTCAAAGACGTGGCACTTGTCACTTGGAATTCTCATTTCTTGCACCTTTCACACGACGTTTACTCGGTGACGGAAGTCAAAGACGTGGCACTTGTCACTAGGAATTCTCATTTCTTGCACCTTTCACACGACCTTTACTTGGTGACGGAAGTCAAAGACGTGGCACTTGTCACTTGGAACTCTCATTTCTTGCACCTTTCACACGACGTTTACTCGGTGACAGAAGTCAAAGACGTGGCACTTGTCATTTGGAACTCTCATTTCTTGCACCTTTCACACGACGTTTACTTGGTGACGGAAGTCAAAGACGTGGCACTTGTCACTTGGAACTCTCATTTCTTGCACCTTTCACACGACGTTTACTCGGTGACGGAAGTCAAAGACGTGGCACTTGTCACTAGGAACTCTCATTTCTTGCACCTTTCACACGACGTTTACTCGGTGACGGAAGTCAAAGACGTGGCACTTGTCACTAGGAATTCTCATTTCTTGCACCTTTCACACGACGTTTACTCGGTGACGGAAGTCAAAGACGTGGCACTTGTCACTAGGAATTCTCATTTCTTGCACCTTTCACACGACGTTTACTCGGTGACGGGAGTCAAAGACGTGGCACTTGTCACTTGGAACTCTCATTCCTTGCACCTTTTACACGACGTTTACTCGGTGACAGAAGTCAAAGACGTGGCACTTGTCACTTGGAATTCTCATTTCTTGCACCTTTCACGCGACATTTACTAAGTGACAGAAGTCAAAGACGTGGCACTTTTCACTAGGAACTCTCATTTCTTGCACCTTTTACACGACGTTTACTCGGTGACAGAGTTAAAGACGTGGCACTTGTCACTAGGAACTCTCATTTCTTGCACCTTTCACACGACGTTTACTCAGTGACAGAAGTCAAAGACGTGGCACTTGTCACTAGGAACTCTCATTTCTTGCACCTTTCACACGACGTTTACTCAGTGACAGAAGTCAAAGACGTGACACTTGTCACTAGGAAATTTCATTTCTTGCACCTTTCACACGACGTTTACTCAGTGACAGAAGTTAAAGACGTGGCACTTGTCACTTGGAAACTCTCATTTCTTGCACCTTTCACACGACGTTTACTCAGTGACAGAAGTCAAAGACGTGGCACTTGTCACTTGGAACTCTCATTTCTTGCACCTTTCACACGACGTTTACTCGGTGACGGAAGTCAAAGACGTGGCACTTGTCACTAGGAACTCTCATTTCTTGCACCTTTCACACGACGTTTACTCGGTGACGGAAGTCAAAGACGTGGCACTTGTCACTAGGAATTCTCATTTCTTGCACCTTTCACACGACGTTTACTCGGTGACGGAAGTCAAAGACGTGGCACTTGTCACTAGGAATTCTCATTTCTTGCACCTTTCACACGACGTTTACTCGGTGACGGAAGTCAAAGACGTGGCACTTGTCACTAGGAATTCTCATTTCTTGCACCTTTCACACGACCTTTACTCGGTGACGGGAGTCAAAGACGTGGCACTTGTCACTAGGAATTCTCATTTCTTGCACCTTTTACACGACGTTTACTCGGTGACAGAAGTCAAAGACGTGGCACTTGTCACTTGGAATTCTCATTTCTTGCACCTTTCACGCGACATTTACTAAGTGACAGAAGTCAAAGACGTGGCACTTTTCACTAGGAATTCTCATTTCTTGCACCTTTCACGCGACGTTTACTAGGTGACAGAAGTCAAAGGACGTGGCACTTTTCACTAGGAACTCTCATTTCTTGCACCTTTCACACGACGTTTACTCGGTGACAGAGTTAAAGACGTGGCACTTGTCACTAGGAACTCTCATTTCTTGCACCTTTCACACGACGTTTACTCAGTGACAGAAGTCAAAGACGTGGCACTTGTCACTAGGAACTCTCATTTCTTGCACCTTTCACACGACGTTTACTCAGTGACAGAAGTCAAAGACGTGACACTTGTCACTAGGAAATTTCATTTCTTGCACCTTTCACACGACGTTTACTCAGTGACAGAAGTTAAAGACGTGGCACTTGTCACTTGGAACTCTCATTTCTTGCACCTTTCACACGACGTTTACTCAGTGACAGAAGTCAAAGACGTGGCACTTGTCACTTGGAACTCTCATTTCTTGCACCTTTCACACGACGTTTACTTGGTGACAGAAGTTTAAGTTTAAGTCAAAGACGTGGCACTTGTCACTTGGAACTCTCATTTCTTGCACCTTTCACACGACGTTTACTCAGTGACAGAAGTCAAAGACGTGACACTTGTCACTAGGAAATCTCATTTCTTGCACCTTTCACACGACGTTTACTCGGTGACAGAAGTCAAAAACGTGGCACTTGTCACTAGGAATTCTCATTTCTTGCACCTTTCACACGACGTTTACTTGGTGACAGAAGTCAAAGACGTGGCACTTGTCACTTGAACTCTCATTTCTTGCACCTTTCACACGACGTTTACTCGGTGACAGAAGTCAAAGACGTGGCACTTGTCACTTGAAACTCTCATTTCTTGCACCTTTCACACGACGTTTACTCAGTAACAATATCACTCGGTAAAACAATACTTTCAACGCTTAAGAGTAGAGGAGTGTTTAGGTACATATTGCCAAGTATAAAAATGAGGAACGCCAAACAAACGTGAGGATGACATGGGAATTTATTTTGATTCCCAAACAAATACTATCATATTACATTTAGTCATTTGTTTATTTATTAAGCCCGAGTTCCCTGGAGCATACTGAAGAAGTCGCCCTTGTGTTACAGAGAAACAACGAAAGAAAAATTCTGAATAACAAAATATGTATCTTGATAATATGTTGGTGAATTTTAAAATTATTCTGCCACACAATAGTGCCGTGTGTGCTTAAGGAAGTAAATAAGAATTGAAACTATTACATTTGTGTTTTATTTGAAAAAAAGAGAAAAATCACCCTAGAATAATTTCATGTTTTATATATAGATGGAGTGCTAATGATTTGTATTTAAATACAGTAGAACCTCCCTGTAAAGGACATCTAATTGCAGAGCCAAAGTGTCCTTTAGGGAGAGATGTCCTCTTACCGAAGAGTTGCTAAATTGTAAAAATGGTAATTTTGCAAATAAAAAACTGTCCTTTGTGGAGAGGTGTCCGCTAAAGGGAGGTTCTACTGTATATATAGAAAGCTGATCTAAATAGTCACATTTTAACTTCATCCTGTGTGGGGAAAATTTAAAACGTTCAAGTAAATTTAAAATTTAGATGGTATGTGTATATTTATTATCTAGATGAGAGGAAGAAAAGCTTATTCAGACACTTGGTATCTAGAAACTCTTCCTCAAGCTGGAGGCGTGAAGCGTTCCTTGAAAGAACCCGCCATTTGCAAGGAAGGTTGTTACTTCGTCAAGATGAAACATACTTCCTCAAACATCGATTCACTATTCACACGACAAAATCTTCCGGATAAACTCTACATTATATCAACATAGCAAGTAAGAAGTTAAAATATAAAGCTAGCCTCGAAATAGAATGATGGTTATGTGAATTGAAAACGGAGTAATTCTCTCCAACAAAAGATTGCTTATGAAAACACAATTCGCCATATGTTTTATTGACAAAAGTAGTGAAAAGCAAGACCAATGCGTTGGCTTTTCACAAATTCTGGAAAACAGCACAATTGAAAGGCGTACCATAGAAGAGGGACCTAACTTGAAGAAAGAATGATGCTGTTCTCCACTTTCTGTATATACATATTGCTTCTGTTTACCGATCTAGAATCCTGCATGAGACGAATGTCCCTAATAAAGGCTTTTGTTGTTGAATTGTAAACGGTACAAGGGAACTTCCTCTTAAAGGTAGTTTTGATATATTTTTTAATTCTCACGATAAATTCTAACGACTCCGGATAAAGTCTATCTGGTACAGTAGAACCTCCATTAGAGGACACTTGCGCTAAAGGATACCTCTCTATAAAAGTTTTCATTTGCAAAATTACCCTTTTTACTATTCAGAAACTCTCCGGTAAGAGGACACCTCTCCCTAAAGGACACTTTGGCTCTGCAATTAGGTGTTGTCCTTTACAGAGAGATTCTACTGTATATGTAAATGATTGAAAGCTGATAATCTAGATCGAATGAGATCCTGTGAAGAATACACACACGCACACACACAAACGCCAGATACAAACGTGTGTCGCAAAGGAACATTCCCAAAAATGTATAAATGGGATTACTTTAAACTGTCTCGGGTGATTGTAATAACACAAGAAAAAGAATCTAAAATGATGCTCGACTCTACAATAACGAAGAACGCCGCAAAAGAAACTTCCCCAAACATAGATTCAATTACTTTAAATGACGACAAAATGTGATTGTAGTGGAACAAAGTAAGAAATGAAGGCCGAGTAGGAAAGGAACAAGCAGGCAGTACAATTACAGCCAGCCAACCCTGCGGGGGAACCAAACCGTGATTTATAGCGGGCACTTGCTAGGCGAGGTCACCCTTCCTCATGGAGGAAGAAGAGACAGCTTACCCTCCAGGCCACCCTCTTTTTAAACGACGCCCATAAACTGGAGGGAAAACCTGGGTCTAGTGGCCGCGTTTTTAAAAAATAGCATTAGTAGACACTTATGAAAGTTGATGCTTTTCCAAAAAAAAATCATAAAATTCTGTATTCACCTAAATTCTACTTTCTTAGTGAGTCTCCCCCACGAATCTAATATAAACTTCCTGTATTTACAACGGGGATATTTTAAGCCAAGAGTGTGAGGGGGGAGTAAGGTGTCTTTTAAGAGATGAGCATTCTCTTTATTTATATTGTCGGGCTGAGATCTCCCTCCGTGGTGGAACTTATAGCCAGTCATCGAAAGGAAGCAACATCTCACACACGGGATGTAGGTAATTCTTGAATCAGTTCGAACACATAACACAATATTGATACTTATTAGTTTTACACGAATCTGATAAAAATAATTGTCTCCAATAGCAGTAGTCTTCGCCTTTATAAAGTATGGAGAAGACGCTTTGTGTTTCCCTAGCACCAGTTTTCTCATTGTATGGCCATCCTCGCATCAGCGAAGTCAAGAATCTACCTTCGTTCAGGTGGGGCAATCGAGGACCCTGTCATCGCCTGGAGGCGGACACTATCACGGTGGGGACCTGGCTGATTGTAAATGTAATTTTTATTCTGTGAATATTGACTAAGAAGTCAATAAAGATGTTTTAATTGTCAGTTTTCTCATTGCAGTAGCAATGTCTGGAAGAGAGAATCCAGTTTGATAACAACGCCGTTGGAAGATTAGTCTATAATGCAATTTCACAAATCTGTGTGGTTGGCATGGATGATCACTGTACTGTGGATAACTGTAAGTGATATTGAGTCTGGTTGACGTATTGCCGGACTGTTCATCCTTGCGCCATTGGTAGGTAGGGCAGTAGAGGGAAAGTATTAGATCACTCGATGACCAATCTGAAGAGATGGGGGGGAGAGATAAGAGCTAATCACCGCCTTGCTAAGAAATAGGACAAGCTGGGAACGTCTCCTAGGTCTTACCGAGATGATAGGTTCTAAATAAAGTAAATAAATAAGATGTGAACATCAATGCTGCAAGAATCGCCACTATTATAGCTGCAGAGGTAGTTTGGAAAGTAGAGTTTGGAGGAGATAAAACGTAATTTCACATTGTGAGGCTCTATGTATACTTTCCTTTTGCCCCAGAGTACTTACAATACCCCCATCCCTCCCACTGTGGCTAACAATACCCCCCATTTCCCTCCCATTATTTACAACATATAAACAAACGTTAATTTAAGGCGCTATTTATACGTATAAATTTATATTACGTATGAGAAATATGTTATTTCAAAGCCTGTACGATAGTAGAATTATATAATTCTGCTATAATATTACACTTTGTTAGTAATCTCTATTAATTTTTATGGAAGAAAAATGGAGTATATATAGTCAAACTTCATTTTAAACTTGTCTCTTAATAGTAGGAGGACCTGTAGATTGAATTATTCATGGGTTTACACTAATCCCAGCAAAAATATTTCTATATACCTGAAACATTGACGATAAGAAAAATTGTTTTGTTTTTGTTTGGCACAGGCACGATCTTTCACATAACATATATTTCTTATAGTTAAATCTAGACATTTCATAAAATGTATTCGTTTTATTTTAATTTTAAAATAAAATTGTATTGAGAGCTTTAAATACAAGGTTATCCTAAAAGTTCGTAAACACTTGCAAAAACTTGAAATACCAATATTATTCACCGTTATTTATAATATCTTTGTATTATGTATAAAGTAATTGAATTATTATGTAATGATGCACTAGCGCGCCATCTGTTATGAAAATTGAATAATAAATTGTTTAATTTCAAAAAAAGAATCTTACGCGTCTAAAATAGTTTCGAATTATTATGTTTTCTCGCCGTGTGTAATAATATTATTCGCCAAGTAATAAGAAAAATACTTGTGGGATAACTTTATCACTGATTTAGTGTATTTCACAAAACCTCAGGGGAGTAGATCCTGTTCAAATTGTGATTAAAAAAACAAGGGTCTTAGTCACGTCAACACCATCTGTAGTAGTCCTGTAATGTTGGAGAAGTGGTGATGAGAGGAGTTGGTGAGAAAATAATCCAAATGGAGCGCCGACAAGAAGGAGGGCGGGCGAATGTCAGCGAGTCAGTGACGTGAAAGGGAATGGGTAGAAAAAGGAAAAAGAAGAAAAAGTGGTTTTATCCAGGTATGTGATAACGGCGTCGGGACAGGAAGATCTGAGCAAGGACTTTCCCCAAGGCCACTCGGCAGGTTGTCTGTCTTCCTATGGTATCAAACAGATTATGTGCCACGACTCGTGGCCCACGAGCCATACACCCATAGAATATCCTATTGTTCTTTAAAAGAACGATATTCCCCAAGGCCACTCGGCAGGTTGTCTGTCTCCCTATGGCATCAAACAGAATATGTGCCACGAGTCATACACCCATAGAATATCCTATTTTTCTTTAAAAGAACGATATTCCCCAAGGCCACTCAGCAGGTTGTCTGTCTCCCTATGGCATCAAACAGACTCTGTACCACGAGCCATACACCCATAGAATATCCTATTGTTCTTTAAAAGAACGCTATTCCCCAAGGCCACTCGGCAGGTTGTCTGTCTCCCTATGGCATCAAACAGACTATGTACCACGAGCCATACACCCATAGAATATCCGATTGTTCTTTAAAAGAACGCTATTCCCCAAGGCCACTCAGCAGGTTGTCTGTCTCCCTATGGCATCAAACAGACTATGTACCACGAGCCATACATCCATAGAATATCCTATTGTTCTTTAAAAGAACGCTATTCCCCAAGGCCACTCAGCAGGTTGTATGTCTCCCTATGGCATCAAACAGACTATGTACCACGAGCCATACATCCATAGAATATCCGATTGTTCTTTAAAAGAACGCTATTCCCCAAGGCCACTCAGCAGGTTGTCTGTCTCCCTATGGCATCAAACAGACTATGTGCCACGAGACATACATCCATTGAATATTCCATTTTTATTTAAAAGAACGCTATTCCCCAAGGCCACTCAGCAGGTTGTCTGTCTCCCTATGGCATCAAACAGACTATGTGCCACGAGACATACATCCATTGAATATTCCATTTTTATTTAAAAGAACGCTATTCCCCAAGGCCACTCAGCAGGTTGTCTGTCTCCCTATGGCGTCAAACAGACTGTGTGCTACGAGACATACACCCATAGAATATCCCATTTTTATTTAAAAGAACGCCATTCTAAAATCCCAGGTAATATTACTTATATGCTCGTGTATCGAATGTGTTCAAATAATATACTAAGAGAAATTTGCACAAATAATTGAAAACTTACTCGAATTATAAATTAAGACTTCATAGCAATAAGATATAAAAGATTTTTTTTTTCAAACAGTTTGGCAAAATTATGAAGAAAATAGTGCACTAGGTGCAAAACTGAAGAGGCCACTCCCCAAAATATACAAAATTGTATTGGAAAGGACAAAGGATCCCTATACAGAGAACCAAGAAGAGTTCTTGAACTTCTTTATGAGCACGACCTCCAAGATCTTGTCTAATTTAGACTAATAAAAGGATAAGTAAAAAAAAAAAAAGAAGAAAATAAATAAATAAAATTAGAAATTCGATACTTTTATTTATTGTTGCTTTTATTAAAGTTATAGTTTCACTCGCACATCTTTACTGACTACAAGACATTCAACATATCCTCGTTGGTGCCTACAAAAATATTTCTCAATAGGAGGATAAGGAACCAGAAAAAAATTAAGCTGAAAAGTCGAGCCTAAGAAGTTAGGTTAGCAATCCCTCAGCAAATTCCTTCCTGGATTCCTAGCAACTACATGACGGTCCTCAGAGATCCAACTCAACAGAGGCGAGGATGTCTTCATGACGACTGGCTTGACGTAACCTCGCTATCGACTCAGCAGCTCCTGAGGCCATAGTTGTCAGCCTATGGAGACAGACACAGTCCTGAGGGGACAAGCACCCTGACCCCGATTTGGCGGCCGCCGTCGCCGGAGCAATCGCTCTGAGTCAACGCCGACCTTCGAGCGGCCCACCGCTCTCCCCTCAGCTTTCTCCTTATCACACCTACACCCTTCCTGAGGAGGGCAGGCAATCGCGTCAAAAATTTACGAAAGCCCATTGCCATGTTTATCGGAACTGTTTTTCCCTTCTAGATTCTCTTCAGGTCTGGCAAGAAGAGAAATGTTTAAAATTGCCAACGTTTTTTGGATAATTTTACTAGAAGCTTAATAATGGGATGTGGTTGAATGGTCACTATAAATTCGATTTTATTTTTAAAATAAGAATGGGAAGAAAATATTTTTTATATAACTATGCAAATATTAATGAATGGAATTTTACATCATATATCAATACAATCATAGAGAAAACTCAAAGAAGTTGTACATTTTAGCATGTATATCGGGATTCAGACAATAACTCTGAAATATATTTGATACACAGTGACCTTATTGAAGACACACGAGATAATCAAGTGTGGACAACATTGCTTCTGTCTCCTTCAAAAAGCAGTAGATGAGCCACATCAAATACTTTCCACTTCCATAAGTTTTGTGTCATGAGTGTATATATAAAACAGTACACCAGTAAATTTGCACAAGGTCAGGTGGCATACTTAAGTGCTTTGAGTCAAAAGGCGATCCATCAATTAAGTATATATAAATGGGCGTACCTGGATCTGTAAAGAAAAAAACATTTTTTTTCTCAAAATATTTCGAGAGATTGCTCCCTCTTTATCCATTTATTGTGAATATATATTGATATACAATAAATTGATAAAGAGGGAGCAATCTCTCGAAATATTTAGAAAAAAAAATGTTTTTTTTTTTTTCCTTTACAGATCCAGGTATACGTACTATATATTTATATATACTTAAGTGCGTTCTTACACACTTTAAATACCCGTTTCTTGATTCTTCAAGAAACCCCTTGTACCACATTGAGATAAGTACAGACTTTATTATTATCCCATTGTATAATTATACAAAAGGTCATAGAGACTATATTCATAAGATTAAATTCACAATCTTGGTAGGGTTGGAATACAGGTCTTAGACTAAAAGTATCCATGATAGGTAAAAAAAGCTGCTGTCGTTGATTGGCTATCCAGGTACAAATATCCAAGTACAAACTACGAAGTAAGAACTACCATTATCAGAGCCAACAGTTTGAGAAACGCGGATGGTTTTTCCTTATTTATCAAGAAAAGGATATTTTTGATCAATATTCTGAAATAAAGATCAATGATTAGGTCGATATTTTTTTATTCCGAGAATTGGCGAAAAGCAACTTTTAGTTTCACGATTAGGTGATGTCATAAATATAATATAATGCGGCATATGATTGTAGAACGACATTTATCCCGCATGTGTTTCTTTTGAACCAAAAAGGTTGGAAATGGTCGTTATTTTTTCTTAAAATAAGTTTCTATTTTTCGTTCAAAAGAAACACATGCGGGATAAATCCTATCTACAATGTCATAAATATTCTTCAACCATTCATTCCTTCAGTAAACAACCCTTCATGGAATCTCGTTCATATTGTCATAGACTGGTGTTAAAACACAAGGTAATAAGACCAAAATCACAAGGTAATAAATAGTGACTTTTTGGTAACAGCGTTGTTACCATCTTCAAACAAAAGTACTGAATGAGAAAATTTGAATTATAGATCATAAAAACCTTTTCTAATTTCTCATGAGAAACAGTTTAATAATCTATATTCCGAATTGTATGCCATATCAGTTTATAATCTATAATCAGACTTGTGTAATTGTATGCTTTATCATTTTATCTATAATCAGACTTGTTAATTCGTTTAGTCTTAAACATTAAAACAAATATGCAAATGTATTAGGATTTGCATAACTATTGTTGACTTTTACCTATTCTATATACAGTTACGAGCGTCATTCTTCGTCGCCTCTGTCACGGTTTGCTTTTTTTTTTTTTGGGAATGGCGCCCTCCTATTGGTCGGCTACGATCACGCCACTTTTGCCCCCCCCCCCCCACTCGCATTTTCGTTTTTGTAACTATTGTGTTGGAGCGGGTCCCTCCTTAAATAAATGCATATATTAGTTAATAACCAAATGAAATCCTCTCTTTCTTTTTCCCAGTAAGAGACGCCTACGGAAGCCAACAGTACATAGACAGATAAAGCACATATGCTATAGTTATTAACTAACATATGCATCTATTTAAGGCGCCAAATTATAATTGTAACAAATAGTATTTGAATCAAAACATTCAATCGGGTAAAACACGGGCGTTGCCCGGGTCATTCGGCTAGTATATATATAGATAGCAGTGTTGTACATATTCTGGTTATAAAAAACTAAACTCTCTTTATAAATAAATTACTCTTGAGCGAGTTACTCATCATCATTACCGTGACAATATAAAACGTACAATTCTTGTGAGCTTTTTTTGCCATAGTAACAAAATTATTATTTATAGCCTTGAATAGTGTTTTTATACTGGGTAGTTGGCGTTCTGCGCTCCAGGAACCTGGGTTATAAATATCTCTCTGTATATATAGTGTTTTTATATAAATGCTCAGTAACTATAATTCCTCTAGTTAAGCTTATAGTTTGTATAAAAGCCGAGTTTAGATTAAAATAAAATCAATATGATATATTAGCGCGCCATCTGTTAATTCACAAACTTTTTTTGACATGGTGTATACGTTTCTTTTAAAAATAAAGCTAATTTCCTACTGGCCTTACTGCAACGTTAAAAAAAAAAAAATTATGAGAGGACCCCTGGCTCATCAGTGGTGAACCCTCTTAGCGGTTTAAACTACCATATATTAGTAATATTGTAACACCTTTATTGAAGCACTGCGCCGTCTGGCTGCTTGCGCATGCGCTGCGTGGGTTCGAATGTTTTTGTTTTGAGTGTTGGATAGACGTTCTTCTTTTGCTTCCTCTCTACCGCCATGTTTAATCGTATTTTATCTTTTATTGAGAACTTATTAAACTTGTTCATTACTTGTTTAACTTATTAAATTTATTTATCTTACTTGAGACTTTAATTAAATTATCACCATCCATCCTTCCAAAACCTTCCATCCAATGGAATCCAAAACCTTTCCGAATTGCACCAAATGTCAGGATTCTCCAGCGAGCCCAGAACACATCATGCAATGCATCGGGCATTGCCGAACAGACATCTACACCGACCCAGCTGTGGTCATCGAGGTGATAAAGAGACCTTCAGGATCTGGTCTAGACTTGAAGTCCAGACCTGGGACAAGAGAAAAATAAATAAATTGTCACATTTATCATTAAGTGAGAGTCTGTAGCATCTCTCAGCGAATTCAACGCCACAATATTGTATTTGCGCTGTTTTGCTTTTTATACTGATATTGAAGCTGCTAAACACTTGGAAATTGTATCTTAAATAAACTATGGGGACATAAGCTTTGAGAGGACAATAAAAAAAGATATATAATTATAAATACATGAAAAAACAACAGAAAAAAATAAAAGATAAGTGGGTCAGGTGTTGATATTAAAAATAAAGAAGGCATCTCCTGACCACAAGCACATGTGCTTTTTAGATGGCAGAACGCCATCTAGTGGAGTAAAAATAAACTAAACGTTTATTTAGCTTACTCCGATATATTTGGCCAACCCAATTTCTTGATAAATCAAGAAAAGCCATCCACGAACGCGTTTCGCGCTGTTGGCGCTCGTCAGCGTGGAGAAGGCTGTAACCATTGCGACCAAAAAGATATTTTGGACCCAATGGCTTCCCGAGAAATCAAGAAATGGGTATGGGCCTTAAATACCCATTTCTTGATTTCTCGGGAAGCCATTGGGTCCAAAATATCTTTTTGGTCGCAATGGTTACAGCCTTCTCCACGCTGACGAGCGCCAACAGCGCGAAACGCGTTCGTGGATGGCTTTTCTTGATTTATCAAGAAATTGGGTTGGCCAAATATATCGGAGTAAGCTAAATAAACGTTTAGTTTATTTTTACTCCACTAGATGGCGTTCTGCCATCTAAAAAGCACATGTGCTTGTGGTCAGGAGATGCCTTCTTTATAATTATAAATATACAATTAATGATTACACTTTCAGCAATAATAGGATTATTGTAATTAAGGTTATAACAAAAAAAATCTTCCCGTTTATAAATAACACCATCTGAGGTAGAGCTACTAATCTTGAAAGCTTACAGAAAGATTTTGAATATCTATATCATTACTAAAATAAATCATTATTGAGAGAGTAAACATATTAATTACATTTCAGACACATTATCCTATAAATGAGTTAAACAAAGCATCAAGGGCTGCGTATCTTTTATATTCGTGCAAATAAAAGATACGCAGCCCTTGATGCTTTGTTTAACTCATTTATAAATCCTACAGGGTTTTTCAATTGACATTATCCTATATAAAAAAAAAAACTGAAAAAAAAACCTCATTATCTCTATTCAAAATACCAAATTAATCATCGTCGTAAAGTGTTTTTTAATACTTTTATGAGATTGCCCATAGTTTGCCAAAATATTTTTCTGAGATTCCACCCTTCAGTATTGCATATAAAAGCAGAATGATCCAATACAGTATTAGAGCTCTAAAGAAGCGGTCTGGTAGATAAAAAATTGGCGAAACTGCTGGGAGGTTTCACCGGTGATGAGCCAAGCCCTCCCAATATATTTTTTCATCGCAGTAAGGACAGTAGAAGTTTGATATATGTATAAAAGAAACATTCGCGTTTAAATGTGTTCATTTGCTATATTTAGATGGCACGTTTTTGCTTTGTAGAAAATACTTTAAGATAAAACGGTGTCCTTCTACAAAGATACCATATAAAGGAGAGACTAGGGTGTTTTTGCAGATAATTCCTCAGCACATGTTTCAATAATTCTATAACAGGCAAATATGACAGGTGGCTATACACGCAAGCCCTCAATTATTTAATTCCAGAGAAGTATGTTTAGCTAATTAAAATTCCAATGTGAGAAAAAAAGCAAATAATGATAAGGCACAATTTGGATTATAGATTATAAACACAATGTAATAAGACCAAATCCAAATAAATAATTAGTGTATGACGTTTCGGTAACAGCATATTGTTACCATCTTATGTACTATCAGTATTTTTGTCTGAAGATGGTAACAACGCTCTGTTACCGAAATGTCACACACTATATTATTTATTTGGATTTGGTCTTATTACCTTGTGTTTAAAAAAGCAAATGATAATATTGCCATCAAATGTGTTTATATGTTAAATAATAACAGCCAGAAAAACAAATACGTGGTTGGTTTTTCTTGATTTAAAAGAAAATGGGTTAGTCAAATATCACGGAACAAGTTAAATCAATGTTTAGTTGATTTTTGTTCCATTATATGGCACTCTATCATCTAAAAATGTGCATATGAGCGGTCAGGATGTCTTTTTTGTTTTAATAAAAGATACAGTTAAACCTGTCTATAGCGCCCGATTTTAAATACGTAGTACGATGCGATTTACTTTAAAAGTGACCTGTCTATAGCACCCCCTCTCTATAGCACTCTATTTTGGTGAGTCCCAAGAGGAGGCGCTATAGACAGGTTTAACTGTATTATATATATTTTTTATTTATCTCTCTCCCTTTTCCACTCCTTTTATGTATCATCTCTAAGGAAAATCTGCATATGTAACTACGATCACAATGTATATTGATTACTTTTAATGTCTGAGGCGGTTTCTCTCTTTTAAGACTTAGAAGCCAGCCCCGTTATATCCGCAACCCGGTATATCGGAAGTTGACTGTAGGTCGGGTCAAGAGAGAGAGAGAGAGAGAGAGAAGAATGTCGCAAACGTCATCTTAACCCTAGCGTCGTAATTGGCTGTAAATTGAGAAAATGGTACTGGGATGGGACTAGTTGCCCTTATGTAATCCATCCCTTTAAAAGAATGACAAATATTCCTTTCCTGTTGTTGTTGTCGTGTCCAAAGAAGAGTCTCAGATGTCTCCATGCATCTCCATCACAGCAGCAGCAATATCCACTATCTTGGGTGTGTAAAGCTGCTGCTCTGGGTCTAAGTCAATTTTCTGCAAGGCTGCGGCCATTGCTGGGCATGAGAATATGTGAGTAGGTGTTAGTTCCACACCAGAACAGTTGTTGCATGTCCTATAGGTTCTTGTGTGCCATCTGGATGCATTGCCATTCCTTTATAGTGTTTTGTTCTAAGTCTTGTTATAGTTTTTGTCAGTTTTCTCTCAGAATTTATTTCACACATTTGATCTTTTCTTATTTTTTGTTTGATTATCTTGTATTTTGCCAAAGCGTCAGCGTCAAATACTGACATTTGTTCATTCCTTTCCTCTCTTTTAAACAAGGAGAACAGCAAGTTGGTCAAATCTCCCCAATAAAACTTGGTGATAGCAATTGTTTCTTTAACGCTGTTCTATTTCCAAAGGATAAAAATTGTGTCGGTCAGAGTTAGCTCGCGCACGCTGAGATAAAGAGGGACATAGCCTGAAACCATGTTCCTATTTGGTCCAAGTACTGCTGCTGGATTTACGACCTGGATTCACTGCAGAGAAAGGTCAAAGGGCGGTTTGAATGATTTTCCTTTTGTTATTTTCCCTGTTGTTTAAATAGTATCTTCATCTCCCCCCCCCCCCCCTTTTTTTTTTAAACCAGAAGTATTTACGCGAGTTTCGTGAGGAAATAAATATATGACAAGAGTCCTATGACAATCACATACACAGATTTCTTTACAACATAGTTGCGCAAGAAATTTAGGTCTTAATATTATCCGTTCGACTAGAGTAAATGATCCACACTCGTGGATAAAACTTGAGAAAGTTGTATCTTTTAGCATGTATATCGGGATTCATACAATAACTCTGAAAGATTGATATACAGTGATCTTTATTGAAGACACACGAGATAACAAAGTATGAACAAAATTGCCTCTGTCTCTATTCAAAATAAAATGACGATTGGCGACATCAAAGAGTTTTCACTTTCTTAATTTTGTCCAGGAGTGTAGATATATGACACGTGTCGTAAGGCAATAATCATACACAGATTCCTTTACAGCTTTAGTTGCGTAAGAAATTTAGGTCTTAATATTATATCAGTTCGACATGTAAAGATCTAAGTGTAAAGAGACCACGTTGTCTGAATATCTAAACAAAAATAAAGCAATAGGAAGGGATAGATTCATATGTATCAAAAAATGCTGTCCCGGTTAGTTTTTGTCTGCGTGCGATACAATTTGCATAACCATATGATTGAGTTGACATCTGACGGTAGATAAAGTGATCGAACGCTATTTTAATCGGAATGACACGTTTGAAACTGTGGAAAGGATGCAAAATTCGAGGTTTTGAGGAACATTCTGTCTACAATGAGGTAAATTGTTTTGAAGTTCAAAGTGTTCGATTCAAAGATTATAATTCAATTTTTATATCTAAACACGACAGTCGTGTTTCCAGTTAGTCTCAAGGACCACGCCATCACCATCACCATCTCCTCAGCGGCGCAATACGTGGTGTCGCTGGAGACCCGCTGGCGATTCTCCACCAAACTCTGCAGCGGCGCCATATTCATTTTACATAGTATCATGCATATATATATAATTATCTTTCTAAAATAGTTCGGACTGTACACTTTTGCATGTATTGACAAGATGTCAATAAAGTTATTATACAAAGCAATAACGCGCCATCTATACATATAAAATAAAAGGACTTAAAAGCGCGAATGTTTCTTTTATACATAAAACGAACTTCTACTGTCCTTACTGCGATGAAAAAAATATATTGGGAGGGCTTGACTCATCAGTGGTGAACCCTCCCAGCGGTTTCGCCAATTTAATCCACCAGACCGCTTCTCAGAGCTCTAATACTGTATTGGATCATTCTGCTTTTATATGCTACACTGAAGGATGGAATCTTAGAAATGGTTTTCAAGTAAACTATGGACATAAGCTTATAGGACAGTAGAATTACATTCAAATATTTGCTTCGAGCAATGCTCTTCAGCAAACTATAAAGACCAGGTGTGAGAATAATTTTGTTTACAAGGTGAATGCTGTTAACTTTTAAAGCCCAAGGTGTTATTTACTGCTTTCCTATGCAAATCGCGATAAGGAAGGTACCGGGGAGGACGTGTTGGAACATGTTGAAACCATGTTAATGCCGAAGTAAGGGGTTTGCCATGTTACGACATGGCACACGTGTGCGCACATGTCTGAACAGACGTGCTTTGCGCAACAAGTAGAGCTAGCTACCTTGCCTAGCAGCTGTGCCTGAATTCCATTGTTTCATGCAGGAGTCTCGGGGGCAACAATTGCTCTCAATGGAGTTGTCAGTTAGCATAACTACCTACTCAACGTGGCAATTTGGGAAGTCATAGCTTTCCACGAGGTAACGGAATGGGTTAAATCGTGAAACTAAAGAAGACCTTTTATATGAAGGAGATCGTTCAAGCTTTCGGGCAAGTACCCGTAGAAGGGAATCTTTCCCGAAAGCTTCTTATAAAAGAAGCTCTTCTCCTGGGGATTTGTGTTTTTTATTCTATAGCGAATAGGAAGATTATCGTTGTCTTAAAAAAAAAAACCATGTTTGGGCCACTTGGTACACCACATCATATCTAAGGATCTTCTGAGAATTCCACAGCGATTGCACTTCCTAAATCATGTCTTTTATTATCTTGATTTGAGTGCTGAACTTGTCCAACATTGGATCTCACCAGGATTTGCATGCTTTCCTTCATTTTCGAGAAAAATTAAAGGCGATTTTATAAAGATCGGGGGTAGGTGCTGTATAAAAAGACAAAAATGTAAACTTTAATGTAAATTTTGATTAAAAAAAAAGCTCAATATGAAAAATATATGCATATTTAATATGCAAATTATCATATTTCCTTTTAAAAGTTACCAATCAAGGCCGTTCTTTAAAAAAGCCAGCCATTATTTCAAATAATGAATATGCGGTGTTACTATGCATAGTTTCTGCAACGGCAATGCTTCAGAGGTCCAATAAAAACTTGCTGTACTTATATGGCATCAATGAAATGCATACTTGACCAACATTTATTTGCATATTTTCCAGTATGTTGTATTAAGGTTAGTTAAGTGTGGCATACTTGGCTAAGAAACATCCTTGTTTATCCATCCGGGAATCTCTATCTTCAATTACTAACTAAAAGAAGATCAAATAATTGAAAATGTGTGACGGGGTGATTTTATATGTCACCGGGTTGTCCTTGTAGAAGGTGTTTTTTTGTCACGTCAATACACTATATATATCAACTCTGAGGATGTTTTTAACTCATCTTGTGTCAAGTATACAACAAAAATAAATATAGGGAGAGGGGGAGACAGAATTATTATTAAATGTACTCCTATACAAAAATAAAACATGCGTCGAAACAGCTATTATAAAATTGTAAATACCATTTTCCTCCCTTAACATTAACATATTCTTGTGAAACTTTAATGCAGGGAGTTATACTCTTAGGTGTGCTAAATGCGGACTATATCGAGAAATCCACAAGTAGCCCGTGTTCACTAGAAGAAAGCGAACATAGGGATATGTATAAATAGATTTACACAATTTTTTTTTCTTAATAATAGGCTCAATCACATCATTTACTAGCCTTTCTTTCTAAAAAATGCTTTTTTTAAAACAAAGAGAACAAAGTTTGAGTCAAAAGGCGAATCATTAATTAAGATTATATAAAAGGGCGTACCTGGATCTGTAAAGAAAAAAAAAACAATTTTTTCTTAAAATATTTCGAGAGATTGCTCCCTCTTTATCAATTTATTGCACAGTGAATTTAATTTACAAATTACTGTACATCATATGGAAACAAATTTTGTTTCAGTATTTCAACCAAAACATAGACTGGGTTAAGGCATGTTTTAAGCGATTTATGAAAGACTACAGTAACTATATTTATTGCCACATAACAATGAATGTGTATAAACTTAAACAATTTTTAAAATAGCTTTCCCAAAAATATATTTTAAGCCATTCTATTACTATTGATTACCAGAGCAATAATACGACAGACCTATTGTCCATTATGGCAAATGGAAACCTATAGTAAGAAGTAGTTCTGCTGTGGCCAACACGATGGAATTACGGCTAAACGGTAGTTGTTCCATTTGGAACATTTCTGGACAAGCTGGGCCGATCTGAGTCTGCTCAGGGAATATTTCTCTCTCTCTCTCATTCGTCGTATAGAATAAGAAATGTTTAAAAGCTTGTCGTTAAGAAATAAAAGAAATCAAAATGTGGGGAAGGATGAGAATAGAATATGTTTCCGTTTGAATTTATGATTTTTAATCTTGGAAAATGACACCTCTTCAAGAGATCAATCTTTGACTCATCCCATAAGCTATCATTTCCATCGTCACAAATGAAACACGTACATATCACTTATAATATATTGGAATAAAAATTATATAAATAGATATGATCAACCCCATTAAGGTACTATTACTTTTTTTCCTGCATGTATCCTACATTTCCTACATAAGACTAAAAGGTCTTAATAAAGCTTGTTGTGATCAATAGTAAGGAGAGGGGAGATATTATGGGGTATAATTTTTGAAAAGTTTATTTTTGTCACAAAATAAGCTTTTTTTTTTCAATCAAATCCAAAATAAGCCATATTATGAATTGCAGTACATTCCGAAAAAAATATCAGAATATATATTCGCCAAATAATAAAAAAACTAGTCAAATTATATACACTAGAACTACCTCCCTGTAAAGGACACCTGATTTCAGAGCTAAAGTGTCCTTTAGGGAGAGGTGCCCTTTTACCGAAGAGTTTTTTAATACTAAAAATGGTAATTTTAGCAATGAAAACTGTCCTTTATAGAGAGATGTCCTCTAGCGCGAGTGTCCTTTCACGGAGGTTTCACTGTATTTCTAAGGAAGAATGGGACCTACTGTGACAAGAGAAGCATGTTAAGACATCCGACACTGGGAGTGGATAAAGGTATTGATGTAAATGGAAAGATTACCAGGAAGAGGAAAGCTAAGAATGGAATTCACGGACAATTTCGGGAGAAAAACCTTACGATACTATCAAAAGATTGGCCGTAGAAAGGAAGTAGCTCTGAGAGAACAGGAATACTGCCAGCCACCAACCTATGGATGGTTGAGAATAATATTTATCAATATATCGTTAGAATTTATCAAACACTCCGCATCTCCTTCCTTTCTGTCCTAACCTTACATCTGTTTGATTTTGAATAAAAAATAATCACACTATATATTAGTATAGAATATAAATTCCCATCCCTGGACACTTTATTTTTCCGTTTATCATTACTCTTCACAATTCATCCTTTCATACTTCATACCTATGGATAGAAATAATCGTTATTTCTCCTTAAAATAAATTTAGATTTTTTTTTGTTCAAAAGAAACATTTGCGGTATAATTGTCAAACATCGTTTTACAATCATAAGCCGCATTATAATGTATTATAGAATATAAAGCAAGGAAAAGGACAAATTGAAGAAATATTTAAAAAGCTATATAACACAACAAAAAAACTATGTAATTTAGTTAAAAGATATCAATCTATATAAATAAAATTTGACCCAAACATACGTTTCCTTATTATCTGTCCTATCAGGATATGAAAACTTTTACAATGATTTAGAGTGAGATTTTACTATTAAATATGCTACTAATAATCATGATAAACCTTTATAAGAAATGTGAGATCGCTGCGAGGCTGGCGCCCGCCCAATCAAGAGGCACGAGACCATCCATCGAACAAACTGGCCACGCGACAACAAAATCCTTGTGTGGATGGAAGGCTGACAATTAGCGGCTCTCGAGAGGTCGCGCCGATGGTGGGAAATCACTTAGCGAGGTCGCTGAACTCGCCTTGCGGGACGGGCGGACAAGAGTGGGGGGTAAAAAAGAAAGAGAGAGAAACCCTTTCTAAACATGATGCGTCTGGATGGGGTGAAAGCCAGCCCTTGACAGAGGTTCATCGAGCCCAAAGTGTCCTCTTTAGAAGATGTCAAGGATAAGCGCATCTTCCAAACGCTGAGGTAGGTATTGGGAGAAGAGTTGTTCAACGAATGCCGCCTCACGCGAGAATCCACTATTATAACCAAGGACAAAACTATCAAGTACCGTATATATGGAAAGTACACACAGAGATGAGTATTTAGTACAAAAGAGTTCTAAGCAGGGTGAGTCAGACCGATTCGTATTCTATTTCAGCATCTGGTGATGAGCCTATACCTTGAGCACGTGAGCAGGAAAACGCCGAAGAATGCCTGCACTACGTAATTATTTCCATTCTGGTACTCTGACGCATTTCCCCCAAACACCTTTTCTACAAATTGTTAATTACAGTATGTAAATATGGGAATTCCAAGTTGATGTTTCTTTCTTTCATGGTTGAAATGTCCCCCTTTCCTATGACCTCATATATAAAGATACAATGAGGTTAATACATACATTTTTTAAAAAAGAGGAGTAATATCAGTGCTTTCGGCGCTAAAAATGGCTTTCCATCCATTCTCTCTCCCACAAAAGAGAGACAGTACTATGTCAATAAACGGTCCAGTTATCTGTTTCCTATCACAAGTACCCACCAGCTGGACATTCCTTTATCATAAAACAAATAAAGAACACAATTTTCGATGTAAAAATTTTCTGGTATCAGGAGGACAAATAAATTTTAAAAATTATCTCCTGATCGCGTGCAGCTAAACGTTGCTGATGGCTTGCGGCGTCATCTTGTCGGAATAACTATCAACTGATCGTTGATTTTTAATTATTCCAGAATCCAAAATATGCATTCCGACAAATGGAGAAATCCCATAGCAACTTTTGCACGATCAGGAGATGACAGCTTTCATTGCCAGTGGCATGATTTCACCTTCAACTGAGCTTTAGTCATCTAACCCGACAGTACATCCAACCATTGCTGTTGTATGGATGTAACTTCACAGAGGGCGACAACGAAACGCTCTAAACAGTAGCCCCCCCCCCCCACCCTTTTTTTTTTTCACGGACACATAGTTTAGTTTAAAGAACAGTTTTTAAAAATACGTAGACATTATAAAAACTCCGTTTAAAAGCCCTCTCCATCTTTAACCTATATTTTAATTCAAATTCTCTATATTCATCTCTCTACTGTGAAATTGAAAATTTAAGAGAGTAGAAACTTAGTTCACACATTTGTAGTAAGCCCATCATGTTTTGAGAGGTTACCTGCCGTCGGAGAGATTTGACTACCGAAGCATTGTTCCAACAATATCGGGGTGTTCGAGAACCTCAGATCAAGTTCTTAAGTCTTAGAAGCTTGATCGTTTTTCTTGGATTGTCCTAAAGATCCTGTTTGGATAGAATCAAGAAGATGCTGGGGATTGGTCCTATTGTTTGTGTACTGGGTGATTTTTAGGGAATGTCTAGATGTTGGTTGGTAAACTTGAGAAACCTGGGGTGTGAAGACACAATAGAAACCTGAAAAGGTGGACGGGAGAGTATGGAATACGATAAACCTTCCAACCTGATGTTGTAGGTACGACAAGACTCAATCATACCTGACGTCTGGGTGGAGATAAATAATGGAATGACGGGGGGAAGAAAGTACATCTCTCTCTCTCCACCAGATCGACGCTGAACAAATTCGCAGTTCCCCCTAACACCAGCCCCTGTCACAATTATAA
>CP092866.1:25257319-25283891 GCA_030710605.1 Cordylochernes scorpioides | reverse complement strand
AAGACCTAAATTTTTTACTCAACTAAAGCTGTAAAGGAATCTGTGTATGATTATTGCCTCACGACACGTGTCATATATATATACACTCCTGGACAAAACTTAAGAAAGTGGAACTCTTTGATGTTGCCAATCGTCTTTTTATTTTGAATAGAGACAGAGGCAATTTTGTTCACACTTTGTTATCTCGTGTGTCTTCAATAAAGATCACTGTATATCAATCTTTCTGAGTTATTGTCTGAATCCTGATATACATGCTAAAAGATACAACTTTCTTAAGTTTTGTCCATGAGTGTGGATCATTTACTCTAGTCGAACGGATAAAATTAAGGCCTAAATTTCTTGCGCAACTAAGTTGTAAAGAAATCTGTTTATGTGATTGTCAATAGGACTCGTGTCATGTTTATTTCCTCAAGAAACTCGCGTAAATACTTCTGGTTAAAAAAAAAAAAAAGGTGGGGAGATAAAGATACTATTTAAACAACAGGGAAAATAACAAAAGGAAAATCATTCAAACCGCCCTTTGACCTTTCTCTGCAGTGAATCCAGGTCGTAAATCCAGCAGCAGTACTTGGACCAAATAGGAACATGGTTTCAGGCTATGTCCCTCTTTATCTCAACGTGCGTGAGCTAACTCTGACCGACACAATTTTTATCCTTTGGAAATATAACTGCGTTAAAGAAACAATGCAATCACCAAGTTTTATTGGGGAGATTTGACCAACTTGATTTTCTCCTTATTTAAAAGAGAGGAAAGGAAAGAACAAATGTCAGTATTTGACGCTGACGCTTTGGCAAAATACAAGATAATCAAACAAAAAAATAAGAAAAGATCAAATATGTGAAATAAACTCTGAGAGAAAATTGACAAAAACTATAACAAGACTTAGAACAAAACACTATAAAGGAATGGCAATACATCCAGATGGCACAAGAACCTATAGGACATGCAACAACTGTCCTGGTGTGGAACTAACACCTACTCACATATCCTCATGCCCAGCTATGGCCGCAGCCTTGCAGAAAATTGACTTAGACCCAGAGCAGCAGCTTTACACACCCAAGATAGTGGATATTACTGCTGCTGTGATGGAGATGCATGGAGACATCTGAGACTCTTCTTTGGACACGACAACAACAACAACAACAACAGGAAAGGAATATTTGTCATTTTTTTTAAGGGATGGATTACATAAGGGCAACTAGTCCCATCCCAGTACCATTTTCTCAATTTACAGCCAATTATGACGCTAGGGTTAAGATGACGTTTGCGACATTCTTCTCTCTCTCTCTTGACCCGACCTACAGTCAACTTCCGATATACCGAGTTGCGGATATAACGGGGCTGGCTTCTAAGTCTTAAAAGAGAAACCGCCTCACACATTAAAAGTAATCAATATACATTGTGATCGTAGTTACATATGCAGATTTTCCTTAGAGATGATACAGAAAAGGAGTGGAAAAGGGAGAGAGATAAATAAAAAAAATATATATAATACAGTTAAACCTGTCTATAGCGACCCCTCTTGGGACTCACCAAAATAGAGTGCTATAGAGAGGGCGTGCTATAGACAGGTCACTTTTAATGTAAAGCGCATCGTACTACGTATTTAAAATCGGGCGCTATAGAGAGAAGGCGCTATAGACAGGTTTATCTTTCATTAAAACAAAAAAAGACATCCTGACCGCTCATATGCACATTTTTAGATGATAGAGTGCCATATAATGGAACAAAAATCAACTAAACATTGATTTAACTTGTTCCGCGATATTTGACTAACCCATTTTCTTTTAAATCAAGAAAAACCAACCACGTATTTGTTTTTCTGGCTGTTATTATTTAACATATAAACACATTTGATGGCAATATTATCATTTGCTTTTTTAAACACAAGGTAATAAGACCAAATCCAAATAAATAATATAGTGTGTGACATTTCGGTAACAGAGCGTTGTTACCATCTTCAGACAAAAGTACTGATAGTACATAAGATGGTAACAATGCTGTTACCGAAACGTCATACACTAATTATTTATTTGGATTTGGTCTTATTACTTTGTGTATAATCTATAATCCAAATTGTGACTTATCATTATTTGCTTTTTTTTTCTTACACATTGGAATTTTAATTAGCTAAACATACTTCGCTGGAATTAAATAATTGAGGGCTTGCGTGTATAGCCACCTGTCATATTTGCCTGTTATAGAATTATTGAAACATGTGCTGAGGAATTATCTGCAAAAACACCCGAGTCTCTCCTTTATATGGTATCTTTGTAGAAGGACACCGTTTTATCTTAAAGTATTTTCTACAAAGCAAAAACGTGCCATCTAAATATAGCAAATGAACACATTTAAACGCGAATGTTTCTTTTATACATATATCAAACTTCTACCGTCCTTACTGCGATGAAAAAATATATTGGGAGAGCTTGGAGGCTCATCAGTGGTGAAACCTCCCAGCGGTTTCGCCAATTAATCTACCAGACCGCTTCTTTAGAGCTCTAATACTATATTAGATTATTCTGCTTTTATATGCTATTCTGAAGGGTGGAATCTCAGAAATGGTATTTAAGCAAACTATGGACAATCTCATAAAAGTATTAAAAAAACACTTAAGACAATGAATAATTTGGTATTTTGAATAGAGATAATGAGTTTTTTTTTTCAGATTTATTTTGTTTTTTTTTAATATAGGATAATGTGTCTGAAATGTAATTAATATGTTTACTCTCTCAATAATGATATATTTTAATAATAATATAAAGATATTCAAAATCTTTCTGTAAGCTTTCAAGTTAGTAGCTCTGCCTCAGATGGTGTTATTTACAAACGGGAAGATTTTTTTTTGTTATAACCTTAATTACAATAATCCTATTATTGCTGAAAGTGTGAGCATTAGTTGTATATTTATAATTATATGTATTTTTATTGTCCTCTCAAAGCTTATGTCCCGAAAGTTCATTCAAGATACATTTTCCAAGTGTTTAGCAGCTTCAATATCGGTATAAAAAAGCAAAACAGCCCATATACAATATTGTGACGTGGAATACGCTGATCGATGCTACAGACTCTCACTTAATGATAAATGTGACAATTTATTTATTTTTCTCTTCTCCAGGTCTGGACTTCAAGTCTAGACCAGATCCTGAAGGACCTCTTTATCGCCTCGATGACCACAGCTGGGTCAGGTGTAGATGTCTGTTCGGCAATGCCCAATGCATTGCATGATGTGTTCTGGGCTCGCTGGAAATCCTGAGATTTGGTGCAATTCGGAAAGGTTTTGGATTCCATTGGATGGAAGGTTTTGGAAAGATGGATGGCTGATAATTTAATTAAAGTCTTAAGTAAGATAAATAAGTTTAATAAGTTATATAAAAAGAAGTTATAAACAAGTTTAATAAGTTCTCAATAAGAGATAAATACGATTAAACATGGCGGTAAAGAGGAAGCAAAAGAAGAACGTCTATCCAACACTCAAAACAAAAACATTCGAACCCTCGCGGCGCATGCGCAAGCAGCCAGACGGCGCAGTGCTTCATTATAGGTGTTACAATATTACTAATATATGGTAGTTTAAACCGCTAGAAGGGTTCACCACTAATGAGCCAGGGGCCTTCCATTATCTTTTAACATTGCAGTAAAGCCAGTTTAGAAAGTTTACTTAATTCTAAAAAGAAACGTATAGACCACGTCAAAAATAGTTTGTGAATTAACAGATGGCGCGCTAATATATCATGTTGATTTTATTTTAATCTAAACTCGGCTATTTTATACAAACTATTAGTTTAAATAGAGGAATTTTAGTTACTTAGCATTTATATAAAAACACTATATAGAGAGAGATATTTATAACCCAGGTTCCTGGAGCGCAGAATGCCAACTACCCGGTATAAAAACACTATTCAAGGCTATAAATAAGAATTTTGTGACTATCGCAAAAAAAGCTCACAAGAATTGTACGTTTTATATTGTCACGGTAATGAAGATGAGTAACTTGCTCAAGAGTATTTATAAAGAGAGTTTAGTTTTTTTACAACCAGAATATGCTACTACACTGCTATCTATATATAGGTAAAAGTCAGCAATAGTTATGCAAATCCTAATACATTTGCATATTTGTCTTAATGTTTAAGAATAAATGGATTAACAAGTCTAATTATAGATAAAATGATAAGGCACACAATTACACAAGTCTGATTATAGATTATAAACTGATAAGGCACACAATTCGGATTATAGATTATAAACCGTTTCTAATGAGAAATGAGAAAAAGGTTTAATATCTATAATCCAAATTTTCTCATTCAGTACTTTTGTTTGAAGATGGTAAAAACGCTGTTACCAAAAAGTCACTCTATTTATTTATTACCTTGTGATTTTGGTCTTATTACCTTGTGTTTAACACCAGTCTATGACAATATGAACGAGATTCCATGAAGGGTTTTTTACTGAAGGAATGAGTGGTTGAAGCACTCAAGCATATTTATGACATTGTAGAACGACATGAAATATCCCGCCTGTGTTTCTTTTGAATGAAAAATCGAAACTTATTTTAAGAAAAAATAACGACCATTTCCAACCTTTTTCGTTCAAAAGAAACACATGCGGGATATTTTCAAATGTCGTTCTACAATCATAGGCCGCATTATATTTATGACATCACCTAATCGTGAAACTAAAAGTTGCTTTTTGCCAATTCTCGGAATAAATATCGACCTTATCATTGATCTTTATTTCAGAATATTGATCAAAAATACCCTTTTATTAATAAATCAGGAAAAACCATCCGCGTTTCTCAAACTGTTGGCTCTGATAATGGTAGTTCTTAATTCGTAGTCGTAGTTTGTACTTGGATATTTATACCTGGATGGCCAATCAACGACAGCAGCTTTTTTTTACCTATCATGGATACTTATTGTCTATGACCTGTATTCCAACCCTACCAAGATTGTGAATTTGATCAATGAATATAGTCTCCATGACCTTGTATAATTATACAATGGGTTAATAATAATAATAATAATAATGTTTGTACTTACCTTAATGCGGTACAAGGGGCTTCCTGAAGAATCAAGAAACGGGTATTTAAAGTGTGTAAGAACGCACTTAAGTATATATAAAAGGGCGTACCTGGATCTGTAAAGAAAAAAAAAACATTTTTTTCTCAAAATATTTCGAGAGATTGCTCCCTCTTTATCAATTTATTGTATATCAATATATATTCACAATAAATTGATAAAGAGGGAGTAATCTCTCGAAATATTTAGAGAAAAAAACATTTTTTTTTTCTTTACAGATCCAGGTACGCTCTTTTATATATACTTAATTGATGGATCGCCTTTTGACTCAAAGCACTTAAGTATGCCACCCGACCTTGTACAATTTTACTGGTGTACTGTTTTATATATACACTCATAGACACAAAACTTGTGGAAGTGGAAAGTCTTTGTGTTGCCCGTGGTCTGCTTTTTGAAGGAGACAGAGGCAATGTTGTCCACACTTGATTATCTCGTGTGTCTTCAATAAGGTCACTGTGTATCAAATAGATTTCAGAGTTATTGTCTCAATCCCGATATACATGCTAAAATGTACAACTTCCTTAAGTTTTCTCTATGATTGTATTTATATATTAATATGAATGTAAAATTCCATTCATTAATATTTGCATAGTAATATAAAAATATTTTCTTCCCATTCTCATTTCAAAAATAAAATTGAATTTACAGTGACCATATTCAACCACATCCCGTTATTAAGCCTCTAGTAAAATTATCCAAAAAAACGTTGACAATTTTAAACATTTCTCTCTTTGCCAGACCTGAAGAGAATCTAGAAGGGAAAACAGTTCCGATAAACATGGCAATGGGCTTTCGTAAATTTTTGACGCGATTGCCTGCCCTCCTCAGGAAGGGTGTAGGTGTGATAAGGAGAAAGCTGAGGGGGAGAGCGGTGGGCCGCTCGAAGGTCGGCGTTGACTCAGAGCGATTGCTCCGGCGACGGCGGCCGCCAAATCGGGGTCAGGGTGCTTGTCCCCTCGGGACTGTGTCTGTCTCCATAGGCTGACAACTATGGCCTCAGGAGCTGCCGAGTCGATAGCGAGGTTACGTCAAGCCAGTCGTCATGAAGACATCCCCGCCTCTGTTGGGTTGGATCTCTGAGGACCGTCATGTAGTTGCTAGGAATCCAGGAAGGAATTTGCTGAGGGATTGCTAACCTAACTTCTTAGGCTCGACTTTTCAGCTTAATTTTTTTCTGGTTCCTTATCCTCCTATTGAGAAAGATTTTTGTAGGCACCAACGAGGATATGTTGAATGTCTTGTAGTCAGTAAAGGTGTGTGAGTGAAACTATAACTTTAATAAAAGCAACGATAAATAAAAGTATCGAATTTCTAATTTTATTTATTTTCTTCATTTTTTTTAAACTTATCCTTTTATTATAAGTTAGACAAGATCTTGGAGGTCGTGCTCATAAAGAAGTTCAAGAACTCTTCTTGGTTCTCTGTATAGGGATTCTTTGTCCTTTCCAATACAATTTTGTATATATTTTGGGGAGTGGCCTCTTCAGTTTTGCACTATTTTCTTCATAATTTTGCCAAACTGTTTGAAAAAAAAAAATCTTTTATATCTTATTGCTCTAAAGTCTTAATTTATAATTCGAGTAAGTTTTCAATTATTTGTGAAAATTTCTCTTAGTATATTATTTGAACATATTCGATACACGAGCATATAAGTAATATTACCTGGGGTTTTAGAATAGCGTTCTTTTAAAGAACAATCGGATATTCTATGGGTGTATGGCTCGTGGCACACAGTCTGTTTGATGCCATAGGGAGACAGACAACCTGCCGAGTGGCCTTGGGGAATAGCGTTCTTTTAAAGAACAATCGGATATTCTATGGGTGTATGGCTCGTGGCACACAGTCTGTTTGATGCCATAGGGAGACAGACAACCTGCCGAGTGGCCTTGGGGAATAGCGTTCTTTTAAAGAACAATCGGATATTCTATGGGTGTATGGCTCGTGGCACATAGTCTGTTTGATGCCATAGGGAGACAGACAACCTGCCGAGTGGCCTTGGGGAATAGCGTTCTTTTAAAGGACAATCGGATATCCAATGGGTGTATGGCTCGTGGCACACAGTCTGTTTGATGCCATAGGGAGACAGACAACCTGCCGAGTGGCCTTGGGGAATAGCGTTCTTTTAAAGAACAATCGGATATTCTATGGGTGTATGGCTCGTGGTACATAGTCTGTTTGATGCCATAAGAAGACAGACAACATGCCGAGTGGCCTTGGAGAATATCGTTCTTTTAAAGAACAATCGGATATTCTATGGGTGTATGGCTCGTGGGCCACGAGTCGTGACACATAATCTGTTTGATACCATAGGAAGACAGACAACCTGCCGAGTGGCCTTGGGGAAAGTCCTTGCTCAGATCTTCCTGTCCCGACGCCGTTATCACATACCTGGATAAAACCACTTTTTCTTCTTTTTCCTTTTTCTACCCATTCCCTTTCACGTCACTGACTCGCTGACATTCGCCCGCCCTCCTTCTTGTCGGCGCTCCATTTGGATTATTTTCTCACCAACTCCTCTCATCACCACTTCTCCAACATTACAGGACTACTACAGGTGGTGTTGACGTGACTAAGACCCTTGTTGTTTATCACAATTTGAACAGGATCTACTCCCCTGGAGTTTTGTGAGATACACTAAATCAGTGATAAAGTTATCCCACAAGTTCGTATTTTTCTTATTACTTGGCGAATAATATTATTACGGCGAGAAAATACATAATAATTCGAAACTATTTTAGACCTGTAAGATTCTTTTTGAAATTAAACAATTTCTACTATTATACAATTTTCATACCAGATGGCGCGCTAGTGCATCATTACATAATAATTCAATTACTTTATACATAATACAAATATATTATACATAACGGCGAATAATATTGGTATTTCAAGTTTTTGCAAGTGTTTACGAACTTTTGGGATAACCTTGTATTTAAAGCTCTCAATACACTTTTATTTTAAAATAAAACGAAGAGATTTTATGAAATGTCTAGATTTAACTATAAGAAATTTATGTTATGTGAAAGATCCTGCCTGTGCCTAAGAAAAAAAAAAGCAACAGTTTTTCTTATCGTGATTGTTTCAGGTATATAGAAATATTTTTGCTGGGATTAGTTTAAACACACGAATAATTCAATCTACAGGTCCCCCCTACTATTAAGAGACAAGTTTAAAATGAAGTTTGACTATATATTTACTCCATTTTTCTTCCATAAAAATTAATAGAGATTACTAACAAAGTGTAATATTATAGCAAAATTATATAATTCTACTATCGTTTGTGCAAGCTTTGAAATAACATATTTCTCATACGTAATATAAATTTATACGTATGAATAGCGCCTTAAATTAACGTTTGTTTATATGTTGTAAATAATGGGAGGGAAATGGAGGGTATTGTTAGCCACAGTGGGAGGGGTATTGTAAGTACTCTGGGGCAAAAAGGAAAGTATACATAGAGCCTCACAATGTGAAATTACCTTTTATCTCCTCCAAACTCTCCTTTCCAAACTACCTCTGCAGCTATAATAGTGGCGATTCTTGCAGCATTGATGTTCACATCTTATTTATTTACTTTATTTAGAACCTATCATCTCGGTAAGACCTAGGAAAGACGTCCCCAGCTTGTCCTATTTCTTAGCAAGGCGGTGATTAGCTCTTATCTCTCCCCCCATCTCTTCAGATTGGTCATCGAGTGATCTAATACTTTCCCTCTACTGCCCTACCTACCAATGGCGCAAGGATGAGCAGTCCGGCAATACGTCAACCAGACTCAATATCACTTACAGTTATCAAAAGGACAGTGATCATCCATGCCAACCACACAGATTTGTGAAATTACATTATAGATTAATCTTCCAACGGCGTTGTTATCAAACTGGATTCTCTCTTCCAGACACAGTACAGTGATCATCCATGCCAACCACACAGATTTGTGAAATTGCATTATAGATTAATCTTCCAACGGCGTTGTTATCAAACTGGATTCTCTCTTCCAGACACAGTACAGTGATCATCCATGCCAACCACACAGATTTGTGAAATTGCATTATAGATTAATCTTCCAACGGCGTTGTTATCAAACTGGATTCTCTCTTCCAGACACAGTACAGAGATCATCCATGCCAACCACACAGATTTGTGAAATTACATTATAGATTAATCTTCCAACGGCGTTGTTATCAAACTGGATTCTCTCTTCCAGACACAGTACAGTGATCATCCATGCCAACCACACAGATTTGTGAAATTGCATATTCACTTATAGATTAATCTTCCAACGGCGTTGTTATCAAACTGGATTCTCTCTTCCAGACACAGTACAGTGATCATCCATGCCAACCACACAGATTTGTGAAATTGCATATTCACTTATAGATTAATCTTCCAACGGCGTTGTTATCAAACTGGATTCTCTCTTCCAGACACAGTACAGTGATCATCCATGCCAACCACACAGATTTGTGAAATTGCATATTCACTTATAGATTAATCTTCCAACGGCGTTGTTATCAAACTGGATTCTCTCTTCCAGACACAGTACAGAGATCATCCATGCCAACCACACAGATTTGTGAAATTACATTATAGATTAATCTTCCAACGGCGTTGTTATCAAACTGGATTCTCTCTTCCAGACACAGTACAGTGATCATCCATGCCAACCACACAGATTTGTGAAATTGCATTATAGATTAATCTTCCAACGGCGTTGTTATCAAACTGGATTCTCTCTTCCAGACACAGTACAGTGATCATCCATGCCAACCACACAGATTTGTGAAATTGCATATTCACTTATAGATTAATCTTCCAACGGCGTTGTTATCGAACTGGATTCTCTCTTCCAGACACAGTACAGTGATCATCCATGCCAACCACACAGATTTGTGAAATTGCATATTCACTTATAGATTAATCTTCCAACGGCGTTGTTATCAAACTGGATTCTCTCTTCCAGACATTGCTACTGCAATGAGGAAACTGACAATTGACAATTAAAACATTTTTATTGACTTCTTAGTCAATATTCACAGAATAAAATATAAATTTACACTCAGCCAGGTCCCACCGTGATAGTGTCCGCCTCCAGGCGATGACGGGGTCCTCGATGGCCCAACCTGGACGAAGGTAGATTCTTGACTTCGACGATGCGAGGATGGCCATACAATGAGAAAACTGGTGCTAGGGGAACACAAAGCGTCTTCTCCATATTTTATAAAGGCGAAGACCACTGCTATTGGAGACAATTATTTTATCAGATTCGTGTAAAACTAATAAGTATCAATATTGTGTTATGTATTCGAACTGATTCAAGAATTACCTACATCCCGTGTGAGATGTTGCTTCTTTTGGACGACTGGCTATAAGTTCCACCACGGAGGGAGATCTCAGCCCGACAATATAAATAAAGAGAATGCTCATCTCTTAAAAGACACCTTACTCCCCCCTCACACTCTTGGCTTAAAATATCCCCGTTGTAAATACAGGAAGTTTATATTAGATTCGTGGGGGAGACTCGCTAAGAAAGTGGAATTTAGGTGAATACAGAATTTTATTATTATTTTTTTTTTGGAAAAGCATCAACTTTCATAAGTGTCTACTAATGCTATTTTTTTAAAACGCGGCCACTAGACCCAGGTTTTCCCTCCAGTTTATGGGCGTCGTTTAAAAAGAGGGTGGCCTGGAGGGTGAGTTGTCTCTTCTTCCTCCATGAGGAAGGGTGACCTCGGCTAGCAAGTGCCCGCTATAAATCACGGTTTGGTTCCCCCGCAGGGTTGGCTGGCTGTAATTGTACTGCCTGCTTGTTCCTTTCCTACTCGGCCTTCATTTCTTACTTTGTTCCAATACAATCACATTTTGTCGTCATTTAAAGTAATTGAATCTATGTTTGGGGAAGTTTCTTTTGCGGCGTTCTTCGTTATTGTAGAGTCGAGCTTCATTTTAGATTATTTTTCTTGTGTTATTACAATTACCCGAAACAGTTTGTCTCGTAGGTCGTTTAAAGTAATCGCATCTATACGTTTGTGGGAGTCTTCCTTTACGACACGTTTGTATTTGGCGTTCTTCATTATTGTAGAGTCGAGCTTCTTTTTAACTTCTTAACTTGCGTTATTTCAATCACCCGAGACAGTTTGTTTCGTAGGTCGTTTAAAGCTATCGCATCTATACGTTTGAGAGGTAGTTCTCTTTTGCGACGTTTGTATTCTTCATCGGATCTCATTCGATCCAGATTCTCAGCTTTAATTTAGCTTTCTTACTTGCCCAAATACAATCATATACAGTAACACCTCTCTGTAAAGGGTACCTAATTGCAGAGCCAAAGTATCCTTTAGGGAGAGGTGTCCTCTTACCGGAGAGTTTCTGAATAGTAAAAAGGGTAATTTTGCAAATGAAAACAGTCCTTTGTAGAGAGGTATCCTTTAGCGCAAGTGTCCTCTAATGGAGGTTCTACTCTACCGGATACACTATATCCGGAGCATTCTGTCGTGAGAATTTTAAAATAATCAAATCTACCTTTAAGAGGAAGTTCCCTTGTACCGTTTACAATTCAACAACAAAAGCCTTTATTAGGGACACTCGTCTCATACAGGATTCTAGATCGGTAAACAGAAGCAATATGTATATACAGAAAGTGGAGAATTACATCATTCTTTCTTCAAGTTAGGTCCCTCTTCTATGGTACGCCTTTCAATTGTGCTGTTCTCCAGAATTTGTTAAAAACCAACGCATTGGTCTTGCTTTACACTACTTTTGTCAATAAAACATATGGCGTATTGTTTTCATAAGCAATCTTTTGTTGGAGAGAATTACTCCGTTTTCAATTCACATAACCATCATTCTATCTCAAGTCTAGCTTTGTATTTTAACATCTTACTTGCTACGTTGATATAATGTAGAGTTTATCCGTAAGATTTTGTCGTGTGAGTAGTCGAATCTACGTTTGAGGAAGTGTGTTTCATCTCGACGAAGTAACAACCTTCCTTGCAAATGGCGGGTTCTTTCAAGGAACGCTTCACGCCTTCAGCTTGAGGAAGAGTTTGTAGATACCAAGTGTCTGAATAAGCTCTTTTCTTTTCTCATCTAGATGATAAACATTATCTACATTTTAGATATTTACTTGAACGTTTTAAAATTTATCCACACAGGATGAAGTTAAAATGTGACTATTTAGATCAAGTTTCTATATATACAGTAGAACCTCCCTTTAGTGGACACCTCTCCACAAAGGACAGTTTTTATTTGCAAAATTATCATTTTTACAATTTAACAACTCTTCGGTAAGAGGACATCTCTCCCTAAAGGACACTTTGGCTCTGCAATTAGATGTCCTTTACAGGGAAGTTCTACTGTATTTAAATACAAATCATTAGCACTTCCTATATATATATAAGACATGAAACTATTCTAGGGTGATTTTTCTCTTTTTTTCAAATATAACACAAATTTAATAGTTTCATTTCTTATTTACTTTCTTAAGCACACACGGCACTATTGTGTGGCAGAATAATTTAAAAATTACCCAACATATTATCAATATACATATTACATACAGAATCTTTCTTTCGTTGTTTCTCTGTAACAAGGGCGACTTCTTCAGTATGCTCCAGGAACTCGGGCTTAATAAATAAATGTCTAATTGTAATATGATAGTATTTGTTTGGGAATCAAAATAAATTCCCATGTCATCCACACGTTTGTTTGGCGTTCCTCATTTTTATACTTGGCAATATGTACCTAAACTCTCCCCCCTACTCTTAAGCGTTGAAAATATTGTTTGACCGAGTGATATTGTCACCGAGTAAACGTCGTGTGAAAGGTGCAAGAAATGAGAGTTCCAAGTGACAAGTGCCACGTCTTTGACTTCTGTCACCGAGTAAACGTCGTGTGAAAGGTGCAAGAAATGAGAGTTCCAAGTGACAAGTGCCACGTCTTTGACTTCCGTCACCGAAACGTCATGTGAAAGGTGCAAGAAATGAGAGTTCCAAGTGACAAGTGCCACGTCTTTGACTTCTGTCACCAAGTAAACGTCGTGTGAAAGGTGCAAGAAATGAGAGTTCCAAGTGACAAGTGCCACGTCTTTGACTTCCGTCACCGAAACGTCATGTGAAAGGTGCAAGAAATGAGAGTTCCAAGTGACAAGTGCCACGTCTTTGACTTCTGTCACCGAGTAAACGTCGTGTGAAAGGTGCAAGAATTGAGAGTTCCAAGTGACAAGTGCCACGTCTTTGACTTCTGTCACCAAGTAAACGTCGTGTGAAAGGTGCAAGAAATGAGAGTTCCAAGTGACAAGTGCCACGTCTTTAACTTCCGTCACCGAGTAAACGTCGTGTGAAAGGTGCAAGAAATGAGAGTTCCAAGTGACAAGTGCCACGTCTTTGACTTCTGTCACCAAGTAAACGTCGTGTGAAAGGTGCAAGAAATGAGAGTTCCAAGTGACAAGTGCCACGTCTTTGACTTCCGTCACTGAGTAAACGTCGTGTGAAAGGTGCAAGAAATGAGAGTTCCAAGTGACAAGTGCCACGTCTTTGACTTCTGTCACCGAGTAAACGTCGTGTGAAAGGTGCAAGAATTGAGAGTTCCAAGTGACAAGTGCCACGTCTTTGACTTCTGTCACCAAGTAAACGTCGTGTGAAAGGTGCAAGAATTGAGAGTTCCAAGTGACAAGTGCCACGTCTTTGACTTCCGTCACTGAGTAAACGTCGTGTGAAAGGTGCAAGAAATGAGAGTTCCAAGTGACAAGTGCCACGCATTTGACTTCCGTCACCAAGTAAACGTCGTGTGAAAGGTGCAAGAAATGAGAGTTCCAAGTGACAAGTGCCACGTCTTTGACTTCCGCCAAACGCGACGATGTACGAAGGACACGAAGATTTTATCTGAGGACATGTCCCGTGGAGAGGGGGAAAGTAAAAAATGTAAAATACATTCCTCAGATAGGCTGGAGCTGCGATAATAGAATAATTTTTATCCTCCCTCTTTGATTCACGTCATTTCTTGACGCCTGTCGCAACTAGGCTCTCCCAACTAAAGATTTATTATCTCTCTCTCTCATGCCTTCCTTCTCTAATGTTTACATAGCTTTTACATTTTTAGATCGACTATTTTTTAGCCAATATAGATATATATTACTATGTAACAAAAGAGACACGTCTCCCGTTCCAAATACATTAAATCAATGCAATTTACCACCCCAGTATAGAGCCTTGTAGTAGTATTGAATGTACCACAACGCCAGTTTAGGAAATTTCCGACAAAAACCAACCTGTATACCATGGTTTTGGGCTATGGCCCTCATCAGTACAGGGACAGTTTCGATTCCATAACATTCTATGAGAAAAGGTCGAATTGGCTAAAAAGGTGGTGTAGTGGCAGGGCCGATTTTCAAAAAAACCAGTAGGATGTTATTCGTGTATTAAAAGTAGCACTTCCCCTTCTCCCGTATTTCTAGCCTGAAACTAAAAATTTTAAGGTATAACAATTGAAAGAACATTCTCTGAGTGTTAAATGATAGCTTTTTTCTATCTACTATAATTCTGGAAATGAAAATTAGAAAAAAAAAAATGAACGTTTCAGAGTTTATATTTTATTTCTAGATGACAGAGAATCATTATCAACAATTAATTGCACCATCGTGTTATTCTTTTTTCCCCTATGTTAAAAGCTCTTTTTAAAACAAGTTTAGGGTGTTTGCGCACATTAATGAATTAGAGTGGAAAAGCGTTGTAGATAAATAACCCTGTGTTTTTAATGTACACTAACGAGGGATAACAGCCCGAAGGACATAGGTGGTTGACTTGTTGATTCAAGAAAGGACCAATATTTCCAGGAAACAAAAAAGAAAGAAATCAACGTTCAGTTGACATTTCCCGCTATCTATGGCCGATAGCCATAAGCAACATTCAGTTTCACCATCAAGAGATGTTCTTTGATTAGAGCTTTTGTAAAAAAGGTACAGGATTCAATCATTTCTCGAGACACTAAAGGAAGTAAGATCTCCTTTAGGACTAGAAATTGTTAGTTTCGTGTAAAATTGGGATTGAGATAAGTGCCTATATATATGGCGGGCCACATTAATTTCTATTGGAATTTCAACTATTCCTTAATTGGAAAGAGAAAATTATCATATTATACCGACCATATGTTTGAAAACCCATTTTAAGATCTAAGTTTCAATTTTCGTTGCTAGTTTTTCGACCTCTTTATAACAAGATAAATGGGGGGGGGGATGAGACTTTAACGGGGGATAATACTTTTTGTTTTTGGCTGGACCTGTTGAGGAAGAGAGAGAGAGAGAACCTGAGTCATTGCTGTCCAAAATGGACGTTTTATACCACTGCTCCACCGAGCTCAAAGAGAGACAATTGACAACATATTTTTGTTGACATCTTGTCAATACTCAAGATTATCAATACAGCTCAAAGAGAGAGAGAGAGACGTGTTTGCATTTTCTGTGGGATATCCACAGACTTACCCAAGACGTTAAGAATTTTGCATACCCTATTGCGGAAATGCAAGGAGTGACATGTCCGGAATCTGCAGGGATTGGCACGTCGTCAGCACGTTCCTTCGCCGTCTGTCACCGCAGACAACCGAGTTGCGAACGTCTACTGTTTCCAACGACACCTCACATCTACAGCAAAGTCTTTATTGGCCCTTCCCATTGCCCTACACAGCAATCACACTTATACTGCTCCCAACGGATAATGGAAATTAACAAATCTTGATCCGTTTTTGTGTAAAATCAAAAATTGAACACCTAAGCATATTATGAAACACGTAGAGACACGGAATATGTTGCAACATCGTACCCACCAAGAGTTTCATGACTTGAATGTACTAGTTGTTTGCGATGATTGGGCACAAAGAGCTCTCTCCATTACGGAAATGTTTCCCACAAAAAGAGGGCCACAAGGGTGTAGCTACTTCTTCCAAAGGGTGACCCATAGCTGAATGACGTCGAGCGACGAAACAAAAAGAGAGTAATGAAATTTAGTCGCGCCCCCATTGGCCAACAATGAAGTGTTGGTTGAACACATTCCAGATACCGTTCGTTCCATTGTTAATTGTCATCGGTAGTATACTTTGTGTGAATTGCTCGGCTCTTAATCATTTCTCTATGGCACTAGGGGCGGGGTTACATAAGAGACTAGGTGTGTCAGTCACCTGAACCTACATACCTTTGGTCAGTTATGTGGTGTACACCTGCTTTATTGGACTTATATACACTTTTATCACACATACACACAAAGCCTTTATTAAGACGTTAGTATTATACAGATTCTCCGTACAAGGTGCAATAACAGGAAAAGAGCAGCACAGGAAACCAGTAGTTCCGCAACTATATACAATTATTAGTAATAAGGAAAAGTAAGATTTAATATGAAAGGTCGACGCCATCGCCTCAAGTCTTCAATTCCATAAGCGCGGAGCAGAAATAGGGACTAAGTTATTTTATACACTTTTATCAATAATGGGTATTTGGCCAATTCTAAAATAATTAAAAATCAACTAGAATAGTTGATATTTATCCCGATAGATGGCTCAAGCCATTAGCAACTTTCAGTTGCACGATAAGGAATGCCTTTTTCATATACACTTGCTTTAGGGGGGAATCGGTAGTTTTCTAAACCGTTGGTTTTCGACCGCTACGACCCGGGATCAAATCTCACATTGAACACTTTTTCTCTGATTAAAAATGCTCCAATGGCCCCCGATTCTTTCAAAAGTCCAAACCCACCAGCGAGTGCATATAATCAAACTCTGGCCGGGCTCTGGCTCACTTGTAAGTGCAAAAGTCAAACTGCTTTTCACATGTGTAGACATGTGGTGTACTTACAGTAAAAGCAGTCGCAGCTTCCACCCACCATGATTATCATGGCCTATACAACGTGTACTAGGGATAATAATAAACACTTGCTATATTGGACTTATGTACAACTTGCTTATTGGACTCATATGGAATTTGTGTAATCTTTGTACAAGGGAATAAGAAACAATAAGACTACCTTTATAAGATGTTCATTCTAAGAGCAAATCTATCAATTTAAGAGATAACGCTATCTCTTTGATCCTGTCAAAAAGCTATTCTATTTTGAAAGCTTGCATTGCAATGAAAACTCATTGCGTTTTCATAACATTTTTCCATAATTATAATACCTTTTAAGGGCTGACTCACTGTGGCTAAAGCAGGAGCATCTAAAGAAAATAACCCAAAAATATCCTCAACCCTTCCAACAGCAAATGATCACTCTATCAGACTGAAAATCAAATTTAATCAAGATTGGCAAAATAACATCAAACACCGCTGGTTCGATGGGAAAACTCCCCTCCTGAAAACCAACTCACAACTTAACAGAGCAGACTTCACCATGCTTTCCCGTTTTAGAACAGGCCATCTACGTCCAATGATTTTCACAAGTGGATCCAAAACCTTTCCGAATTGCACCAAATGTCAGGATTCTCCAGCGAGCCCAGAACACATCATGCAATGCATCGGGGATTGCCGAACAGACATCTACACCAACCCAGCTGTGGTCATCGAGACGATAAAGAGGCCTTCAGGATCTGGTCTAGACTTGAAGTCCAGACCTGGGACAAGAAGAAAAATATACCTTTTACTATTCTACTTTAAATAGAAAATTGTTTTATACATATAAGGATGATTTTTCTTCCTTCGTTAAAGTTCCTTTTTATTTTTTGTATAAATAAATGAAAGAGTTGTTAATTCAAAACTCTCCCACTTGTTCAGATGGGGGGAGGGTTTAAGATTTCCTCCGCTGTATTTATTTATTTATGAGATTACAATAAATATAATGCTGAGAAAATTATAGTGAATGAGTCGTGAACCCTCCCAGCGGTTTCGCCATTATAATCGACCTGACTTTTGTATCAGGTTGTTCTGTTGAGATAGTCGGTATTTAAGAAGGGCATTACTGATGATGGTAAACCTAGACGGTCAAGTCGCGGTGTAATCTTGCCCAATTTCCGTGGCTTAGGGGGTCATTTAATCACGAATGTTTCTCTTTAAAAAATAAAACAAACTTCTACTGTCCTTACTGCGGTGACAAAAATATTGGGAGGGCTTGGCTCATCAGTGGTGAACCCTCCTAGTGGTTTCGCTAGTTTTTTGATGATCCTGGCTTTTGTATTTGGGTGTTCTGTTGAGATATTCGGTATTTAAGAAGGGCATTTACTGATGATGGTAAACTCGAACGGTCGAATCGCGGTGTAATCTTGCCAGATTTCCGTGGCTTAGGGGGTCAACGAGATTCACTTAGGAAACACATAAAAAGGGCAAAGCCCTGGCTGCTCAGTGAATTGAAGCGCAGTGTGTTCCCCCCTCCTATTCCCAGGGTCGTAAAACTGCACATCCGGGACCTATTTACACGGAGTGGTGTAAATTTAATATTGTGTGTCCTTGTTTGCCTACTGGCTGACCCTAATGGTGGCCATTCCGGGAACAAAGCCTTTCCTTCTAGGGACTACTCCTGCTACTATATTGATACGAATGTCTTTCTTTTTTTCTATCTTTCGTTTCACCTTTGCCGGTCGTTAGCAGAGTAGACGACCTAGGTAGCGACAAAGGACAACACCCTGTATGTCTATCTCAAGAAGCACAAGGTCACCAAAACAGATTTTACTGGAGTTTTGTAGCATGCCAATGTTCTCTAGCTACTATCCGTCCTAATGATTTGAAAAGGATCTATTATATAAATTAATGGTGGAGATTAATTAAAAAATGGGTGCTGTTGCCACGTTAGTCACCTTGGACAAGAATTTGGTCAAATATTCCAAGGTTCCAGGGGGGACCGCAGGGAGGTGTAGTCGGACTTCTCTCTCCCCTAGTGAACATTGCTGCTGCTGTGATAGAGATGCATGGAGACATCTGAGGCTCTTCATTGGACACGACAACAACAATAATACAGTATACACACCCAAGATAGAGAACATTTCTGTGATAGAGATGTATGGAGACATCTGAGGCTCTTCATTGGACACGACAACAACAATACAGTATACCAAGATAGAGACAATTTCTGTGATAGAGATGTATGGAGACATATGAGGCTCTTCATTGGACACGACAACAACAACAATACAGTATACACACCCAAGATAGTGGACATTGCTGCTGCTGTGATAGAGATGCATGGAGACATCTGAGGCTCTTCATTGGACACGACAATAACAACAATACAGTATACACACCCAAGATAGTGGACATTGCTGCTGCTGTGATAGAGATGCATGGAGACATCTGAGGCTCCTCATTGGACACGACAACAACAACAATACAGTATACACACCCAAGATAGGGAACATTGCTGCTGCTGTGATAGAGATGCATGTAGACATCTGAGGCTCTTCATTGGAAACAACAACAACAATGGTGAAGATCTTGAAGATATAGGTGTTGTTTGGCTGGCTTTAATAGTTCTTTAAAATATAGGTACTTCGGCTAGAAAAGGTTTTTATTTTCTAGACATTTCGACAAAATTCTTTTGTCCTTGTCAGGGAAAAAAAGCATCTGGAAAGGCGTTTTTGGATAGACATTTAAAACGCCTTGCAAAATGCTTTATATTTAGCCTATCGAAGAGAGAGAGAATTTCGCTTGAAAACTGGCACTTCTAATAAGTAAATATTAGTAGGAAAAATAAACCTTTTGCGAAAATAATGTAGCGTAGAAATCAAGTCATTGTATATCTGGAAAGTATTTATTGATAACGTCACCACGACCATTCGACAAATATTAACAAATTAACCCATACTATCTACAGCTAGAGAATATCGAGCAAGCAAGCTAGGCAACTAAATGATGATTTACAAATATAAAATAATAAATATGTTTCAACTATTTTCATTGAATAATTAAATAATAAAATAGAAATGATCTCTTCGCCACAATATTTATGTAATTTTAACTTTACACCGTTGTTTGCTTTATTTTTACCCTATCTTTCTTGAGTTTTGGGATGAGAAATGTCTTAATAAAGGTTTTGTTGCTGTCGTATATGTTGTTGTACATTGGTCTGGATGTTCCATTTTGCGGTTGTAAGATTTGAAGGTTAGAGTCCTTCAGGCAAAAATGAGCCGTTAAAAGGATTTTATTAATAAAGATTCTTCCTTGCTTTTAAGTATTGATATAATCAATAAAGAATCTACGGCTAGGTTTCTATTCTTATTTCTTTGATTTCTCGAGATTTCGAGCTAACATGCCCTTCAACACATCCTTTGCCGGTCCCAAGCCTGGATGAAAAATGAGGAGAGGGAGCAGTAACAAGCTCGCTAAAAAACCTGAACTCAGCTGGCCCGGCTGATAGTACCTTGTAAGGGCTCCAGGGATACAGGATGAGCAGCGTTTGTACTCCATGTTAGGAGCGGCTGTACATGGCGTCTGTTCCTCTTTTCAGAGGCGGCCATTTCATATTGGAGCTAAGTCGGCCTGCTACTGAATAGTGCTCCCAGTCTTAATGACAAAGGCAGACGCATTCTACTTCACTCAGTGTGGAGATAAGAAAGAAGACATTTCTGGTAGGTCTATACTTCGGTTTATACTATTGTTTTGCCTTGAAATTATTGATTCTATAACTAACCTTTGCTGTTTGTTATGAATATTACTATAAGTACTTCTGAATCTCCGTGTTGAAAGGCAATGTTAGGCCGATAGCTCGAGAAATAAAAGGAATAAGAAACCAAACCCTTGATTCCTTATTAATTGTTTCAAAATGTAAAAGGATTTTGTTCTTATATTTTGGTCTGGAAGCTTAATTTTGCGGTTGAGGCTGTTATAAGATTTGAAGTTTAGAGCCCTTCTGGCAAAAACGAGCCGTTAATAAAAAGAAAAAAAAAAAAAACAAGTCGGTGGACGAGTGGGTAACACCCTCGATTCCCGACATTCATGAACCGGGATTGAATCTCGCGTTAACATTTTGTTTAATATGTGAATAACCTTCACATATTATTCACTGTTTCAATTATCAAAAACTAGGTTGCTCTTGTTGAGCGGTACCTAATAAAGTGATTTTAAACCGGTAATAAAAAGATTTTGTTATTGTATATTGTTCTAGAAGTTCAAATATTTCGGTTAATACGCGCTGTTTAACCAGTGAACTATGAAGGTCTTCAAGCATTGAAGAAGGAGACGTTGAGAGCTCGAAGAGTGACGGCGGAGGACAGTGTCCCGCTGCCGTGATTGCAGCTAGTCCAAGGTCAAAATAATTAGCCGCGTCTTCCTCCACTCGACCGGGCAAGTGTAGAGCTTGTTTGCCTCTCTCAGATACTCCCCTCCTCCCTCCCTATTACTCCATTACTACGTGTTTTTTGTTATGTGTGTGTACGTCCGTTCTCCCGTTCTACACTTTGTTTATTTACTGTAAACACCTACACGCAACAACCATTTTTCGTTGTATCGATAGTACAAAAATGAGAATTCTGTAATGAGATTTTCTGTTTGATTAATTAAGACAAAAATATCTCCATATCGTGCAACTGGAAGTTACTGATGGCTAGCGCCATCTGTCAGAATAATTACACTGGTCTACACTGAAAAATATTTTGTTTTTGATAATGCATCAGTTTCTGACTTAATTTGAAGTGCTGATCACGAATATAATGTTAGTTTTTATGTATCTTATCAATTTTTAGAGATATAACATATACATATTTAGACCACAATGTGGTACATTAGTCCATATAAACGGTACGGAAAACAATTATCAACCAAAATCATATATTTTTTTTATTAAGAGAAATTTCTTTTAGTCAGATTTGTGCTCATCTACTGCCCAATCTATTTGAGCTTGATTGTCTTAAGTTTTCCTGTATATAAATATCATATTATTACCATTATATAAATGTGTTTAGCTTTTACTTTTGAATTATTTCCATTTGCAGACTCGGTGGTAAAAGTCCGTGTAGGTATAAGATTATATGTCTTAATAAAGACGTGTGTGTTGATTTTTAATATTATTTTTAACACAAAGCAATAACGCGCCATCTATACATATAAAATAAAAGGACTTAAAAGCGCGAATGTTTCTTTTATACTTAAAACGAACTTCTACTGTCCTTGCTGCGATGAAAAAATATATTGGGAGGGCTTGGCTCATCAGTGGTGAACCCTCCCAGCGGTTTCGCCGGGTGGATTAAATTGGCGAAACCGCTGGGAGGGTTCACCACTGATAAGCCAAGCCCTCCCAATATATTTTTTCATCGCAGCAAGGACAGTAGAAGTTCGTTTTAAGTATAAAAGAAACATTCGCGCTTTTAAGTCCAAATATTATTTTTCAGAAATAAAATTGAAAAATCAACAATTAGTTGATATTTATTCCGATAGATGGCGAAGCAACCTTCAGTTGCATGATCGAAATAGGTCTTTTTATTCTTCGTAATTTTAAATTTTTGATTTCTCTTGTAATTTTCCCTCTTGGTTCTATGTATTCAATATTTAATGTCATTTCTAAGATATATCAACAACAACAAAAAGCTTTATTAAAACCTTTTATACAGATTCTCCAAGTAGATATATAGGGTGGTACATGAAGGAAAAATAGTAATAATACCAGTAATAAAAAAAGTACTGTTATTATTATTTTTTAAACTAATCACATTTAATGATAATATGGAATTTATATATACAGGAAAACTTAATTAAGACAATCAAACAAATATATATATTAGTCTGGGTAAATTGGAGGCAAAGACATTTACATGGAGATATATATATATAAATTAAACGAATAAGCATAAAAAAGATAAGAGGAGCTTCTTTTATAAATTTATTGTGCAAGCTTTCGGACTATACGTCCTTCTACAGGCATATCCTTCTACAACTATCCATGCCTGTAGAAGGACGTATAATCCGAAAGCTTGCACAATAAATTTATAAAAGAAGCTCCTCTTATCTTTTTTATGCTTATTTGTTTAACCAATTTTTTTAAGAGTTCCTTATCGTTTAATATATACAAATTCCTAAAACGTTTTACTCTCACTTATGGTTCTTTTTACGATCAATTTTTAATTCTTTGTTATCTACACTTATACACTTGTAACAAGAGGCACTAAGGGTTATTCTCCGAATATACATCTTTGTCGAATGAGTAGATTAATGCGAGAGTATACCATCTTCCTTAATTATCTTAAAACACCCATTTACTGAATTCTATAGCAAATGCAGACTATATGAAAAATCAATATAATAAAGATTCGGTGTACGAGTAGGTAACACCCTCGATTCCCGACAGCCATGAACTGGGATCGTATCCCACGTTAACATTTTGTTTAATATGTGAATAACCTTCACTTATTATTCATTGTTGCAATTATCATAAACTTGGTTGCTCTTTTTGAGCGGTACCTAATAAAGTGATTTTGGAGCTTGGAACTCTAGCCAAAGACGAAAAACTTGGTGTATTAATTTGTTATCGCTCTTTTCTTTTCTAAACACGTATATCGAGGAGATGAAGGACGTCAAAGAGGACCGCCATATATTTTGACAGAAAACATGGTCGGTGGTGGTGCGGGCGTAAAAGAAACAAAAGTTACACAAAGCGGATTTAGCTCCGATGATGGAGAAATAAGTAAACCCAGGTCTGATGTAGTTCAAGGTCGCGTCAGTTTATCTAGGACTTCACATTACGAAACTCACAACACTCCCTTGTTATGTATAGTATGCAAAATAGGTGAAAATAGACAAACCAATCAGACATTTTGAGATAAGACAGTTTATCCAGGACTTCATATTGCGAAAATCACAACACTCCCTTGTTATGTATAGTATGCAAAATAGGTGAAAATAGACAAACCAATCAGACATTTTGAGATAAGACACAGTTTATCCAGGACTTTACATTGTGAAACTCACAACACTCCCTTGTTATGTATAGTATGCAAAATAGATGAAAATAGACAAACAAATCAGACATTTTGAGATAAGACACAGTTTATCCAGGACATCACATTGCGAAACTCACAACACTCCCTTGTTATGTATAGTATGCAAAATAGGTGAAAATAGAAAAAAACAATCAGACATTTTGAGATAAGACACATTTTATCTAGAACCACATTGCGAAACTCACAACACTCCCTTGTTATGTATTTATTTATGTATAGTATGCAAAATAGGTGAAATAGAAAAAACGACCAGACTAATAATGATTAAAAGGTATACAAACCCCTGATTGCTCAAATGTACATAAAAGATAGCATTATCAATCGGGATAAATATCTCACCTCAATGTTGACTATTTTTTCTGTTTTATTATCCCTAGTTCACGTTGTATCACCCATGATAATCATGGAGGGTTGGCGACTGCTTTTATATTGTTAAGTGCACTCACTTGTCACAGAATAATCTGTGGTACTCGTTAAATCATCATCAATGTCATCATCGTGATGTCAGCAGTTTATTTGTAAATGGTTTGTTTATATATCTCCCGGTTATATATTTAGCGATCTGGAAACATTTGTAAATACTTTCCTTGTTAACATAAATTTGTTTTATGATAGCTCGTTCTGTGGTCTGACTTATAATCTTGATATGGACCAATCGAATTATTGACATGAAGTCAACCTCCCTGGACGATTATACAATATCTACACATGTAAAAATATAACGTTGATTTGAAATTTTCCAGACGCTATTCCTTAATCATCTTGATTTATAATTTAAAAAGCCAACTATGTACGTCTTTCGGGCTGTTGGGCTTAGACAGCCTGGTACAGGTTGTACATGACTTGTTCCAAAATCACTTTATTAGGTACCGCTCAAAAAGAGCAACCTAGTTTATGGTATTTACAACAATGAATAATATGTGAAGGTTATTCACATATTAAAACAAAGGGTCCAACGTGGGATTCAACAACGGTTCGTGGCTGTAGGGAATCGAGGGTGTTACCCACTCGTCCACCGACTCTTTTGCGGTCAGGTTATGTCTTTTTCACCATACTTACATATATACGTTATATTAAAATATTATTTTATTTAAAAAATATATATATTTCATATATTCAAATATTCTGTTTAAATCTACCACCAGGGGACTTCCCCTATATAAAACCGATTGTTGTGTTTCCCGATGGCCGGCTCAAATCTTTTGTACATTATGTAAATAAGTTTTTCATTTCTTAGATTCTTACGCCTTAAGCCAGGCATTACTTTTATCAAATTGTGTTGTTTTTTTTTTTTTAATATATATTCCTTAAGTTCAATTAAAGCAATTACTGATCAAAAATATTATTTTTATTATACTTTCAAGATTTTCAACCACGATTGCATTACCATAGCATAATCCACAAGATAATCAAAAATCAACAAGAAATTGAATCTATTTTATATACGCGTATGATTCAAGATTAAACAATTTCTACTGCCCTCTTACACATGGCAATGATAAATTCAATTTCTTATAACGGATGGCGAGCTAATGCATCATAGCTACAAATATTTCTTCTGCCATGATCACACCATAGTTTTGTTTAAATACCAAGAAATACCCTCAAGTAACAACAACAAAGCCTTTATTTAGGGCCTTCCGCCCTATACGGGATTCGCCAGTTCACAAGGGATGGGGAGAACACTGTGTGGCCTTTTTCCGGGATATAATCCTGTGAAATCCAAATATCGCCACCGCTATATACCTATTCTTTGATATTTCAGTAATTAATGCCGGAAATGAAGGACAAAGTTGCCCCGTTTTATCATTTAGTTTTCGTCTTTCCTCAGTTAGAGCAGCACAATCAGAAATATGCTCAAGTAAAGCAATACTAAGAAGAGTAACCCATTCTAAGAGGTATTAGAGCCGTCTGGTGGATATAAATAGGAGGGTTCACCACTGATGAGTCAGGCCCTCCTATTGATTTCCATCTCAGCAAGGTCAGTAGGAAGCTGTTTTATTTGGAAAAAAAAGAGGAGGAAAATCGTTTTCTTAGTTTGTTTCCCTATTCACAGACGCGGGCTTATATTTCACTCGGGTTATATAAGGTAGTCACAAAAGTTTGTAAACATATTACAAGTTTTATAGTACAAGTTATTATTTGTATGGTTATGATTTAGATTTTGCAAGTGTTTGCGAACTTTTGTAACAACCTTGGTAATATTGGTAACCTTAGTAAAATTATAACAGAATTCTTATAGAAGAATGATTTAATCTTTGATGTTTTCTATATTAAGGGTGGTCAATCAGTAGGTACGCCAAGTTTCAGAATTACAAGGTTGTTTCAAAAATTCGTAAACACTTGCAAAATATATATCATAATATTGCCACCTTTATTTTTCCGTTTATCATTACTCTTCACAATTCATACTTCATCCCTAAGGTTAGAAATAATTGTTATTTCTTCTTAAATTTCGATTTCGCGTTTAAAAGAAACACATGCGGGATAATTTTCAAGTGTCGTTTTATAAATCATAAAATGTTTTTCGAACTTTTAAGACAACCTTGTTGTTAGTACTCGTCCCTTGTCCATCCTTGGGCTAACCACGTGTCTAGTG
>CP092866.1:25232402-25257219 GCA_030710605.1 Cordylochernes scorpioides | reverse complement strand
ATGGGTAACGACGCCATTCTCGAGGAGGCCACCGCCCTGGGCTCGCCGCTGGCCGTCATGGGCGTCGACCTAGAGTCCGCCTTTGACTCATTGGACCGCGGCTTCCTGGAGTCCCTGCTAACATCCCTCCGCCTCCCGCCGGCCTTCATGGCCTGGATCAACATCCTCTACGCCGGGGCGGACGCCACCATCCGGGCCGGAGGCTTTCATACAACAGCCTTCCCCCTTCTCAACGGCCTCAGGCAGGGTTGCGCCGTAAGCGCCGCACTCTTCAGCATCGCCACGGGGCCGCTGCTACGTCGCCTGAGTTGACCCTCGGCGTGGGCAATGTCATCGCTTACGCCGACGACATCGTCCTCCTATTTCATCGCGACGGAGACTTCGAACGGGTGGCGACCGTCTTCGAAGAATACAAGCAGGCCTCCGGAGTTGGCGTGAACCTCCGGAAGAGCGCTGGCCTCTGGTGCGGCGCCTGGCGCAACCGCGGCGACTCCCCTCTCGGCGCCTCCTGGTCGACCACCTCCATCAGGGTCCTCGGGCTCGACATCGCCCCCAGGAGCACCGTCGCCCACCGGGAGCAGCATCTCCTGGCCCTCCTGGAGAATGCATGCCGCAAATGGACGCCCTTCACCCGCGGCCTCTCCCTCGTCGGGCGAGCAAGAGCGGCGAACACGCTGGTGGGCTCTGTCATCCAGCACCACCTGCATGGCTACCTACCATCACCCCCAACCATCGCCAAGCTGCAGGCCCGACTGGCGAGATTCGTCTGGGGACAGGACCACACGGCGTGGCTTCCCGCCGATGTCATGGCGAGGCCAGTTGCCATCGGAGGCCTCGGCCTCCTCGACCTTGCGACCCAGCTCCAGCTCGCCTGCCTCAAGGGGGTGCAGGTCGCGCTCCGCGGGGGCAGAAATGCCTTCAGCTGGCTGGTAGAAAGCGGTGAGGCCTGGATCCACCCTCCACCGGACGGCACCCGTCTCCAGCCCCGCCGTCTCCGGCTGCTGAAGCTGTGGGAGGAGGCCTCCAACATCCTGGGCCTCAACCATCGGGCGGTCCCCACGGCTCAGCTACTGGACCTCAACATCATCGGCGGCTGCCGGTTCCTCCGCCCTCCCGACCTCCTGGCCCCTGCCCGCTGGCGCGGAGCCCGAGTCCGGGACCTTCTTGCGGAGGGCCACCTCACCGCCCGACCTACGCGCTCGGCCCTGGCTGACGCCGCGGCCCTGGGCGCCTTCTGTCGGAGGCTGACCTCCGAGAACGCCGTGGGCTTCGGGGCGGAGTCTGCACCCTCATCTAGCTCTTTAGCTGCGGCCGTGGTGCTGCGAGGGACGGCTACGCCGTTCCTCAACGGCCTCACGACCCGCTCGGCCCGACGGGCCCTGGATCGCCCGCGCCTCGCCGCCACGCCCATCTCAAGGTTCACCTCGAGATGGTCGCCCACCATCGGTCCACTTCCATCTAGGATCGACTGGGCCTCGCTGCGGCGCTGCGCCTACTCGGGCCACGAGGCCGACGCGGCCCTCAAGTTGGCCCTCCACGCCCTGCCCCATCCGGCCCATCCTGCCTCGGTCGGCCCCTCCTGTCCTGCCTGCGGGTCCATCGACCGCTCCCTCGGCCACCGTTACTGGTGCTGCCGTTCCATCAGGCCTCTCATCAGAGAGGCCTTCAACATCATAGGGCGGCCCCCTGACCTGCAGGCTTGGATCTTCGGCGGGTCCGGCCTTGAGGACGACGCCCTTTCCATCTTGGCGTCGGCAAAGTTGCGAATTTATCGCTACTTTGTACAGGTTGGGCTCGGAGAAGCAGTGGAAGACCCGCTCATCGCCTGGTCCAGGACCCTCCAGCGCCGAGGTTTTCTTCCTCCATCTCCCATCACCATCTTGTAAAATATGTTTCATATATGTATATATTTTCTCTTCTCTTCTCATCTTCTTTTTTCTTTTTCTCTCCCTATGATTGAAAATGTATAATATTGTCTAAGATGACAATAAATATTTTTTAATTGTCAAATTGTCACACACACACACTCGGCCGTGCGGCACGCATTTGTCGAGCTCCGCCTTTTTCCCACCCTGGCGGGTGTATGGCTACCGGCAGTACGCCGAATTTAGCACGGGCTGAAAGCCCATTAAAAGCTGATCAAACGCCTGAAAGGCACAGCAACGTAGCACAGCCCTGTGCAGAGAAATCTGCAATTTTCAATTCGCAGAGAAATATCTCGAATACACTTGGTTCTTTTTTTATGCGGTAGATGCGTTCCAGGGGAATCCGCATAAAAAAAAATCGCACAAAAAAAGACATACATTTATATGTAAAATGATGGATACGTTCCATTTATTTAAAAAATCGCATAAAACCTAAATAATGTTTTAAAATGCACCAGAAATCGCATAAAAAAAGATTTATAAATAATAAGATTTAATTTTTTTCTCATCATATTTTAATAAATGGCACATATGTGTGTTAATAACAAAAACAAAACTTAATATGTAAAAAAAAAAAAAAAACATAAACAAAACTTTATTTAAAATCATATTAAGAATGTTTTCATCATTATTCGCTGTCTGATAATGTGCGAACCCGTTTGTGGATTGGTGCAAGATCACTTTCATCACTTGAAGATAAAATTACGTCATCAGATCTACATGGTAATGCTTCTTTAGGAACTTCAGTGATTTTTTTTTTCTTTGACAAGGTAGTCAGTAATCAAACGCTGTGATGGCTTGACTAGTTCTTTGTAGAGTTCTCTGTAGCCAGACATACAAAATTTCAGATCACGTTGGAATTTTAAGGCGCGTTCTACATCATTATCATTTTGAATAAAAAAAAATTCCAATTTACCGGAAAGTTGAAGGCCTTCCCGAAGTAATTTTTCGTCCAGTGGAGTAACATCTTCCAGTTCGCTATCTACACACACTGTTTCGAAATCTTTAGTAGTATCTACCATACTTTCCAAAATATCATCATCATTTAGGGCTTCGTCCACAAGCAATTCTTCTATATCATGCTCGCCAAAATCATCAAAACCTTCCCCACCTATTTCCTTAGCAATTGAAATAATATCTGATGTTACTATTGTTGTTCTATTTGATTCATTTCTCTTTGATACGCATTCAGGCCAAGCAGCTTTCCAACATGCATTTAAAGTTTGTGATTTTATCTCGGCAATTGCTAACGCAACATGATCTACACAGTTCAAGATATTAAATTGTTTCCAAACTTCAGTAACTGTTATTGTATCGGATTCCAGTTTATCGAAAATGAATTGGAAAGTGAATTTTACATAATATTTTTTAAATGTTGAAATAATTCCCTGATCTAATGGTTGAATTAGGCTCGTTGTGTTTGGAGGGAAAAAAACTACCTTTATATTTGGATGCTCTAAGTTTGGATGACCTGGTGCATTGTCAAGAATTAATAAGATCTTAAATTCGAGACCCATCTCTTTCATATAATTTTCTACTTCGGGTACGAAGCATTTATTGAACCATTCAGTGAAAATAGCCGTTGTTACCCAGGCCTTCTTGTTTGCCATCCAATGTACGGGCAGTGTATTTAAGTCTTTTCCTTTTAATGCACGTGGTTTTAAAGATCGATTTACAAGCAGCGGTTTTAACATTCGATCGCCAGATGCATTGCTGCACAGCAATAAAGTAACTCGATCTTTAGCAGCTTTAAAACCACTGGCATTTTTTTCGGACTTTGCAATGTAAGTACGGGTTGGCATTTTTTTCCAAAACAATCCTGTTTCATCAGCATTGAAGATTTGATGTGGGCACAATATCCTCCATCTTTAATAATTTTAGCCAACTTTTCAGGATATTTTCTAGCAGCTTCTTCATCTGCAGAAGCCACCTCACCTTTTATTTTTAGATTATGAAAAGAATGTCTTTTTATAAAACCAGTTAACCACCCTGTGCTGGCAGAGAATTGTGGATTACTTTCACGTGAAGATGTAGATGGCTCTGATTCTTTTAACTCCTTGTAAAATTTAAGGGCTTTCATCTTGATTAAATGTCCATCTAACGGAATTCTTTTTTGAGTTAAATCTTCAATCCAAATTACGAGAGCCTTTTCTGTTTTTTCTATTAAAGTGCCTCTTGAATATGATGAAATTTTAGAACTCAAATTTGTACCAGATCTGACTGATCTTCTTATTGCCGCTTCATTTTTTTTTTAATTGCTCTTATAGTAGATTCGCCTAAATTATAACGTTTACCTATTGCTGTTGATCTTTCTCCTTTCGCCAAGCAATCGAGAATTATAATTTTGGTTTCTAGCGAAATTGCACTTCTTTTTTGTTTTTTATTATTGTCACACATTTTCTTTAAGAGGACTAAAAATTATGGAAAAACTTAATGTACAATTACGCACTAAAATTATTCAAAAAAACTTACAATTCACTTGAGTAAATTTATCTTCCGGTTTTCGGTAGTAACCTTCTTTCACAAAGTTTTATTTTCTAATGCTTTCCAATATGCAGACTTTTTTTAAATTAGTTTCATACAAAAACAAAATGCAGCATAAAAACACGCAATTTTAACGAGGTATTTTTGTTTTTGTCTCTTTTGTTTTTAAGAACAAATCAAGAGAAAACATGTCAATAAAAGAAAAAAGAAATTTGTAACGGCAGCTGGCACGCCGGCGGGTTTTCAGTTTTGATTTCGGTTTTGCACGAGTTGTGTAAGACACCGGCAGGCGCGGAATAAAAGACAATTGGAACTTCCCCTCTACTGTTTGTTGGATAACTTAACATACAACCAGGACGTTACAAAATTCTTTCTTTGTATTGATTGCGTAATAGTAGAGTTGTAGTTGTTATTCTTATTCGTTTTCAGAAAAAGTGAATCACCAAAAATTTTTTTTTCGAAATTCGAATAATTTGTTTTTTCTTGCACCGCATAACTCCAAAACCGCATAAAAAAAACCGCATAAAAAGAGAACGAAGTGTACTAATGAGAGAATTGAAACTTATGCAAATTCTCCCGCCGGCGGAAGAAATGTAAATTCGGCCGCGCCGTTCAACTTGGCGGCTCTCCCTTCTTCCAACCGCGGTGCCGATGCCCAAAGAAACTGGGCAGACTATGCCGAGAATGTGAATTCTGAGGAGGATGACAGCTTCACAGTCGTAAAAGGCAGGAAGAGGCGCCGCGGCTCGCCGGATCTGCCTGCCATGGCCGCGCAGTCTAACAGCGCTGGCACTTCTCGCCGACAGCGACCGTCGACGGGACTGATGCCCCAGGTCCAGGAAATCAGGACCACGAGGGCACACGTCATGGAGGCCAGGGCTCGCCAGGCGTCCTGCACCGAGGAGCAGTGCTGTTTCCTCGAGTTCTGTCCGGAATACCAGACCTACCAGTACATGAAGGCTTTGGAAAAGGTGGTCGGAAGCACAGGAAACATTGTCCAGTTCACTAAGGTGAACGGGCAATACTTGGTCGGACTCGCCAACAGATCCCTGGCGGAGCGCCTAGTTCGAGAGGGCCTCGAGATCGAGGGAACCCTTCTCAAGACCTTCCCCTTCAGGAGAACTTCAATCAGAGTTACGATTGGGAACCTCCCCTTCTTTGTGGGAGACGCCGCCGTCATGGATGCTCTCTCCAGATACGGCCGAATAACCTCCATCGCCCCCAAACAGCTTAGGGTTGGAGAGTTTAATTTCACCGACGGCCGCCGGGAGGCCTTTATACTCCTCCATGACGGCATAACCGTCGAAATGCTCCCCTCTCGATTCGAACTGAGGATCAAGGGCGAGCCATGGCCAGCTTTCCTGACCCACGGAGTCAAATGCTCGAAATGCCGTGGTCAAGGTCACCGAAGAGCAAACTGCCCCCAACTCCATGGGCGTCCTACTACCGCCAGACGGGCCTCACCGCCCCCTTCCACCGGCCTTCCACCATCGACCGCACCTGGGCTGCCTGGACCGTCTCCGGCCACGCCAACCCCGCCGGCGCCTACCAGCCCAGCTGTCAGGCTTTCCGGCGCTCAACCAGATGCCCGAGTTGCGTCCCCACTATCTACGGCGCCCCGGCCGTCTACACCAGCGCCTCCGGCCTCATCTGTGCCGGTGGCGGCCCCTGTTCCTCCATCAGTGGCCCCTGCACCTGTAGATCCCGCGGGCCCTCGCTCGGCAGCAACTGAGCCGACGCCTCTCGCCCGGCCGGACTTCATTGCCCCGTGTGGCCCTCTGCCTGCACAGGGGACCCTCGGACCTGCGACCCACACACCGGATGTCGACATGACCACCACTGAGGAGCCCTCTGCTTCCTCACCAGCCGCAGTTTCAACACCCCCACTGCCTGCGCCTCAGCCTGCTGGGCCGACACCATCTGCTCCCCACAAAGAGGATCCGACACCGGCTATGACACCTCCGTCCCCACCACCTACCCCGATGGAGGAAGACCTGCCGCCGAACCTGGGTGATTGCATCGATAGAATTTTAGGAGAGATCATCATTTCCAATATCGACCCTGGACCCTTGGTCGATGATGAAATCTCCTGGACCGACGCCATTGATGCCATCCTACATCCCCATTCTAGGGCGCCTTTCCTTGCGAGACTCTCGCCTATTTTGAAGAAAAACTACGCTGTCTTTTTCGAGGCGGCCATCGAGCGCGCTCGGGATTCCCATCCCAGGATCCTCAGCGGGTTGTCCGAGCTCAGGAGGGCCTTGGCTCCCAAGACTAGACGTCACCGCGGCAAGCGCTAACCTAATGTATATACCCCTCTCTTCTCTCTTTCTCTTTGAGATGTAACATTGTCTAGAAAACAATAAATAATTTTCAATTGTCAATTGTCACACACACACACACACACACACAAGTTCCGATGCTATTTATATAATATTTGTTGTGGCTTCTTTTGCAAATCCCTCAAAACTTATTTGTACTCCCAATAAAACTATGCTATACAGAGTTGATTTTTTAATAAAAGCGTTCCAATGTAAAAAAAAAGATATTTTTTTAGTTTATAATCTTTGAAAACCAACATGTATTTAATAAAATAAATAATGCTTCCAGGGCTAAGTTTCTTTTATAACTGAGACTCCTATGGGTGTTATTCCCAGAAAATCGATCAAAGCGCTGGAAGACTGACTGTTCTTTAACTTGTGATCTATGTAATATCAGAATATATATATATACAAGACGGAATCATGCATACAATTTTTGATTGCTGTTACTTGGAGAAACAAAGAGGGGAACTCTTGGGTGTTTTATCCTTGTCTCAATCCGATAGTCAACAAATTTATAACTGGATGAATGCAATGACGTTTGATCAAGGTCTTTTTTTGGTTTATATAAATTTTACAAGGCCGCAGTCACCGTTCGGAGGAGATTAGTTGAATCGTCGAATGCCGTGGTTCATTTGGATGAGGAAAGTGAAGACTAGAACGCGGCTGATTCCACACTCGCCTGTTCAGTTATTCGCTAACCATGACGTATGCACGAAGGAATGTGTGGCCACTGGACAGGGACTCGGACCAGGAGGCTGTTGTTGGGTGCTGCGCTGCCTGGAGTATAGGAGCTCCATCTATTATTTCTTCCTGTGGTGAATCTTTATAAGACCGGTGGTCTTAATAAAGCTTTGGGTACAACTTTTTATTTTCTCAAACTTTCAGAGACTTATCGCCCTTCGACGGGATTCTGAACTAAACGCCGAAATGAAGGATATATATTTTTATACAAAGCTCATTATTATTTACATATTTACATACTATATTTTATGATATTAAGATAAAAAATATTACAAAATTGAAAGAAAACTTTTCGAATATATATATATGGTAATTTAAACCAACAACCTTATATTGTATAATACTTATAACAAGATTTTCATGTTGTATAATAGAAACACATCTGTAAATGATTATACGCATTATTGACATGTGTCATTACATCATCATATGTAATGTACTTTGTACAAACTGAGGATAAATAAATAAAACTCTGTAATATATTAAGAGTTGAGCTAAAGCAAGAGATGGAGGTTCAACAACATCTAAAGATAGTTAGGAAACTGTCAGGGCGGCGCCAGTGTACAATTTCGCTATCCGATCTACGCTCTTGTTGCATCTGCTGAAATGCAATACTTCCTCTCTCGGCAAAGATATATAAGACCTCCGTCCTAGCCAAAAATATAGTCACTTCACCATCAGCGGGAGCCCTCGTCGGTTGTCACCAAGGTCCATCTCATCCACCATGTAGACCAGTAAGAACTCTTCTATCTCAATCTTTCGCTCCTAGCTCGACTTTTATCTGTTCGCGGAACTTTTCCTAATACAACTGTGTCTTCGTTTTTGTGTGGACATTCCCAAGCTTTCCACTCTGCCTCGACCACGACTGCCTGTACTTTGTGAGAACTGTTAAAGGTCTTCCAAGGTGCAGAGAGGTACTGGAAAACTCCCCATCCTGACTGTTCCTCTCGGTCAACACAGTATAGCGAGAGTCGACAGGATCTTACACCATAGCTTAAGTCGACTGGATACCTCATCACATATACAATTCAGAAACGCGCTGTATTTCCTTCAAAATACAGTGATAATTTGCTAGCTTATTTAGATGATGAAAAAAAGTCCCTATAACGAACAAAATTTTTAGATCTTTCAATAAACACACTGGATATGGTTACACTTTTATTCTGAAAGGCTCTCTCTCTCTCTTTATTCATATTTATATTTATTCTGTATTTAACCTTATATAATCTTATATGGACATTGCAATAAAGTAGTTTCAATCTCAATCTCTTTATCTTTTTATAACAAATAAAAATGTTAAGTCTATCAATAAACACGTTGTTTATGCTCTTACACTTTTATTTAAAAAAAAAACTTTTAGAACTGACAAAATATTCAGTGTGAAAAATAGTTCAAGAGTGAATTTGTACTTGGGAGAAGAGCTTCTTTTATAAGAACAAAATTATAAAAGAAGCGCTTTTCCCTGACTTGTGTTTCTTCTTCTCTACTTGAATGTATGTAAACTCTTTATTCTAAAAAAAACTTTATAACGAACAAAATTTTAAGGCCAGTTAATAACAACTTGGAGTATAAAATGATAGTTAAACAATTTGCATATGTTTACAGTTTCTTTATTCCGAATCCTCTCTCTTTAGCCTGTCAATAAACCCTCTGCATATGTTTACAAACACTGTTTATTACTAAATCTCTCTATATAAAGTAAAAACAATGTTAGAACAGGATATTTATTTTTAAATAATTGTTAGGCAGTCTTATAACGCATTTTCGTGACACCGTGACATTGAGTTTTTGTTGACTGGCCATCGTATGTTAATTAACTTTCCTCACAAAGCTAAGTTTTAACGCTCAACAAAATTTCCCAACATGCCATCATCACATACCGGCACGATGCCAACTCCACTTGAGTTCTCTCACTCTCCATAGTATCTCTCGACAACACATGTGCGTTGACACATCACCAGCAATGTTTTATAACATGGCTCAATCCTATGTAACAACGTATTACCAGTCTGCGCCACAACGACTTGGATACTACCCCACGCTATCAAATGTCTTCCACCTTATTCATCAAAGTTCTTAGAAATATAAGGTTGTCCCAAAAGTTCGTAAATACTTGCAAAAAAAAAAAAGATGAAATACCAATATTATTCGACATAATAATCTACTTATATAATTGCCTTATTCTGTCTGTGTGAAGTTCACTGTGTGAAGTTCACGGATAGATTTTGGTCATAAAATAAAAAAAGTGTCAAGGGATGGAATCGAACCCACGACCTTCAGCTTACCGGGCAGATGCCATGACCACTAGGCCACATGACCACAATTTATAATTGTGTAACAAATAGTATTTGAATCAAAACATTCAATCGGGTAAAACACGGGCGTTGCCCGGGTCATTCGTATATAATAATGTCTTTGTATTATGTATAAAGTAATTGTATTATGTATTATATTACGTATTAGCTGTAATAATATTATTCTCCAAGTAATAAGAAAAACAACGCTTTAAGAAAAACACGAACTTTTGGGACAACCTTATATTAACGCAAGTTGAGAGTTTATTGAAGCTACTAAAGTATAGTCGGTGGAAGATTGGTATAAACTTGAGAGAAAAAATAGACTTTTATCACAGCGGCTTTATAATTAACCTTACCCCTGTAGAAGGGCTCCAAGACCTGAGAAAGCTCGAGTTAAATTATAATTTTTGCAAGACACACTTCCCTGGATGGAATTTTTGTTCTCTCAAGAGATATAAGGGATTATATATTCTTCTCTGAAGTGGTATAAAACTGTCGATTTTAGACAGAGAATTTCGCATTTTTATATATATACTAGACGGGTGACCCGGGCTTCGCCCCGGGATTGACCCGTGTGCATATCTACCCGAGTGATATATATTTAGATAAGATTTTTTTTTTATAATTGTTTGTTATTAGCATTATCTATTTGTTTGCATCAGCATAATTTAATCTAATCTTTGATAGAGGGCGCTGTTCGTGAGCTAAGTAGAATAATTTAAATATATAGTTTTAATAATTGATTTATATATATTTTTAAAATAGCCTATCGTCTTCCCCGTATTTTTTTTACCTATGTATGGAAATTTTAGTTTGAATTAGTGAACTACTGCGAATTTGTATACCGGACATACAAACAAACAAACATACAAACATTGATTTTTATATATATAGATATAAAAAAAAAAAGTTCTAATGGCCCCTGATTCTTGCAAAAGTCTAAGTAATCAAATGAGTATAGGTAACCAACCTGGTTTCAAAATAAATTTATTAGGTACCGCTCAAAAAGAGCAACAGCCTAGTTTATGATATTTGCCACAATGTATAATATGTTAAGGTTATTCATATATTAAAACAAAATGTCCAATGCGGGATTAGATCCCAGTTCATGGCTGTCAGGAATCGAGGTGTTTTAACCACTCATCCCCTTCTTTTTCTAGTCGCCTTTATTTTTGATCATATAAATTTTAAAATTAAGGGGGCAGTAGATAATTATTTTATATCCTTTTTATAGCTTTTTTATAAATAAAAATGTTTCTCTCCTTGAAATTTATAAAAATTTAAATTATTTTTAATTACAGTCTGAGAACAAAATATTAAGAAGTCTATGTAGAATTTGTATTAAATAAATTTATATTTTATATCATAGACTAGTTTTATTTTGTGCTAGAATTCTTCGCAATCTGTATAAAAGCCATGTTTATATCATTTTCATATATTTATTCACATTTAAAATAAGCATGTTTATGTTTTTAATCTGTAACAAACTTCCTGAAGAACTAGAAGTCTGAAATTTTATACTATTGCATTGTCATGGAGATTGAGCAACTTTGCAAATTTTCAGGCTTCTAAGTGGTGTGAAAGTATGTTAAAAAGTGATTACAAGATATGCGGACATCCAAGCAAGTTAAATAAAAGTTTTCAATAAAATAATTTTATCGTAAAGATAAACCTGATTGCCTGGCCGGCATTCATAGTTCTTTAAATTAAAGATACTTCGGCCAGTAGATATTTTTTACTCGCCGAAGTATATTTAATTTGAAGAAAAATAATTTTAATTAATAAGCGCATTTATTATAAATAAAAAGTTTAAATATAAACGTTGAATGTGTGAAAATAGATGAAAATAAAGATTATCGGTCATTGATAATAATGAAAAATGCATTTCGCACCATCCAAATGAACAAAAAGATGGCGCTTTTATGTAGAAGATAATCATTTTCTTATTTTATAAAGAAGCGTTTATATATTGGTGGGCCGTGGTTGGCTTAATAAATCAAGAAGAGGCATTTGTCCACTAACCTGTAGTTAAATTTATTCAACATTTTTCTGATATTTATTCCCTTTGCCTCTATTAATGCTGTTTTTAGAGGGTAGGGTCCAAGCCATTTTCATCATGGATTTATATTTCTTGCTTTAAAAAAATAAAAACATTAAATATTCCTATATCTAAAATTATACACAAAGAGCCTTTTTTTTGACAAAACGATTATTCGTTTAAATAAAAAATATATTTAAAATCTATTATATATATTTAGGAAAAATATATATATTTAATGTTGATATAAATAGGTTTTTATATACCGTATTGTTTTCATCAACGACATTTTTATTTTAATGAATAATTTTTTTTTTTAAATATAAAGGCTCTACATTTTAAAAAACATTTCTTACATGAATACCAACTTTTTCGATTATATTTAAAATTTTTATATTGTAACATTTATTTATCACTGAATTATTTATTTTTAATAATCTGTTGCTCTTGATGATGATTCATAAACATCTAGAATCCTTCTCTATTTTGTAGTTGTTTTTGGGGCTCAAAAATCATTTATTTTGGTTAGCAGCCCCGTAAATAAAGATATTTTCTCTCTGTTTTGTAAATTAATTTGATGATCGTTTTCGGATTTTTTTTTTTTTTTTATCTTGAGACTCATAAATTACATATTTTATCTTATCGATAAGTTTTACTTGTCTAATTAATTACTTTACAATATATATTGAAACCTTCCTAGTTTCTAACTTTTTATATAAAATGTTTGCTCATAAAACTCACATCTAAAACACAAATAATTAACATTTTTATTTAGAATGCACGCAAATTTTGATACTATAATACAGAAAATTTTTGTGAATTACTTTTATGATTGCATAGCTTTTCAAACTACATTTGGCAATCTCTTTGTCTCTTTGACCTCTTTGTCGTAACTTGATGAAAGTAACTGATTTTCTTAATAAATAAAGAGTAAGATTATCTTGAAGATGGGAATTGTCTGTCCTGCATTCTTATTTCATTAAAATGAGGACATTTCGGCCCTAAAAATCTTCTACTTTATCGACATTTCAACAAAAACCTTTGTCCTCGTCAGAAGAGAATCAATTTTTTATTTTCACAGGAATATATCATTTAAAAAAATATATATTTTTTAGAAGGATGGGGTATAACTAAGAATGGGGAGAGAGAATAGAGGGTATAAATATTTTTTAATATTTTTCCACACACACAACAATGCGTATAATTTTTAAATTTGAAAGTAAGGATTAAAAATTGAATAGAATTAAAAGAAACGCATTGCCAGTAAATTTATTTGTGTGAAATTTATTTATTATTATTTTTTTTAATTTTAATTCAAAAATAATACGCTAAATATTGTTTGTTTATTATTTGACTGATTATTTCGATGTTGTTAAATTCGAAACTTTAAGCGAGAAGGTATCTGTGAACCTCAAGAGAAAATAAAATATATTTTATGGCATATTGTTCTCATTTCAAAGAAAGAATAAGATTGTTCAAAGAAACAATGTAGGCATAAGCTCTTATGACATAAATATTTCCATTAACGGTCAAGTTTGCGAAATTTTGTAAAATTTATACCCAATATAGCATCAAAAAGCTACGTACTAAATATAATAATCATTTATGTTGAATTTAAAAGAGTTTTATAAAATTAAATTTATATAAAAAGTGCAAGATAGGAAGGTTTTAATAAGAAAAAAGAAATTATTGCTTTACCTCCAAAATATCATTTTTTAAACATACACATCAAAGTGTATTATCTTTAAATGTAAAAAAAAAAAAAAAAACATTTATATATGCACACAAATAAAAAAATTGTTTTTCTTAGAACCAAAAATGCTCTTATATATATATAATAAACCCAGGTTATAACCTCCTCTTCCCCCTGGAGCGTACAAAAGATGTCGCCAACTACCCGGGTATATAAGAGAAAAATGTTTTTTATCAAATTAAAAAAAAAAAGTCACTAAAAGTATTTATTTATTGTCTTTATTTAAAAAATATATATATAAGTATTTTTAAAAATCCTTTTAAATAAATACCATTAAATTTAAAAACAACAGAAATAAAAATTAAATGCTAAAAGTTATATTTAATACAATTCAAAAATACGTTGTTCACATATATTTAAAAAAAAAAGTAAATAAAAATGCACTAATTATGCATCAAATAGATTGAGTGGACACAATTACGTCATAACCAAACACGGCAATGCCTAAAAGGAAGTTCGACATGGGAACCAGGCGGAGTTAGACAGGAAAAGACAAATTTTTGTGCTATAAAAAAATGACGGCAGATGGCGTCCGAGTCGCCCTGCGTTCTGATTGGTTGGTTGCTCGGCTAACTTGAACAAACAAGTGATTCACATCGGCTGGCACGCATGGGAGCAAACGAACTTTTGGATTCAACTACCAACTGAAATTTTGATTTTTGCGGCTATCTTATATTAATCAGCCAGATATTTCCTATGGATAAGCATCGTCGAGCAAGCTCGCCATTGTCCCAACATCCACTGCTTGAAAAGTAAGTTATTTTGATTAAGCTTTTTGTGTACTAAAAACACATACTTTGAATCTTACTATAATGTATCGTGTGTATACGGGTTAGTGAAGTAGTTTAACATATTTATATCGGTTAAATATACTATTTTATATTTTTAAACGACGAACTTATTTTGTTAGGCCAAAGGTTGGGCGTTATAAATACGTTAAACCTTTGTCTATTTACTTTTCGTCTTCTAAAAATCTTTTTATCTCTTTAAAAACTTTCATAACTTTTCTTAATAGTAATGTTTATATGTGTACGTCTATATATACGATCTTTATTATTATATATAAAAGTTTATTATATATCAAACGATTTACGAAAAAAAATTGACAAAATTTAAATGTAGTTGGCTGAAGGCGTTATAATTATTTCGTTTGTCCATTTTTTTTTTTTTACAATTATCTTTCGCCTATTATATATAATCATTATAAATGATGAAAATATAAGAAATGTGCAGTCTTTTTAAAGATATCAAAACGTATAGGGAAGTATAATACTCCCAACACTAAACGTAAACATTTATCATCAAATCTAACTTTAACTCCAAAAAGAAAATTAAGTTATTAACAATTAAAAACTCCCAAACTTTTTTTTTTTTAATTAAACTATTCATTACAAACCTCATATAGGAATTTGATGTCAATAAATAGGCACCTTAAAGTTATTAAATATATATTTTTCTTAATGAGTTTCTTTATGTATATTTAAAAATGTAACATTTTTCAAACGAAATCTGTTCTTCTAAATACAAAATATCAGAGTAATGTGTTAGGACTGTTTATTTGTAAATGTACGCGTGCGGCGTGCGTATTTTGCAGCTCTTAAGTATAGGTACTTTAAAAGTAAAATAAATTGACGTTTATCATACTTTTTATTCCAATATATAGGTTTTAAACATATACACCTATCCCCCGATTTACACGGTACTTGTTTTACACGTTTTCGCTTTTACACGGTTTTCCAAATAAGTTTTTTGTTTGTTTTTATCGCACTATACTAAATGCGATATTCTACTCTATACTACCTATGTTGAAAAGAATATTGGGAGGCTTCTGATTCATGAGGGGGCGAACACCTATTCAGATTTGACAGTTTAATATACACCTATCCCTCGATTTACACGTTTTTCTCAGGAACGTATCTACAGTGTAAATCGGGGGATAGGTGTATATTAAAAAAAAAAACTGTTAATTATAAATTCCAATCTGAAAGTGAAGTCGTGTCAAATGTCATCTGCCAAGTAAAGCCTTCCTCACGATGACAATACAATCGCTGTTGCATTGTCTTTCTGGAGGCTACCGATTTCTAAATTTAAAACAGAAAAAGCTCTTGTCACTTGACCCTAATTTACCAAACATTCCACATAATATTTGTTTAAGGATCAAATGAACGGATTTGATTTCCATCTTGTGGAGAAAGTTTCACCTTACAACACCTCGACATTTCTTCGTGCCTTTTTTTACAATGGGACAGGTATATATAAATGAACAAAAATACATCAATCTTACAGACAATTTTAAATTTTCAAATTGACTTATGCTGAATACATGAGAATTCAAAAAAAGGTATCTTAATGGGTTTTATTAATACAAATACAGAATGTGGACAATAATGAAAGAAATCTTGTTTTCAAAACATAAAATCGTCCATTCTTTCATAATAAGTTTAAAAATTAACTAAGAAAAAAAAAAGGTCTGGTCAAAAGTCTAATTTAATCTTTTATTTATCTATATATGCAGAGAATTCAGCTTTTCTTAAATCCCCACAACGTATTTTATTATCTTTTATTGTTTGGTTATGTTGTGTTATCGCGGATAAGTTATATTTGGGCACACTACTGGCATTACCGTCTGAAGTATAAACATCAGTGGTAGAAATTGTTGAAATCCTAAAGCCTCAGAATCCTGGGCACTTTCCAATTATTATTTTTAAATAAATGGTTAAAATAACCCCCCTGACTTGTACGAGTTTAACTCCACCCACCCCCATTGCGTTCAAATGTAAACAAACGGGGTACTGGAAACTTCACAAAGTCTGCGATCTACATGTGAAGGAAGGACATGTACATTTACAGGAAAAGCAGTCGCTATCTACCAACAAGATTATCAAAGCCTAGTAGGTAAAAAAAAAAATCCTATCTAAAAGGTACTTAAGATTATCTGCAGACTCTATTTGGATACACCTCTCTATCCAGAATTAAGAAAAGGATATTTCCTGATCGCCCAACTGAAGATTACTGATGGCTTGAGCCATCTATTCGAATAAATATTGTAGCGTAGAAATCAAGTCTTTGTATATCTGGAGATGTCAAAGTATTGATGACGTCACCACGACCAGTCGACAATTATTAACAAATCAACCAAACTACAGCTAGAGAATATCGAGCAAGCAAGCTAGGCAACTAAATGATCATTTTACAAATATAAAATAATAAATATGTTTTTCAAATATTTTCATTGAATAATATTTAATTAAATAATAAATTATATTTCTTCGCCACAATATATATGAATTAATCCTTTTAAAAAATATATATATTTCAGAATAAATTAAGAAAAGCCACGTGGAGACTGTTGGCTCTTGTCACTCCAGAATGTTTGATGTAATGAAGAAAACAACAACTGATGTGTTCGAGAAATTCTCTGTATATAGTTTGATGGAGAATTCTTCATTTAGAAAATCCCCACATTATGTTCCCCACTCCATAGATGATCTTCTTGATAAAGGTGTTACATAGCACTTGGAGATAGCAAATCAGCAATGACTCGAACACTATCAATGACTGGTCAATTTTTTTTTTTATTACAACACTTTTTTTTTTTTTTTTGCTGATCATGTGAATTGGAATTAACAAATGTTTCCATCACCGATTCAAATTGTTCTCTTTTGTTTTTATAGATTTAATCGTATTATTACTTTGGATTTTGCCTGGAGGAAGTTTTTAAACAAAATCAAAGATATGAGTGTTTATATGAAAGTACTGAGACGATCAACAAAACAAGGACGTCTGGGAGTTATGAAATGAAGGAGATAAAGGGTGGCGGCCTGCCTGCCTGCGTGCCGTACGTGAACTAGATCGGCCAAGACATATGGACGGCTTGCATCACGGGAGAGAGAGAGAGAGGGGGGGGAGCAGGTAGGCATTATGCAAGGCTGACCTTTGTCTCTACTGCTGGGGTTACCTGGCAGGATCGAGGTTAAGTCTCCCTCCCTTGGCTAAGAAACCCCGACGTCGCCGATTAGCCGTGATGCAAAGGCCTGGGTTGCGCCAGTTGGGGGTTTTACGTCGAGCTGGCTGGCGATCGTGTCTCCCCCCCTGTGTAGGTAGCAGGCACGTGGGATGGCTGTTGTTGCATTGGGGGATATAACCTCAATAATAATCCTGAATATCGATTGGTAAACCACAAGTCTTGAGATTTTTTTAGAGAGAGATACCTTGTTTTTGTTTTGTTTTTTTAATCCACCTTTACAAATTTAAAGCACTATTTTTTTTTCTTCTTCAATATTTATAGCTGAACGTTACAATACATGCATGCACAGGCAGCTCGCGCTTGTTTTCAAAATGGTCAGAATATATCAGGCCAATTATGCTGGTACTCTCATACGGTAACTCAATGATCAGTACATTTGAGTCTCATATGAACGACCATTGCCTTAAATAAAGCATAGGTAAACCCAGTCTCTTCTGAAAATCTTGTCATGTCTGTCTAACAGTCGTTCAACTGGAAGAATCTCTGGTAAGAGAATACCTCTAAGAGAGTAGGGACTAGAGTAGTTAGGACCCATGAGAGACTACTGTACCGAAATATTGGTTCCCATATGGTATCTCAATTAAAGATGAACACCATCACTTTGACACCTAGCCGTTATCTACTGACACTTTTGGAAACAACCAACTTGCCTGTATATGCATGTACGTCCACTGAAGCAACTTTAAATTTTGGAAAGATGGTTCTTTGAAATTGTTACAAACCTCGAAGTATACCACGCCATAAAAATCATGTTGTGTCACAGTAAGTGCACAAGTTTACGCATGTAGAAAATGTTTGATTTATGTTCAAGATATGCCAGAACTCCCACATTTAGAGCACTTACTCTCCCTGGTAGATTTAAACCTTCCCCCCAGGTATTCACTATGACACTTTTTCAATAGAAATTGTTTCATGCGAAGTGTGTTGAACAAATCCCGCGATGTGTATGTCTGACCCTAAACTATCAAACGTCCACCAAACAACTATTCAAAAGAAGAAAAGAAACATGGCTTGTTGAATACAAAAAGTTTCCTAAATGATTTTTAAGTGACGGACAGGTGGAAGGAACACATACCTGGAAAATTAGCGTGCAGAAAGGTCGAAGGGAAAGGTCATCAGAACCCGTCGTTCATAATTTGTGCCTATAGGCTTCAATCATTAAAGCACCTAATCTCAAGACAAGCAATGACAACCACGACTATTTCACCAAGTTTCCCATTTCCACATTAAAGAATACATGACAGAATATTCAATATCACATTCCTTTTTATAGGCGCAAATTCTTAAAAAAAAAAAAAAATCAAAAATCGATATTGAGAAAAAGACTTTGCGAACCCATCAAAATTGGAAGACCATAGAAAAGAAAGAAAAAGCATCTAATATGCATTTCTCTCTTTCCTATCTCCAATTCTTTTGTGTCTTTGCCGCGTATTTTTTCTTCTTCTTCTCTTCTTCTTCTTCAATCAGAATTCCTCCATCTTCTTCTTCATTCCGGTAGCCACGACGACGTCCTAATTGCCGCCGCTCGTTGAACCGGCCGGAACAATGAACCCGTCGGTCGGTCGATCCTTCTCACGCCAACTTCTTCTACTGCTCCTTTTGTAACTTACTAACTGACTGGTATACCAGCGCATTGGAATAACAAATGGCATATCAGACCGTTTATAGAGGTTATAAGCACGGGGTTATAAATGTGACCCGTTTCATATGCCAACAAAAGTCAAATGTGTTTTCAAGCTTTTTTTTTCATATGATTCATTAACCGATAAGACCTTTGTCTACTTGTGTTATACCAGTTCAACCGAAACATAATTAATCGAAACGAAATTACAGCTTTCTTCAATCCCTATCAAATTTGAAAGTTGCCTTTCTCGTGCATATATCATTTTATTATTATTATTTCGAAGTTGTAAATAGACTGAACATTTGTTACACTTTTTACAGAAAAACTTGTAACCTTTTGGAAAAATAAAGTTATTATTAGAAAAGAGAAAGAGCACGAAATATAGAGATTTAGCATATTGGAGTTTTCCACAAAAATCTGTAAGCAAAATGTTCCGTTGCCTTTCACCACAATATAATTAATCGCAAATACGATGTCCCCCGCTACCATTCACTATAGTAATCCTTTCTTGAAAGTTGTGCAGAGTAATTTGTAAAATGAAAGCGCAAATTTGTTCTACCGGGAGTGTACATATGTTTGCATTGTACGTTGTAAAATGAGGCATTCACTGTCTGTGTTAACTATCTTATAAATAACCAACAATGGAGAACGAACCGACACGGCTTCCAGCAATTTGTCTCCGAGCGGTTGTTCTCACCATTGTAACTGGAATTGTTTCGCAAAATTGTCGCTCGTTATTCTAGGTTCTGGCTCCATATAGAGCCATGATAGTCTAGCACGGATTTAGAACGGTTAGGGAATAATACTGACTCTATACAGATTTGTGTATTGGACCCTAGGTTAACAACTAAAGGAACATAAGGGCAAATAGTAGTTTTCCAGACTTTGTAGAAACGTTACCGCATTTAGTTATGCGATAATTAGTTTTGTGATAGGTTATCTCTTTATTATTTTTCTTCTCTCAAACATTTATGGCTCTGCTCTCGGCAATCTTATACAGTAGACTTATACAGTTCCTCCATGAATGAATATATCATCCTTTAGGATTGTGCTAACTTTGCTATCTTTACCAATTAGTAACTTCCCGGTATGAGAACAACTCTCTTCAAAGGACAGTTTTCATCGCCAAAATTACCATTTTTACCACTCAGCAACTCTTAGTTAAGAGGGCACTTCTCTCTAAAGAATACTTTGACTCTGCAAATAGGTGTTGTCTTTTATAGAGAGGTAGTTCTACTGTAGCACGGAATGAGACAGCAGACAAAGTCTGTCACCCTATTTAACCTCCTCTCATTGCTGTGACGGACGGACCGACGGAAGAGGGGATGTAATGGAGGGGAGGGAGGGAGCATTGCCAAACATCTGATCTCTATCGCCCTGTCGTGCTGAAACACGATACGGATTTCTTTTTAACTACTCACCTCGCACGTCTCGGTGGATTTGGATGGCTGCTGGTAGGTTGGCTTATGGATGGGGAACAATTTTTATCCAATTATTGACCGTTGCTGGGAGAAAATGACTCGAAGACAATACCTCATCACTGCAATATAAGAGCTCCTAGGTTTGGCAATGGCCGATTTGATTAGGGTAGCGACTATGGTGAATATAGAATAGGTGCTGCTGGGTATAGTTGAAATAGGCTGGTCAAATCAGCCATTATTAATGGAGAATCCATTGTTTGCTTAGCCACGATATTATGCTTTGATCTTTAAATCAAAACATTTAAGAGTTCATCTCCTTCTATTTGGCCATCTTGAATTCGTGCATTCTCTCCCTAATCCCCCCCCCCCTCAAATATACATCACAGAATATTTACTAATTACGTAATATCATAACGTATTTCAGATAAACAATGCCTCAGCAAATTCTGGAAAACAGCACAGACAATAGGCATAACACAGATGATAGATCCAACATGAAGAAAGGTCGATGTTAAACTCCACTTTCTGTAGATGACTGCAATGTTTACTTTTGTTTACCTATCTGGGATAATCCTGTATGGGACGGGTGTCCTTAATAAAGGCTTTATATTATTGTTTTTGTTTAGATAAACAAAAGATATATATAAAAATTGCGTAATAAAAATGTTCCGCAAAATTATTGGGCAATATATTAAGTGCAACAATGGAGGGGAGGGGGGGGAATCGAGTAACATGTTTCAGGGGAACAAAGCCGCCCGTGTCCATGCTAGTGGTCGGACGACGACCTAGTTAGGAAGGAACAGGTACCGTAGAACCAACCGCTTCTCTGTCGTCCCATGCGGCGTTTCGCATCTTCCCCCGGTGTGGGCTTCCGGGGAGGTCCAATTCATCATCACGGCCATTGTGGGCACTGCGCGGCGGAGTGGGCGAAATGATAGGAATTGGGTTAGTCCCTGGAGCGATCAAATAACCGAGTCAGGGAAATGGGGTCACCACCACAGGCTTGGACCCGCCGCCGGTCAACTTCTGTCATCATGCCCTGGCTGAGAGGAGGATATTCACGGTCCGTCACCACATAGTACCTAAGGAGAAATTGGTCGATTTCAATTAGATAAAGACTCGGGTGAAAAGACACAAATTGGCAATTTCATATGCCAACGTAACAAGTCAAAGACTTCTCAAATTCATTGGCCGATATGAGCTTTGTCTCTTTTGTACTACCAGTATAACAGTTCATCAGAAAAGTAGAGAATATCGTTAAAAAGAAGACTAGAAAATAGAGACAATATTTGTGTTATGTCTCACCTCTGTTTTAGCAGATTACCTATTAATTGATACCCTTATCATTGTTCGATAATTCGATAAAATAAATCATTGTGTTTGCTGATTTTTTTCCTTATTGGAATCAGGGATATCTTAATGAAAGTCTTTGGTTATTGTCGACATCTATACTGAGGGAGACTGATTGAAATACACTCAATCATCGTCAAGAGGATCCTAGACATTTGATATCAACTGCTTGATCTCAGGCCTGGAAAATTAAACAAGATTTCCGCTTTAAATTTCCTTCTTCAGCTGAGGAATTTTTGCTTAAGATGAAAAATCATAATAAAGACTTATGTATCATATGTTAATACCAGTGTTTTTATTGATCTTTTTCTCGGATTTACCAAATAATCAATCTATTTATGAACTTAATTGTTTTAAAATTAAGTTTTCATGTGTTCATTATTATCATTAAAAAGTGATTAGTTTTTGCTTTTTTTGTAAAATTATTTTCATTTACAAAGTCAGTGATGAGGTCTGTGAGCAAATATATTTAGCATCCACGTGATTACAACTTCCTGTGAAAGAAGACGTTTAAATAGTGTTCCATATATCTTACTACACACAAGGTCCTGTTAGGTTTATCTCTCAAACGTGTGATTTTATCATTATAATTAGATAGATATTAGTGTGTGTTACGAGGGCACCTCCCCCCCCCCCCCCTCCCCTAACCTCTAATTTAAATGTCAGCCCTAATTATATTTTTCATTTATCTCTTTATAATGGAGGTGGTTTGACTTCCGTGCATATTCCTTCAATAATCCGTAGAATATTTTATATCATTTCAGTACAATATATATATATAGTTAAACCTGTCTATAGAGCCCCCCCCTCCCTCTTGGGACTCACCAAAATAGGGTGCTATAGAGAGGGGGTGCTATAAACAGGTCACTTTTAATGTAAATCGCATCGTACTACGTATTTAAAATCGGACGCTATAGACAATTTAAACAATTTTATTGATTCTTTTAATCAAATTTTACAAAGGTGGAAAAATAAAAGAGTAAAAGGGCATATAAAGTGTAGGGGAATATATATATAGTGTACAAATGTCTTCAGCAAGGAAGGCTTCCCCACCTTGAGAGAGTTCTCCTCCAGACAACGAGGAGGTCTTCTTGAACACTCCTCAGTTCCACGCCGAGGAAGTACCTATAGATGCGTGTCTTGGCAGACGCCAGGACGCTATAGAGAGGGGGGCGCTATATACAGGTTTAACTGTATATAGAAACCCCCGTTGTAGGGATATAATAAAAGTCGCCGCTCCCGTCAAAACTGGCTTTATATATCCCGAGGTCACCAGTTTACGGTCAATAGATGACGTCTGGTTTTTACGCGAGACCTTAATGACAATAATAATAAAATACTAGATCCGGGTTCTGTCCGACTGTAGCCAAACCTATATTGTTTTAAGAAGCTGTTTAGTGTATTATTGTATTCAGCGCCATGAGACACCGCCTATAGACATGACTAAACAAGGACTCCCTTGGTTAGAGAACTGTCATGTCAAGCCAAATCATGAGGAATCGAAACAGAGTCAATGGTAAGAGGCCATCTCCAAGAGATACTGGGTTTATCCATGTGTGTGTTTTTTAGGCCATGGTCTCACATGAGATACTGTGTATCTCTTTAGTACAGTAGAACCTCCATGAGAGGACACCTCTCTACAAAGGACAGTTTTCATATGCAAAATTACCATTTTTAACTATTTAGTAGCTCTCCGGTAAGAAGACACCTCTCCCTAAAGGACACTTTGGCTCTGCAATTAGTTGCCCTTTACAGGGAGGTTCTACTGTATTATAATAATCTTATTGTTAGTACTAGGAAATGATGGTAGTATAATTCATTATCCACCCTCCCACACACACACACACACACCAAAATATGCAAATGAGTCCGTATTCTAGCTAATTTCCATAATCTGGGATTGAAACTATGACAATGACTCTTTCCAGAAGAGAGGCCTAACTAGGCAAATCTTAGAGTAAAGTTTCATCCCCAGCTCTAGGTCAAATATTATAGAAACATATACGGAACGTTGTTTTCTCTAGAAGATAAATATCTTACGACTCAATATTGACTTTCTTGCATGGAGCAGTGATGTACACCTTAGAGGCAGTGTAGAACTTAGGTACGTGAGGTACTTTAGCGGATCATATACAAGAACCTCGGTCGCTTCAAGACGGCCGCATAAAGTGGCAAATAATCATAACAAGTTCAAAACTCCCCATTATTTTATATTTCCAATGTTGATTTGCTAATAGTGAAATATTAGGTGCGAGATTTCTTTGGAAGAGGATGGATGGGATGAGAAGCAATCTCGGGGCGGCCAAACTGTGAGACGTCCCTGATAAGGAAAAAGGCTCGCTTAAAGTATCCATTTCTACTGGCCGTTTGTATGAATGAGGAACCATTAACACACGTAAAATTTAAATTTTAATTTGAGAGAGCTCCAACTTTTTTTTTTTAATTTTCATATAAGCGCGCTCTCGAGAGGAAAGTGCTGAAAAGAATTATCGTAAGATAAACCACATGCTGTGTTAGTACCAATTAACGATTTCTTTAATGTTTCAGAGATTTCGAAACTTTAGAAAACGAAGTTTAGAAAGCGACAAGGGGCCGATCGGGGCTTCCGGGTTTGTCAAGATCCTGTGATCATCAGTCGAAAGACCTATAGACGTGCAGGGAAAGAAAGTTTTATTATATAGTCAGCTCAGCGGCTATGGCTGATTTTACGGAAAAACAACAACAAAGCATTTCCTAAGACCCGCTGGAACCTTCGCCAAGTCATTCGGATAAGACAGTCGGAATTAGTTTCGTCATAACAGTAGGATGGGTACACGTGGTGGGTAACTCCCAT
>CP092866.1:25208647-25232302 GCA_030710605.1 Cordylochernes scorpioides | reverse complement strand
GTTTCTACAATATTTGACCCAGAGCTAAGGATGAAACTTTACTCTAAGATTTACCTTGTTAGGCCTCTCTTCTGGAAAGAGTCACTGTTACAAAGTTTCAATCCCAGATTATGGAAATTAGCTAGAATACGGACTAATTTGCATATTTTTGTGTGTGTGCGTGGGGGGGGGGGGGGGGGGATGATAATGAATTATACTACCATCATTTCCTAGTACAAACAATAAGATTATTATAATACAGTAGAACCTCCCTATAAAGGACACCTAATTGCAGAGCCAAAGTGTCCTTTAGGGAGAGGTGTCCTCTTACCGGAGAGCTACTAAATAGTTTAAAATGGTAATTTTGCATATGAAAACTGTCCTTTGTAGAGAGGTGTCCTCTCATGGAGGTTCTACTGTACTAAAGAGATACACAGTATCTCATGTGAGACCATTGCCTAAAAAACACACACACATGGATAAACCCAGTCTATCTTGGAGATGGCCTCTTACCATTGACTCTGTTTCGACTCCTCATGATTTGGCTTGACATGACAGTTCTCTAACCAAGGGAGTCCTTGTTTAGTCATGTCTATAGGCGGTGTCTCATGGCGCTGAATACAATAATATAATAAACAGCTTCTTAAACAATATACGTTTGGCTACAGTCGGACAGAACCCGGATCTAGTATTTTATTATTATTGTCATTAAGGTCTCACGTAAAAACCAGACGTCATCTATTGACCGTAAACTAGTGACCTCGGGATATATAAAGCCAGTTTTGACGGGAGCGGCGACTTTTATTATATTCCTACAACGGGGGTTTTTATGTAGTGTTAAACCTGTCTATAGCGCCTCCCTCTCTATAGCGTCCTCCTGGGTCTTCGGGCATGGCCTAGACGATGACGCCCTGGCCATCCTGGCGTCTGCCAAGACGCGCATCTATAGGTACTTCCTCGGTGTGGAACTGAGGAGTGTACAAGAAGACCTTGCCTGGAGGAGGACTCAAGGTGGGGAAGCCTTCCTTGCTGAAGACATTTGTACACAACTATATATATATTCCCCTACACTTTATATGCCCTTTTACTATTTTATTTTTCCACCTTTGTAAAATTTGATTAAAAGAATCACAATAAAATTGTTTAAAATGTCTATAGCGTCCGATTTTAAATACGTAGTACGATGCTATTTACATTAAAAGTGACCTGTTTATAGCACCCCCCTCTCTATAGCACCCTATTTTGGTGAGTCCCGAGAGGGGGTCTATAGACAGGTTTAACTGTATATATATTGTACTGAAATGATATAAAATATTCTACGGATTATTGAAGGAATATGCACGGAAGTCAAACCACCTCTATTATAAAGAGATGAATGAAAAATATAATTAGGGCTGACATTTAAATTAGAGGTTAGGGGAGGGGGGGGGGGAGGTGCCCTCGTAACACACACTAATATCTATCTAATTATAATGATAAAATCACACGTTTGAGAGATAAACCTAACAGGACCGTGTGTGTAGTAAGATATATGGAACACTATTTAAACATCTTCTTTTCACAGGAAGTTGTAATCACGTGGATGCTAAATATATTTGCTCACAGACCTCATCACTAACTTTGTAAATGAAAATAATTTTACAAAAAAAGCAAAAACTAATCACTTTTTAATGATAATAATGAACACATGAAAACTTAATTTTAAAACAATTAAGCTCATAAATAGATTGGTTATTGGTAAATCCTAGAAAAAAAGATCAATAAAAACACTGGTATTATATGATACATAAGTCTTTCATCTTAAGCAAAAATTCCTCAGCTGAAGAAGGAATTTAAAGCGGAAATCTTGTTTAATTTTCCAGACCTGAGATCAAGCAGTTGATATCAAATGTCTAGGATCCTCTTGACGAAGATTGAGTGTATTTCAATCAGTCTCCCTCAGTATAGATGTCGACAATCACCAAAGACTTTCATTAAGACATCCCTGATTCCAATAAGGAAAAAAATCAGCAAACACAATGATTTATTTTATCGAATTATCGAACAATGATAAGGGTATCAATAAATAGGTAATCTGCTAAAACAGAGATGAGATATAACACAAATACTGTCTCTATTTTCTAGTCTTCTTTTTAACGATATTCTCTACTTTTCTGATGAACTGTTATACTGGTAGTACAAAAGAGACAAAGCTCATATCGGCCAATGAATTTGAGAAAAGCTTGTAAGTCTTTGACTTATTACGTTGGCATATGAAATTGCCAATTTATGTCTTTCCACCCGAGTCTTTATCTAATTGAAATCGACCAATTTCTCCTTAGGTACTATGTGGTGACGGACCGTGAATATTCTCCTCTCAGCCAGGGCATGATGACAGAAGTTGACCGGCGGCGGGTCCAAGCCTGTGGTGGTGACCCCATTTCCCTGACTCGGTTATTTGATCGCTCCAGGGACTAACCCAATTCCTATCATTTCGCCCACTCCGCCGCGCAGTGCCCACAATGGCCGTGATGATGAATTGGACCTCCCCGGAAGCCCACACCGGGGGAAGATGCGAAACGCCGCATGGAACGACAGAGAAGCGGTTGGTTCTACGGTACCTGTTCCTTCCTAACTAGGTCGCCGTCCGACCACTAGCATGGACACGGGCGGCTTTGTTCCCCTGAAACATGTTACTCGATTCCCCCCCTCCCCTCCATTGTTGCACTTAATATATTGCCCAATAATTTTGCGGAACATTTTTATTACGCAATTTTTATATATATATATCTTTTGTTTATCTAAACAAAACAATAATATAAAGCCTTTATTAAGGACACCCGTCCCATACAGGATTATCCCAGATGGGTAAACAAAAGTAAACATAACAGTTATCTACAGAAAGTGTAGATTAAGATCGACCTTTCTTCATGTTGGATCTATCATCTGTGTTATACCTATTGTCTGTGCTGTTTACCAGAATTTGCTGAGGCATTGTTTATCTCTCTAAAATACGTTATATTACGTAATTATAAAATACTAGACGAATGGCCCGGGCAACGCCCGGGGTTTACCCGAGTGCGAATATATTATTCGAATTATAATTATATAATAAAATATATATCACCTCTACGTAATCCCCAGAGAGAGTGTTTTTGTTGCGTCATGCTGTGACTCACACGATGACCCAAGGTCAACAAGGGTGGAGCAGCAAGCTTAGGCCTATCACCGTCTGGCGGCGCTGCTTGCGAGTTATATCTACAATTCTGCAAATAACTCTAAGGATATTCAAGATATTCAAGAAATTATTTTTCGAAAACCTTTCCGGGGATATACCTAATAATATCCCAGAATTTCATGGCGATTGGATGTATGGTTTTTGAATAACAGGGTTGTCTAGAGGGGGGGCAGGGAGGACACGTGTTCCCTGGCAGCCAATGAGCGCGCATTCTATCCGTGAGCTTCAGACAAACAGACAGACAGAATAAGGCAAATATATAAGTAGATTCTGTGATGTATAATTGAGGAGGGGAAATTAAGGAGAGAATGCACGAATTCTAGATGGCCAAATAGAAGGAGATGAATTCTTAAATGTTGATTTAAAGATCAAAGTATAATATATCGTGGCTAAGAAAACACTGACTTCTCCATTAATAATGGCTGATTTGACCAGCCTATTTCAACTATACCCAGCAGCACCTATTCTATATTCACCATAGCCGTCACCCTAATCAAATCGGTTATTGCCAAACATAGGAGCTCTTATATTCGTAGTGATGAGGTATTGTCTTCGAGTCATTTTCTCCCAGTAACGGTCAATAATTGGAAAAAAATTGCTCCCCATCCATAAGCCAACCTACCAGCAGCCATCCAAATCCACCGAGACGTGCGAGGTGAGTAGTTAAAAAGAAATCCGTATCGTGTTTCAGCACGACAGGGCGATAGAGATCAGATGTTTAGCAATACTCCCTCCCTCCCCTCCATTACATCCCCTCTTCCGTCGGTCCGTCACAGCAATGAGAGGAGGTTAAATACGTTGACAGACTTTGTGTGTTGTCTCACTCCGTGCTACAGTAGAACTACCTCTCTAAAAGACAACACCTATTTTCAGAGTCAAAGTATTATTTAGAGAGAAATGTCCTCTTACCCAAGAGTTGCTGAGTGGTAAAAATGGTCATTTTTGAGATGAAAACTGTCCTTTAAAGAAAGGTGTTATCATACCGGAAAGTTGCTAAAAGGTAAAGATAGTAAAGTTGGCACAATGAAAACTGTCCTCTTTAGCGATGATATATCCATTCATGGAGGTACTGTATAAGATTACCGAGAAAATAGCCATAACTTTTTGAGATAAGAGAAACCTAATTATCGCATAACTAAATACGTAAAAAATGGTAATCTGTGGTATGCGGTAACGTTTCTACAAAGTCTGAAAAACTACTATTTGCCCTTATGTTACTTTAGTTGTTACGCTAGGGTCCAATACACAAATCTATATAGAGTCAGTATTACTCCCTAACCATCCTAAATCCATGATAGACTATCATGGCTCTATATGGAGGGAGGGGCACTCCAGAACCTAAAATAACGAGCGACAATTTTGCGAAACAATTCCAGTTACAATGGTGAGAACAACCGCTCGGAGACAAATTGCTGGAAGCCGTGTCGGTTCGCTCTCCATTGTGGTTATTTATAAGATAGTTAACACAGACAGTGAAAGCCTCATTTTACAACGTACAATGCAAACATATGTACACTCCTGGTAGAACCAATTTTTGCCTTCATTTTACAAATTACTCTGCACAACTTTCAAGAAAGGATTACTTTAGTCAATAGTAGCGGGGGGACATCGTATTTGCGATTAATTATCTTGTGGTGAAAGACAAGGGGACATTTTGCTTACAGAATTTTGTGGAAAAATTCAATACGTTAAATCTCTATTTCGTGCTCTTTCTTTTCTAATAATAACTTTATTTTTCCAAAAGGTTACACGTTTTTCTGTAAAAAGTGTAACGAATGTTCAGTCTATTTACAACTTCGAAATAATAATAATAAAATGATATATGGACGAGAAAGACACCTTTCAAATTTTATAGGGATTGAAGAAAGCTGTAATTAAGATGGACTTTCCGGTTGAACTGATATAACACAAGTAGACAAAGAAAGGTCTTATCGGTTAATGAATCATAGGAAAAAAAAGCTTGAAAATACATTTGACTTTTGTTGGCATATGAAACGGATCACATTTATAACCCAGTGTATATAACCTCTATAAACGGTCTGATATGCCATTTGTTATTCCAATGCGCCGATATACCAGTCAGTCAGTAAGTTACAAAAGGAGCAGTAGAAGAAGTTGGCGTGAGAAGGATCGACCGACCGACGGGTTCATTGTTCCGGCCGGTTCAACGAGCGGCGGCAATTAGGACGTCGTCGTGGCTACCGGAATGAAGAAGAAGATGGAGGAATTCTGATTGAAGAAGAAGAAGAGAAGAAGAAGAAAAAAAAAAAACGCGGCAAAGACACAAAAGAATTGGAGATAGGAAAGAGAGAAATGCATATTAGATGCTTTTTCTTTCTTTTCTATGGTCTTCCAATTTTGATGAATTCGCAAAGTCTTTTTCTCAATATCGATTTTTGATTTTTTTTTTTTTTTTAGAATTAGCGTCTATAAAAAGGAATGTGATATTGAATATTCTGTCATGTATTCTTTAATGTGTAAATGGGAAACTTGGTGAAATAGTCGCGGTTGTCATTGCTTGTCTTGAGATTAGGTTCTTTAACGATTGAAGCCTATAGGCACAAATTATGAACGACGGGTTCTGATGACCTTTTCCTTCGACCTTTCTGCACGCTAATTTTCCAGGTATGTGCTCCTTCCACCTGTCCGTCACTTAAAAATCATTTAGGAAACTTTTTGTATTCAACAAGCCATGTTTCTTTTCTTCTTTTGAATAGTTGTTTGGTGGACGTTTGATAGTTTAGGGTCAGACAGACACATCGCGGGATTTGTTCAACACACTTCGCATGAAACAATTTCATGTTTAAAAAGTGCCATATAGTGAATACCTGGGGGGAAGGTTTAAATCTACCAGGGAGAGTAAGTGCTCTAAATGTGGGAGTTCTGGCATATCTTGAACATAAATCAAACAAGTTTCTACATGCGTAAACTTGTGCACTTACTGTGACAACATGATTTTATGGCGTGGTATACTTCGAGGTTTGTAACAATTTCAAAGAACCATATTTCCAAAATTTAAAGTTGCTTCAGTGGACGTACATGCATATACAGGCAGCTTGGTTGTTTCCAAAAGTGTCGGTAGATAACGGCTAGGTGTCAAAGTGATGGTGCTAATCTTTAACCGAGGTACCATATGGGAACCAATATTTCGGTACAGTAGTCTCTCATGGGTCCTAAAAACATGACTAAACCTCTCTTAGAGGTATTCTCTTACCAGAGATTCTTCCAGTTGAACGACTGTTAGACAGACATGACAAGATTTTCAGAAGAGACTGAGTTCAGCTATGTTTTTTTTTAAGGCAATGGTCGTTCATATGAGACCCAAACGTACTCACCATTAATTGAGTTACCATATGAGAGTACCAGCATAGTTGGCCTGACATATTCTGACCATTTTGGAAACAAGCGCGAGCTGCCTGTGCATGCATGTATTGTAACGTCCACTGAAACAGCTAGGAATATTAAAAAAAAAAAAATAATAATAATAATAGTGCTTTAAATTTGTAAAAATGGATTAAAAAAACAAAACAGAAACAAGGTCTCTCTCTCTAAAGAAAATCTCAAGATTTGTGGTTTACCAATCGATATTCAGGATTATTATTGAGGTTATATCCCCCAATGCAACAACAGTCATCCCACGTGTCTGCTACCTACACAGGGGAGGGGGAGACACGATCGCCAGCCAGCTCGACGTAAAACCCCCAACTGGCGCAACCCAGGCCTTTGCATCACGGCTAATCGGCGACGTCGGGGTTTCTTAGCCAAGGGAGGGAGACTTAACCTCGATCCTGCCAGGTAACCCCAGCAGTAGAGACAAAGGTCAGCCTTGCATAATGCCTACCTGCTCCCCTCCTCTCTCTCCCGTGATGCAAGCCGTCCATATGTCTTGGCCGATCTAGTTCACGTACGGCACGCAGGCAGGCCGCCACCCTTTATCTCCTTCATTTCATAACTCCCAGACGTCCTTGTTTTGTTGATCGTCTCAGTACTTTCATATAAACACTCATATCTTTGATTTTGTTTAAAAACTTCCTCCAGGCAAATCCAAAGTAATAATACGATTAAATCTATAAACACAAAAGAAAACAATAAGAATCGGTGATGGAAATATTTCTTAATTCCAATTCACATGATCAGCAAAAAAAAAAAAAGTGTTGTGATAAAAAAAAAAAAATTGACCAGTCATTGATAGTGTTCGAGTCATTGCTGATTTGCTATCTAGAAGTGCTATGTAACACCTTTATCAAGAAGATCAAGCATCTATGGAGTGGGGAACATAATGTGGGGATTTTCTAAATGAAGAATTATCCATCAAACTATATACAGAGAATTTCTCGAACACATCAGTTGTTGTTTTCTTCATTACATCAAACATTCTGGAGTGACAAGAGCCAACAGTCTCCACGTGGCTTTTCTTAATTTATTCTGAAATATATATATTTTTTAAACGATTAATTCATATATTGTGTGGTGAAGAAATATAATTTATTATTTAATTTAATATTATTCAATGAAAATATTTGAAAAACATATTTATTATTTTATATTTGTTAAATCTCATCATTTAGTTACCTAGCTTGCTTGCTCGATATTCTCTAGCTGTAGATAGTTTGGTTAATTTGCTAATAATTATCGACTAGTCGCCGTGACGTCATCAATAAATACTTTGACATCTCCAGATATACAAAGACTTGATTTCTACGCTACAATATTTATTCGAATAGATGGTTCAAGCCATCCGTAATCTTCAGTTGGGCGATCAGGAAATGTCCTTTTCTTAATTCTGGATGGAGAGGTGAATCCAAATAGAGCCTGTAGATAATCTTAAGTACCTTTTAGATAGGATTTTTTTTACCTACTAGGCTTTGATAATCTTGTTGGTAGATAGCGACTGCTTTTCCTGTAAATGTACATGTCCTTCCTTCACATGTAGATCGCAGACTTTGTGAAGTTTCCAGTACCCCGTTTGTTTACATTTGAACGCAATGGGGGTGGTGGAGTTGAACTCGTACAAGTCAGGGGGGTTATTTTAACCATTTATTTAAAAATAATAATTGGAAAGTGCCCAGGATTCTGAGGCTTTAGGATTTCAACAATTTCTACCACTGATGTTTATACTTCAGACGGTAATGCCAGTAGTGTGACCAAATATAACTTATCCGCGATAACACAACATGACCAAACAATAAAAGATAATAAAATACGTTGTGACGATTTAAGAAAAACTGAATTCTCTGGGGGAATATATTGATAAATAAACGATTAAATTAGACTTTTGACCAGACCTTTTTTTTTTCTTAGTTAATTTTTAAACTTATTATGAAAGAATGGACGATTTTATGTTTTGAAAACAAGATTTCTTTCATTATTGTCCACATTCTGTATTTGTATTAATAAAACCCATTAAGATACCATTTTTTTAATTCTCATGTATTCAGCATAAGTCAATTTGAAAATTTAAAATTATCTGTAAGATTGATGTATTTTTGTTCATTTATATATACCTGTCCCATTGTAAAAAAAGGCACGAAGAAATGTCGAGGTGTTGTAAGGTGAAACTTTCTCCACAAGATGGAAATCAAATCCGTTCATTTGATCCTTAAACAAATATTATGTGGAATGTTTGGTAAATTAGGGTCAAGTGACAAGAGCTTTTTCTGTTTTAAATTTAGAAATCGGTAGCCTCCAGAAAGACAATGCAACAGCGATTGTATTGTCATCGTGAGGAAGGCTTTACTTGGCAGATGACATTTGACACGACTTCACTTTCAGATTGGAATTTATAATTAACAGTTTTTTTTTTAATATACACCTATCCCCCGATTTACACTGTAGATACGTTCCTGAGAAAAACGTGTAAATCGAGGGATAGGTGTATATTAAACTGTCAAATCTGAATAGGTGTTCGCCCCCTCATGAATCAGAAGCCTCCCAATATTCTTTTCAACATAGGTAGTATAGAGTAGAATATCGCATTTAGTATAGTGCGATAAAAACAAACAAAAAACTTATTTGGAAAACCGTGTAAAAGCGAAAACGTGTAAAACAAGTACCGTGTAAATCGGGGGATAGGTGTATATGTTTAAAACCTATATATTGGAATAAAAAGTATGATAAACGTCAATTTATTTTACTTTTAAAGTACCTATACTTAAGAGCTGCAAAATACGCACGCCGCACGCGTACATTTACAAATAAACAGTCCTAACACATTACTCTGATATTTTGTATTTAGAAGAACAGATTTCGTTTGAAAAATGTTACATTTTTAAATATACATAAAGAAACTCATTAAGAAAAATATATATTTAATAACTTTAAGGTGCCTATTTATTGACATCAAATTCCTATATGAAGTTTGTAATGAATAGTTTAATTAAAAAAAAAAAAGTTTGGGAGTTTTTAATTGTTAATAACTTAATTTTCTTTTTGGAGTTAAAGTTAGATTTGATGATAAATGTTTACGTTTAGTGTTGGGAGTATTATACTTCCCTATACGTTTTGATATCTTTAAAAAGACTGCACATTTCTTATATTTTCATCATTTATAATGATTATATATAATAGGCGAAAGATAATTGTAAAAAAAAAAATGGACAAACGAAATAATTATAACGCCTTCAGCCATCTACATTTAAATTTTGTTAATTTTTTTCGTAAATCGTTTGATATATAATAAACTTTTTATATATAATAATAAAGATCGTATATATAGACGTATACATATAAACATTACTATTAAGAAAAGTTGTGAAAGTTTTTAAAGAGATAAAAAGATTTTTAAAAGACGAAAAGTAAATAGACAAAGGTTTAACGTATTTATAACGCCCAACCTTTGGCCTAACAAAATAAGTTCGTCGTTTAAAAATATAAAATAGTATATTTAACCGATATAAATATGTTAAACTACTTCACTAACCCGTATACAAACGATACATTATAGTAAGATTCAAAGTATGTGTTTTTAGTACACAAGAAGCTTAATCAAAATAACTTACTTTTCAAGCAGTGGATGTTGGGACAATGGAGAGCTTGCTCGACGATGCTTATCCATAGGAAATATCTGGCTGATTAATATAAGATAGCCGCAAAAATCAAAATTTCAGTTGGTAGTTGAATCCAAAAGTTCGTTTGCTCCCATGCGTGCCAGCCGATGTGAATCACTTGTTTGTTCAAGTTAGCCGAGCAACCAACCAATCAGAACGCAGGGCGACTCGGACGCCATCTGCCGTCATTTTTTTATAGCACAAAAATTTGTCTTTTCCTGTCTAACTCCGCCTGGTTCCCATGTCGAACTTCCTTTTAGGCATTGCCGTGTTTGGTTATGACGTAATTGTGTCCACTCAATCTATTTGATGCATAATTAGTGCATTTTTATTTACTTTTTTTTTTTAAATATATGTGAACAACGTATTTTTGAATTGTATTAAATATAACTTTTAGCATTTAATTTTTATTTCTGTTGTTTTTAAATTTAATGGTATTTATTTAAAAGGATTTTTTAAAAATACTTATATTTTTTTTAAATAAAGACTATAAATAAATATTTTTAGGAACTTTTTTTTTAAATTTAATAAAACATTTTTCTCTTATATACCCGGGTAGTTGGCGACATCTTTTGTACGCTCCAGGGGGAAGAGGAGGTTATAACCTGGGTTTATTATATATATATGAGCATTTTTGGTTCTAAGAAAAACATTTTTTTTATTTGTGTGCATATATAAAGGTTTTTTTACATTTTAAAAATAATACACTTTGATGTGTGTATTTAATAAATAATATTTTGGAGGTGAAGCAATAATTTCTTTTTTTTTTTTCTTATTAAAACCTTCCAATCTTGCACTTTTTATATAAATTTAATTTTATAAAACTCTTTTAAATTCAACATAAATGCTTATTATATCTAGTACGTAGCTTTTTGATGCTATATTGGGCATAAATTTTATAAAATTTCGCAAACTTGGCCGTTAATACAAATATTTATGTCATAAGAGCTTATGACTACATTGTTTCTTTGAACAAACTTATTCTTTCTTTGAAAAATGAGAACAATATGCCATAAAATATATTTTATTTTCTCTTGAGGTTCACAGATACCTTCTCGCGTAAAGTTTCGAATTTAACAACATCGAAATAATCAGTCAAATAATAAACAAACAATATTTAGCGTATTATCTTTGAATTAAAATGAAAAATAAATAAATAAATATTTACAAAAATGTCACAATATAATAATTAATTCTATTCAATTTTTAATCCTTACTTTCAAATTTAAAAATTATACGCATTGTTGTGTGTGTGGAAAAATATTCAAAAATATTTATACCCTCTATTCTCTCTCCCCATATTATATATTCTTCGTTATACCCCATCCTTCTAAAAAATATATATATTTTTAAATGATATATTCCTGTGAAAATAAAAAATTGATTTCATTCTGACGAGGACAAAGGTTTTTGTTGAAATGTCGATAAAGTAGATTTTTGGGGCCGAAATGTCCTCATTTTAATGAAATAAGAATGCAGGACAGACAATTACCATCTTCAAGATAATCTTACTCTTTATTTATTAAGAAAATCAGTTACTTTCATCAAGTTACGACAAAGAGGTCAAAGAGACAAAGAGATTTCCAAATGTAGTTTGAAAAGCTATGCAATCATAAAAGTAATTCACAAAAATTTTCTGTAATATAGTATCAAAATTTGCGTGCATTCTAAATAAAAATGTAATTATTTGTGTTTTAGATATGAGTTTTATTGTTAAAAATATTATATAAAAAGTTGGAAAAATTAGGAAGGTTTCAATATATATTGTAACGTAATTAATTAGACAAGTAAAACTTATTGATAAGATAAGATAAAATATTTAATTTATGAGTCTCAAGATCAAAATCCGAACACGATCATCAAATTAATTTACAAAATAGAGAAGGATTCTAGTTTTTCTGAATCAAGAGCAACAGATTATTTTTAAAAAATAATTCAGTGATAAATAAATGTTAGAATATAAAATTTTTAAATATTAATCGAAAAGGTTGGTATTCATGTATGAAATGTTTTTAAAAGTGTAGAACCTTTATATTTGAAAAAAAATCTTCATTAAAATAAAAATGTCGTTGATGAAAACAATACGGTATATAAAAACCTATTTATATAAACATTTTATATATATTTTTTCCTAAATATATATATGTGGCAATATCGTTGCGGAATTTCTTGTTGTTCGATTTGAATGGTGAGGATTGGTTGAAACGGAGTCGTTTGAGTGGAAGTTTAAACATACAGTTAGGAATAATCAGGACACGTGATGGGGTTTGGAAATAAAAGGCAACTGGGTTGGAGGGAAGAAAGCTTGAGAAGAGCGGAGCGGGTTTTGATTGTTCCTTATCTGATCACATGGTGGTGATTGACTTAGCTATGAGCTGAGCTGAGAGAGAGATCTCTAGAACAGATGTTACCTTGGTGGGAGCAAGTCGAAGGCTGATCCGAACTCGGTGGGAGCCAAGTCGCTACTGACAATTCTTGCTTTTCGATTTAACACCACGAGTTGTCTTCCTTCCCATTGGTCGAGGGATGGAACGTGTCCGTTTTTCTATTGGTTGACCTATTTAGTTATTCCTTCCTAATTGGACCGGCGGCTGCTTTGATGGAAGATACGCCCGGCCTGATAGGAAGTATCAGGTGTTAGTTCGACTCTATTTTACTTCCGCGGTATCAAATACGTCCGGTCTTGTTCCGGAAATTGGGCGTCTCTCAAACTTTTATAACTTCTGGTCACCAGATACGTCCTGTCTTGCCAGGAAGTATTGACTGTACAAGTTATTTATACTGGTGCCCGCTTTTAGCCTGCTTCCTATGTCTTGTTGCTACTTTCTTTCCTCCAGTTACCTCATTCTTTATTAAATCTTTGAAAATCATACATTGTACATGCATAGTGGGTCGGGGGCATACAATTATATACAAATTATGACATATATATATAATAGATTTTAAATATACAACACAACAACAAAAGCCTTTATTGAGGACCTCTCGTGCTAAAAAGGATTCGCCAGTTTACAGAGTAATTGAAGAGAAGAGAACTAAGAATACAGAGAGAAACCTATAAGTAGTAGGTATAGTGTAGTATCGCTTCTCGGCCTTTTGGCTAAGATCAAAGTGTAGTATTTTCTACACTGTGACTATATACAACAGCAGCAACAAGCCTTTTACTGGAATCAAAGTCCCATACAGGATTCGTCATTCTAATCTTGACAAAGAATATTTACATATGATTATTTACATCAGTTAGATTATGTATATAGCTTCCCTTTCTAATAGATTTTAAATATGCTTTTTATTTAAATGAATAATCGTTTTGGCAATAAAAGTCTCTATTGTCTAATTTTAGATATAGAAATTCTTAATTTTTTATTTTTTAAAGCAAGAAATATAAATCCATGATGAAAATGGCATGGACCCTACCCTCTAAAGAAGCATTAATAGAGGCAAAGGGAATAAATATCAGAAAAATGTTGAATAAATTTAACTACAGGTTAGTGGACAAATGCCTCTTCTTGATTTATTAAGCCAACCACGACCCACCAATATATAAACGCTTCTTTATAAAATAGGAAAATGATTATCTTCTACATAAAAGCGCCGTCTTTTTGTTCATTTGGATGGTGCGAAATGCATTTTTCATTATTATCAATGCCCGATAATCTTTATTTTCATCTATTTTCACACATTCAACGTTTATATTTAAAGATAAACCTGATTGCCTGGCCGGCATTCATAGTTCTTTAAATTAAAGATACTTCGGCCAGTAGATATTTTTTATTGGCCGAAGTATCTTTAATTTAAAGAACTATGAATGCCGGCCAGGCAATCAGGTTTATCTTTACGATAAAATTATTTTATTGAAAACTTTTATTTAACTTGCTTGGATGTCCGCATATCTTGTAATCACTTTTTAACAATACTTCCAGACAACTTAGAAGCCTGAAAATTTGCAAAGTTGCTCAATCTCTATGACAATGCAATAGTATAAAATTTCAGACTTCTAGTTCTTCAGGAAGTTTGTTACAGATTAAAAACATAAACATGCTTATTTTAAATGTGAATAAATATGTGAAAATGATATAAACATGGCTTTTATACAGATTGCGAAGAATTCTAGCACAAAATAAAACTAGTCTATGATACAAAATATAAATTTATTTAATACAAATTCTACATAGACTTCTTAATATTTTGTTCTCAGACTGTAATTAAAAATAATTTAAATTTTTATAATTTCAAGGAGAGAAACATTTTTTTAAAGCTATAAAAAGGATATAAAATAATTATCTACTGCCCCCTTAAATAATAAAATTTATATGATAAAAAATGAAGACGACTAGAGAAAGAAGGGGACGAGTGTCTCGATTCCCGACTGCCATGAACTGGGATCTAATCCCGCATTGGACACTTTGTTTTAATATGTGAATAACCTTCACATATTATTCATTGTGGCAAATATCATAAGCTAGGTTGCTCTTTTTGAGCGGTTCCTAATAAAGTTATTTTGAAACCAGGTTGGTTACCTGTATTCATTTGATTACTTACTTTTGCAAGAATCAGGGGCCATTAGAACTTTTTTTTTATATATCTATATATATAAAAATCAATGTTTGTATGTTTGTATGTCCGGTATACAAATTCGCAGTAGTTCACTAATTCAAACCAAAATTTCCATACATAGGTAAAAAAAAATACGGGGAAGACGATAGGCTATTTCAAAAAATATACAAATCAATTATTAAAACTATATATTTAAATTATTCTACTTAGCTCACGAACAGCGCCCTCTATCAAAGATTAGATTAAATTATGCTGATGCAAACAAATAGATAATGCTAATAACAAACAATTATAAAAAAATCTTATCTAAATATATATCACTCGGGTAGATATGCACACGGGTCAATCCCGGGGCGAAGCCCGGGTCACCCGTCTAGTATATATATAAAATGCGAAATTCTCTGTCTAAAATCGACAGTTTTATACCACTTCAGAGAAGAATATATAATTCCTTATATCACTTGAGAGTAAAAATTCCATACAGGGAAGTGTGTCTTGCAAAAATTATAATTTAACTCGAGCTTTCAGGTCTTGGAGCCCTTCTACAGGAATAAGGTTAATTATAAAGCCGCTTTATAGTGATGAAAGTCTTTTTTTTTTCTCTCAAGTTTATACCAATCTTCCACCGATTATACTTTAGTGGCGTCAATAAACTCTCAACTTGCGTTAATATATGGTTGTCCCAAAATTTCGTGTTTTTCTTAAAGCGTTGTTTTTCTTATTTCTTGGAGAATAATATTATTACAGCGAATACATAATAATACATAATACAATTACTTTATACATAATACAAAGACATTATTATATGATGCACTAACGCGCCATCTGTTATCAAAATTCGAAACTATTTTAAAGGCGTAAGATTCTTTTTGAAATTAAACAATGGTATATTAAACTGGCGAAACCGCTGGGAGGGTTCACCACTGATGAGCCAGCCCCCCCCCCCCATTAATTTTTCCATTGCAGTAAGAACAGTAGAAATTGTTTAATTTCAAAAAGAATCATATGCGTTTAAAATAGTTTTGAACATTATTATATATTATTATGGTGAATAATATTGGTATTTCATTTTTTTTTTTTTGCAAGTATTTACGAACTTTTGGGACAACCTTGTATTTCTAAGAACTTTGATGAATAAGGTGAAAGACATGGCGTAGGGTAGTATTCAAGTCGTTGTGGCGCAGACTGGAAATACGTTGTTACATAGGATTGAGCCATGTTATAAAACATTGCTGGTGATGTGTCAACGCACATGTGTTGTCGAGAGATACTATGGAGAGTGAGAGAACTCAAGTGGAGTTGGCATCGTGCCGGTATGTGATGATGGCATGTTGGGAAATTTTGTTGAGCGTTAAAACTTAGCTTTGTGTGGAAAGTTAATTAACATGCGATGGCCAGTTAACAAAAACTCAATGTCACGGTGTCACGAAAATGCGTTATAAGACAGCCTAGCAATTATTTAAAAATAAATATCCTGGTCTAACATTATTTTTAACTTTATATAGAGAGATTTAGTAATAAACAGTGTTTGTAAACATATACAGAGGGTTTATTGACAGGCTAAAGAGAGAGGATTCGGAATAAAGAAACTGTAAACATATGCAAATTGATTATCTATCATTTTTATACCCCAAGTGCTTATTGACTGGTCTTAAAATTTTGTTCGTTATAAAGTTTTTTTTAGAATAAAGAGTTTACACACATTCAAGTAGAGAAGAAGAAACACAAGTCAGGGAAAAGCGCTTCTTTTATAATTTTGTTCTTATAAAAGAAGCTCTTCTCCCAAGTACAAATTCACTCTTGAACTATTTTTCACACTGAATATTTTGTTAGTTCTAAAAGTTTTTTAAAATAAAAGTGTAAGCATAAACAACGTGTTTATTGATAGACTTAACATTTTTATTTGTTATAAAAAGATAAAGAGATTGAGATTGAAACTACTTTATTGCAATGTCCATATAAGATTATATATGGTTAAATACAGAATAAATATAAATATGAATAAAGAGAAAGAGAGAGAGAGCCTTTCAGAATAAAAGTGTAACCATATCCAGTGTGTTTATTGAAAGATCTAAAAATTTTGTTCGTTATAGGGACTTTTTTTCATCATCTAAATAAGCTAGCAAATTATCACTATATTTTGAAGGAAATACAGCGCGTTTCTGAATTGTATATGTGATGAGGTATCCAGTCGACTTAAGCTATGGTGTAAGATCCTGTCGACTCTCGCTATACTGTGTTGACCGAGAGGAACAGTCAGGATGGGGAGTTTTCCAGTACCTCTCTGCACCTTGGAAGACCTTTAACATTTCTCACAAAGTAGAGGCAGTCGTGGTCGAGGCAGAGTGGAAAGCTTGGGAATGTCCACACAAAAACGAAGACACAGTTGTATTAGGAAAAGATCCGTGAACAGATAAAAGTCGAGCTAGGAGCGAAAGATTGAGATAGAAGAGTTCTTACTGGTCTACATGGTGGATGAGATGGACCTTGGTGACAACCGACGAGGGCTCCCGCTGATGGTGAAGTGACTATATTTTTGGCTAGGACGGAGGTCTTATATATCTTTGCCGAGAGAGGAAGTATTGCATTTCAGCAGATGCAACAAGAGCGTAGATCGGAGAGCGAAATTGTACACTGGCGCCGCCCTGACAGTTTCCTAACTATCTTTAGATGTTGTTGAACCTCCATCTCTTGCTTTAGCTCAACTCTTAATCTATTACAGAGTTTTATTTATTTATCCTCAGTTTGTACAAAGTACATTACATATGATGATGTAATGACACATGTCAATAATGCGTATAATCATTTACAGATGTGTTTCTATTATACAACATGAAAATCTTGTTATAAGTATTATACAATATAAGGTTGTTGGTTTAAATTACCATATATATATATATTCGAAAAGTTTTCTTTCAATTTTGTAATATTTTTTATCTTAATATCATAAAATATAGTATGTAAATATGTAAATAATAATGAGCTTTATATAAAAATATATATCCTTCATTTCGGCGTTTAGTTTAGAATCCCGTCGAAGGGCGATAAGTCTCTGAAAGTTTGAGAAAATAAAAAGTTGTACCCAAAGCTTTATTAAGACCACCGGTCTTATAAAGATTCACCACAGGAAGAAATAATAGATGGAGCTCCTATACTCCAGGCAGCGCAGCACCCAACAACAGCCTCCTGGTCCGAGTCCCTGTCCAGTGGCCACACATTCCTTCGTGCATACGTCATGGTTAGCGAATAACTGAACAGGCGAGTGTGGAATCAGCCGCGTTCTAGTCTTCACTTTCCTCATCCAAATGAACCACGGCATTCGACGATTCAACTAATCTCCTCCGAACGGTGACTGCGGCCTTGTAGAATTTATATAAACCAAAGAAAAGACCTTGATCAAACGTCATTGCATTCATCCAGTTATAAATTTGTTGACTATCGGATTGAGACAAGGATATATCACCCAAGAGTTCCCCTCTTTGTTTCTCCAAGTAACAGCAATCAAAAATTGTATGCATGGTTCCGTCTTGTAGTCTGATATTACATAGATCACAGTCAGTCTTCCAGCGCTTTGATCGATTTTCTGGGAATAACACCCATAGGAGTCTCAGTTATAAAAGAAACTTAGCCCTGGAAGCATTATTTATTTTATTAAATACATGTTGGTTTTCAAAGATTATAAACTAAAAAAATACCTTTTTTTACATTGGAACGCTTTTATTAAGAAATTGACTCTGTATAGCATAGTTTTAATTTAATAATTCTCTAATATCTTGGATATTTTTATTCTAAAATATTCCTTAAAACTTTCTTCAATCTGTAAATTGTTTTCCTTGAATACACTACAATTGATTTCATTTAGCTAAATTTTCATATCAAGCCTTTGTACATATTTCAATTGTGTTGATATTTTTTCTCTTTTCATCTAACTAACTTGCATACTAATTATACATATTTCCAATATTTTTCTTTATTTTCTTTCAATGTTTTTTTTTTTTTTTTACCTTTAAAGTGCAAGTGTCCCAAGTGGGACATAGCGCTCTAAGTCGAAATAAAATAAATACCTTACATATGTTATAATACAATATAATGCGGCTTATGACTACCTTACGTATTGTTTCTATTTATTTTTGTGATTCTGTCCTTTTTTTTTGCTTATCCCTATTACACGTGGTACAGGCCATGATAATCATGGTGGGTAGTTAGCGACTGCTTTTACTGTAAGCGCACCACATGTCTACACATGTGAAAAGCAGTTCGACTTTGCACTTACAAATATGCCAGAGCCCCGTTTGGTTACTTGCACTCGCTGGTGGGGTTGGACTTTTGCAAGAATCAGGGGCCATTGGAGCATTTTTTTTTTTTCTGAAACAAAAAAAAAAGTGTCCAATGCGGGAATCCAACCCGGGTCGTAGTGGTCGAAAATAAAACGGTTTAACCAGACTTCCACCGACCCCCTCTGATTCTGTCCTTCTGTGTGACAGTTTGTTTTCATTCAGAATGACGTAAGCTGTACGAATACCCGGCAATACGGCCTTGGCATCAGTATTACGTCCGTTGTGCTATCAGCAGCAAAACGGGTCAAAGTCAAGTACTGGCAACAAAATAAAAACTTATCTGCTTCCTTTCACACCATCGAGGCCACTGACAGCACGCGGGAAAGTTCCATCTGTGAATTAGATGCAAATTTCATCTCGCTAATATTATTTTCAAAGAATTAAAACTATCGAAACACGAACATTTTAAAAGTAAACACACATTCTACTGTACTAAACTGTGTTGAAAAAGTATTGGGAGGGCCTGGCTCATCACTGGTCAACCAGTTTAATACATCATAGGGCTTTCTTAGAGTTCTATTATTGTATTGGATGATTCTGATTATATATCCGACACTGTAGAGTTGGTGATGGTGGTCTTGTCCAAAAAAAAAATATATATAGTGCAAATACAATATAAATAAATAAAAAAAATAACGATCCTGATGGGATTCGAACCAACAATCTTTGGCTCCGGAGGCCAACGCCTTATCCGTTGGGCCACAGGACCACAGATTTTGTTGCTCCATGGAAAGGGAAGTGCCATTGTCCCGTTAGACAGCTACATTATAGAGTTGAATCTTGGTTATGGTATCTAATCAAACTATGGACATAAGCTTGGAGGACAGGTGAATAATATGAAAATAAATTCCATAACAAACTTTCATCCTTACAGTGTCGGATATGTATAAGCAGAGTTGTCCAATACAATAATAGAGTTTTAAGAAAGCGGCATGATAGATTAAACTGGCGAAGCCATTGGAAGGGTTCATCAAGGTGAACCAGGCACTCACAAATATTTTTTCTTAGCAGTTAACGACAGTAGAAGGTGCGTTTTATTTGAAAATAAATTCCATGCTTCAATACACTCATGGAGTGTAAAGAAGTGTAAAGTCTTAGATGTTACCGGTTGTCTTTTTTGAAGGAGACAGAGGCAATTTTGTTCACACTTGGTTATCTCGTGTGTCTTCAATAAAAGTCACTGAGTATCAAATATCTTTCAAAGTTATTGTATGAATCCCGACATATATGCTGAAAGGTACAACTTCGATAAGGCACAATTTGGATTATCTATATATATAAAAATGAATGTATGTGTGTGGTCTGTTTGTCCTTTATGCCTGACCAAACCACTCATTGGAACGCCATGAAACTTTGGGAAGTTATTTAATATAGTACTGGGAAGGTTTCTAGCAAATAAAATTTTTGAAATAACTTTTCGCTTTAAAATAATCAAGATAAATATTCTAATTTATCTGTTATAATTCAACAATATGCTCTAAATATTATCATGATGATACGATGATTTTGTAATATAGAAAATTAGGAAAGACAAAATTCAGGATGACACGGCAATTTATTTGAGACAAGAATAATGATACAATTCCAAGGCAAGATACTATTCCTTTAACTTCCAATTACCGAGGGAACCAATTAATATTGATTTTATTCAACTTATCGAGTATTTTTCAAGGGACCGGGAAAAAATGTTCACTTTATCGAGAGATTCGTTAGAAAAACCTTTACTCGGATAAAACCCGGGCGAAGCCGGGTACGTCCGCTAGTAGATTATAAACACAAGGTAATAAGACTAAATCCAAATAAATAAATAGTGTGTAACGTTTAGGTAACAGTGTTGTTATCGAAACGTCACACACTATTTATTTATTTGGATTTAGTCTTATTACCTTGTGTTTAAAGTACAACTTCCTTAAGTTTTGTCCATGAGTGTAGTTTAATTTGTTGACTATAGATGGAGCCTTGTTATCTCTCAAAGGAGAGGTGCCCTTTTAGGAAAGAAATATGAAGGATAAAATCTTATGAAGAAAATCACATGAATATACACAATTCTGGAAATTTTAATAGAGTAAGGAAATACACAAAAAAGTTTTACACCTAGAAAAATTTGGAATATCATGAAATTTGGCATGAATTTACAAGTGATTCCATACACTAAATAATTTTTTTAAAAGTGAAAATGTACCTGCATTAAAAAAAGACTGATTTTTGGATCCAAAATGTTAATTTGATCCAAATTAAATGTTTTTTTCTTCAATTCCTTCTAGGTGTAACACTTTCTATTTCCACCAGTGTAATTTGAGAGAAAAAAAGTCAGGAAGTGGTTTCATAAGTCAGGAAACGAAGAAACTAGAAATGGCATCCGGACCATATGTAGACACAGGCTGAGTTTTGGGACTTGGCAATATTTTTCTGAATGCGTCTTGAAAGGAAAAACAGATTTGGTGAAAGAGATATTTAAGTTTCCTCATTCAATGCCTTCCTCTACTGAGGGTGGGCCACATGATCTCTCCATACTTCTTCCTTCAATGCCTTCCTCTATTGAGGGTGGGCCACATGGTCTCTCAATACTTCCTCCTTCAATGCCTTCCTCTACTGAAGGTGGGCCACATGGTCTCTCCATACTTCCCTCCTTCAATGTCTTCCTCTACTGAGGGTGGACCACATGGTCTCTCCATACTTCCTCCTTCAATGCCTTCCACTACTGAGGGTGGGCCACATGGTCTCTCCATACTTCCTCCGCCATCCTCTTCATATCCTCGTAGATGTGTCGTCCAGTCCATTGTTTTAGATCGTCTGTGTATCCGTGTCGTCTCCTTCCCCTCGACCTTCCCCGGGGGAAGCCCGGAGTTTTCCCTCCAACACTGTCAGCAATGTCTCTGATCTGCGCATCACATGCCACATCACATTGAAGAAACCCAAAAATATCATTTTTATTAAACAAATTATTTGAATTCTGGAAAGTTGAATTTCTTTACATGACTATTATCAATGTATATTTTCATACAAAAGGAAAATAGAACAAGTTTATCAATAGCTATAAAGTTTTTTTTTTTTATATTTTTAAGAATTTTATTTTTGAATTCCGAAGTTTATTTTAATTTTTGAAAGATAGTAACAATAGTTTTCTAGTAAAAAATAATATAACAATAAGTTTTTTAAAATTTAAAACAAAACGCTTTGAACACAAAAAGGTTCTTCTATTGTCCAGTAGAAAGATTGTTTTCGTTTAAAAAAGAAATAAAACGAAACATAGAACTAATATTTCATCGCTATATTCCGCCATTGCATAGTTATCACACACAACAGCCTTTATAATAATAATCATGGAAATGCCATATATACACTCATGGACAAAACTTAAGGAAGTTGTACCTTTTAGCATGTATATCGGGATTCAGACAATAACTCTGAAATATACACTCATGGACACAACTTAAGGTAGTTGTACCTTTTAGCATATATATCGAGATTCAGACAATAACTCTGAAATATACACTCATGGACACAACTTAAGGAAGTTGTACCTTTTAGCATGTATATCGAGATTCAGACAATAACTCTGAAATATATTTGATACACAGTGATCTTTATTGAAGACACACGAGATAACAAAGTGTGAACAAAATTGATATTTTCCTTCAAATAAGCAGAAGACCGGCGACATCAAAATAAAAAACTTCCTTAAGTTTTGTCCATGAGTGTATACAGGAAACCTAATTGACGGTCTCACACACCTATTTATATTGATAAGAGCTCTGTGGTGATTCACAAGCCCGGATGAAAAAGGAGAAGGGGGAACAGTAACAAGCTCGATGAAAAACCTGAGCTCAGCTGGCCTGGCTGATAGTACCCTGTAAAGGCTCCTGATTCAGATATACAGGATGAGCAACGTCTGTACTCCATGTTAGAAGTGGCTGCACATGGCGTCTGTTCTTCATGTCAGGGGTGGACATTTCATATTGGAGCTAAGTCGGCCTGCTACTGAGTAGTGGTCTCAGTCTTAATGACAAAGACACTCTACTTTACCCAGTCATGAAGATAAGAAAGAAGAAACAGAGGTATTTTTACTTATGTGATGAATTACTATACAGATATGCCTTTATAAAGAACTTTCGTCATATCCAAAAATTCTTCAATCGAAGAACGAAGACTTCAAAAATTTGAAAAGTGATCTCTATATACACCTATCCCCCGATTTACACGGTAGATACGTTCCTGAGAAAAAACGTGTAAATCGAGGGATAGGTGTATATTAAACTGTCAAATCTGAATAGGTGTTCGCCCCCTCATGAATCAGAGCCTCCCAATATTCTTTTCAACATAGGTAGTATAGAGTAGAATATCGCATTTCAGTATAGTGCGATAAAAACAAAACAAAAAACTTATTCGGAAAACCGTGTAAAAGCTAAAACGTGTAAAACAAGTACCGTGTAAATCGGGGGATAGGTGTAATATTTTAATTTTTAGAAAGCAAAGGAATAAGAACAAACAAAAATAAAGAGAGGAAATGAAAGTATAA
>CP092866.1:25152143-25200896 GCA_030710605.1 Cordylochernes scorpioides | reverse complement strand
AAATCGACGGAAACTAAATACAAGATGATCCAAGAGTCATAAATATAGAGAAGAAAACAAAAAGACATCAATCAAATTTCAGAAAAAAATTCCAGAATTAATAAATTGTAATTCCAGAACCTTCGGCGATAACGGGTCTTTCGGTGAGATTAAGTTCATTCCAATTTTAACGACAATCTGCAATTGGAAAAGAAATTCAGCAAGTTTTGGGTTCCCAACCAACGCCAGATCCCATTCGGCTGTTGCTATTATTTTTCAAGCCTCCGAGGAACTTCGTGTTGACTATAGAAAATGCTATGAAAACTGGGAAGCGAGATGGCATAGGTGTTTAGACGCGGAAGGGGATTATTTCGAAGATTATAAATAATATTTTTATCTTGCATTATTTTTAATTATCAAAATTTCTGAGAATTTATTGAAAGTACCTTGTATTTAGTAAATCAATGGCTGAGTATAACAAGACTACTTTTTTTGTTCTTCTGTTTATCTGCTCTTGAGCAGGTATTTATTCAGTGGCGCCAACCCTCTTGTGAGCTCTTCTCTTTTTATAGTCATAGATACCTATTTAATTCATCACTTCAATTCTACTTATTTGCCCCATTCCGTTCTTTTTTCACCTTCCAGAACTTTTTTTATCAATCTATTTCTTCACAATACGTATATATTACCATCCAACTTTTCGTCTTTTTATGATTACCTTCAATAGGCCTCGTTCCTCACCCAATTTTATCAAGACTTCTTCATTCCCGATTCTGTCAAGCCAACTTATTACATTCTACTTAAGATATTCAGATTTCAAATGCTTCCAATCTTCTGCCCTCTTGCCTTCCTCAATGACCATGTTTCCAATTCAGAGTCTTCTTCACCAGCTTCCTCTTTAACTCTTAACTACGCCCCTTCTTCAGCAACAAGTGTCCTAAAATATAAAATTTTCCTAAATCATACATCTAATATTGAATTATCCAAATTAAGTCAACTATCACAAGTCCGTCTCAAAAATTAAAAGTATTTGAATAAGAGAAAGGTGAGAGATTTGTATATTTGCATTTTATTGGCTGCACGTTCTTCCTATATATTTCAATTGTAGTAAGAGTTGAAGTTTCGCGTTTTTCTCCATTACAGTAAGAGGCAGTATTATATATATGGTGTCTCGCTAACACCAAGATGTAGAGAGAACCATCCTTTCCATCGTGGAAAGTTAGAGGATATACGACATGCTGATAAGACTTATATAAATTACTTATCGTAAATTATATATATATGTCGTACCACAAACAACAGCAGTCATGGGCCTCGTAGTTTCAGGCCTTTGGGTTAATACACAAAGGACGAGGCAGGTTGGATGGCACCTAAGAGAGACCAGCGGCCAGACAAGGTCTAGGAGGGTCTGCTATGAGATGTCGGTCATCCAGTGGCTGGTCGTAAGACTCACTAATGACCTGTGGAAGATCCCCGGGAAGGGTCCACGTGTTAATTAGTAAATTTCCAATTTGTCTAATATAATATCAGTAATTCTTACTTGGGCCTTGCCTGGGTCTCTGGCTGACTCTCTTAATTTATTGTCTTATCTAAGGTTACATGCTCGCCAAGCTGGCGCATTGAATTTTATCTACATTTTGGGATGTTAGACTATTTATAATTATGGTACATATGAAAATCTAGTGTATATTGACAAATTTTACTACATATATATAGTGTATATAATAATATAAAGAGCTTCTGTGTCCTGTCATTTCTAAGTCTCCTGTAACAAACGTGGTGCGACAGACCGGACTGCGCATCATGCGGGTGGGCCGTGGACTGGACGCCGCTGCCGTGGACTTCGCAGCCTCGATGCAGAGCCAGCACGACCAGTGGACGGTGCTCGTGGTGGTGGGAGCCTGCGTGGCTGCTGCGGCCGTGTTGGCGGGGACCGCGCTCTTCGCCTGCTGCTACATGCGGGGCCGCAAGGGACGCTACCAGCCACCTGATCTGGTGAGTCCCGTCTTTCCTCTCTGACTACCTAGAACTCGGCCGAATTGGCCCAATAATCCCGAGTGGAGACTGATTCGAGCGGCCTCGAAGTTCTAATAAAATGGTGGAATAGGCCTCCTGGAGAAACCGCCACTTTATATATATACATCTTTCATTCTTGTCGCTTCTCGGCCTTTTAGCTAAGATCAAAGTGTTGTGTCTTTCACTCTTGTCCAGTCATTTCTCCTCCGATCAAATTTTTAAAGAGCTTCACGATGTATTTTCTCCATTTCTTCCTTTAAGTAGGATCTGTGATTTGTTCTTTACTCTGGTACTCTACTTGAGACGTCCTCTAACCTTATTGATCTCAAATCTGTGTAATGCGCAAGTTTTAAAAGTCTTTATTTATTTATCTTTTCATAACATGGCCGTACCAGTGGAGTTATTGTTTGGGTTATTACTTAGTATAGTGTCTGTAGTAGCTAAGTTGGCTTTCTCATTTGATTTTATTTCTATCCTTCTGATTTTTTTTTTTTTTTAATGCGATTATTCTAGTTTTTTCCTCTCGGTATCCTATTTTCTGAGGCATAAGTTATATCATAAGCTGCTTTGATATTTTCCAGATTATATTCAGTTTGTTCATAATTGTCCAAGCTAGTTGCGTGTATAAACAGCTGGGGAAATACCAGATTCCTACTACAGTAAGACCTCTCATGAGCGATCCACGCGAGAATCGACCCCTGAACGACCATCTTTATAAAATCAAAAATGAATTGACATAACCTAACTTCCAATAAAAGACTACCTCCAGACTAGGCCGATCTAGGTTTCATGCTATTGCCCTCAAAGAGCCTATGTTTATAGCTCCTTAAATATATTTATGTAAGAATTCTTCAAAAGTATGACGGATATATAAACAATAGAGCCCAATATAGTCTGGTAGATTAAACTAGCCAAACCGCTGGGAGGGTTCACCACTCATGAACCAGATCCTAACGATATTTTTTGATAGAGAGAGAGAGAGAGAGCAGTAAGGATAGTAATAAGTTGTTTTATTCTCTCTCTCTCTCTCTCTCTCTTAATTAGAGAAAAATTCATTGTGAAATAGTTTCAATTATCAAGTTTTAACTGCATTGATGATATACACTCATGGACAAAACTTAAGAAAGTGGAAAGTCTGTGGTGTCGCCAGGAATCAGTTTTTTCTTTTTTTTTTTAAGTAGACAGAGGCAATTTTGTTCACATTTGGTTATCTCGTGTGTCTTCAATAAAGATCACTGTGTATCAAATATCTTTCAGAGTTATTGTCTGAATACCGATATACATGTTAAAATGTACAACTTCCTTAAGTTTTTTTAAAATAAGAGACACTTCTGCCAGTAAAGGTTTTATTTTTACGTCGTTTCGACAAAAGTCTTTTGTCCTTGTCAAAACCTCGATAAAATAAAACCTTTACTGGCCGAAGTGTATTTTATTTTAAGAACTATGAATACTGGCCAGGTAACCTCGATCTTCCGTTTGTCCATGAGTGTATCTACGCCATTCTAAATGGTGTTGTGTTGTTGTCCAGCTGAAGAAGGACCAAGAGAAGGCCTACGGTAGCGACCTGTCTTCAGCCAAGGAGATACTGAGTGACGAACTGCCAGTGAGCGGGGACCGGCAATACTGGGTGGTACCCCTGGGGGAGATCAAAACCAAGCAGACTTCGCTCACCGACACCCATCTCTAGATGTTCAACATTTGAACAATCCTCCTGTACAGCAGCGCCATTGTTGACTTCACTAGGACGTCACCCCCACGCATTTGTTTGTTTGTTTTAATTATTATTGTTGTTGTTATATATATAAATATTCTCTAACTTTTTTTTTCTGTGTGTTTTCTCTTTCTATCTTTATTTTTCTTATTGTATTCTCTTTGTTTCTTGTCTTTTCTATTCTGTCTTCTCTTCGTTCATCTTTTTATTTTTTTTGCTTGAACAACATTCTTTTCAAACTGTTTCCTCCATCAACCGCTCTTGTCTATATACAAAACTAGATTATTGATTTAATCAACTAAGAAAAAAATACCTTGTGTATCTATTTTTAAAAGAAAAAAAATAAATATTATAATTATAATTTATTCTCTTGTGTGGCCTTTATTTTATTTTATCTATTTACTAGCGGATGTACCCGGCTTCGCCCGTGTTTTACCCGAGTAAAGGTTTGTCTAACGAATCTCTCGATAAAGTGAACATTTTTTCCCGGTCCCTTGAAAAATACTCGATAAGTTGAATAAAATCAATATTAATCGGTACCCGAGTAAAGGTCTGTCTAACGAGCATTTGTTAAAACAATTCTCTATAAACTTATAAAAGAAATAGATATATTTTGATAATTTGAAACTGATAAAGTGATCATTTTTTCCCGGTCCCTGTGTGCCGTGTCATTCTGAATTTTGTCTTTCCTAATTTTCTACATTACAAAATCATCGTTTTATCTAGTGAACATTTTTTCCCGGTCCCTTGAAAAATACTCGATAAGGTTGAATAAATTCATGGTCGTTTATGGAAGATGGACGAAGTTCCCGGAGGTCATCTTGGGCAAGCTCCCGCAAAGCTTTTTTTCTTGTCTACTTGGCACAGCTGTGTCACCAACTCTGCCCTGATTGGTCGGTGGGTACTTGGACTGTCGGCCGGCGGCCGGACGGATCCATTCTCTCACGGGGTGGGGCAGACCTAAGCCTATCTCCGTCGCAAGGTGGCGCTGCTTGCGAGTTAAAGCTACAAATCTGCAAATAACTCTAAGGATATTAAAGATATTCAAGAAATTATTTTTCGTAAACCTTTCCGGGGATACACCTAATAATATCCCAAAATTTCACGGCGATTGGATGTATGGTTTTTGAATCCATAGAGGACACACACACATTCATTTATATATATATATATATATATAGTGTAGAAACTATATAACAAAATTATAACAGTGATTCTAATTTTAAAAACTTAAGGAGCAAACTGATAATAATGATAACTTATATCAGTTAGATTTGATTAGATTAGCAAGCTAAATCTAAATTAATTATAATAATAAATAGTTATTTAATTTTATAGTCCAGTTTTGTATTAAGATTATCTTCACTATTATGATCATTTAAATACAAATTATAAAATTTGTAAAATGTTATTAATTTGTAGATAGAGAGAGAAAAAAAAAAATCCTTTACTTCTATTACATCCTCAAGTTAATTATATATTTATAATTAATAACAATAAAAAAAATTAACAAAGTAACGTCTATTACATCGGCTTTTACACGTCATTCAGACATACTCTAATCCTATATATAGAATAATCGAAGAGATAATATATATAATAGTTAGAAAAAAGAGAGAAAGACAGAACCATGCACTTTTAATCAAACTAATAATAAGGAAAAAAAAAAAGAGTTTTATAAAGAAGGTAGATAAGATTGTTAGTATATATATATATATTTTTTTATGATTTTATATTTTATCCTTTTTTTTTTTTTTAAAGATTTTTAAAGGTTTTTTTATTTTATAATATGATTATAAATAGTTGTATTTAGTAATATATCTATAGTATGAATTAACATTTGTTATAAGTTTGGATATTATGTTTTGAAACCCTAATGGTAGACCAGACATACACAAAAAACTTTAAATTGAAATAAATTGGAAAAAGAGATCTGCTGAACGGGGATCATCAGATAAAATTCCAGCGACATTTCAACCCCTTCTTTATTATGTCATAGATCTCTTTTAAACCGTATTTTATGTGTTAATATTAAGTTGTTTCAGTGAAATATTTAAATGAACATATAACAGATACAAGTGTTAACAAATTCAAACTGTAAACCTACCTTGACGCTGCGTCCTCCATTGTGTATATCTATTTCTGGCTGGCACATGTCGCGGGAGGGGAATGTCCCCCCACATTTCAAATTTAGACCATTTATTCAGAATTTCTTTGAACAACAAGAAAATTGAAGAAGATAGGAAAAATAGTTAAAGGAAGAAAGCCAAGTCTTATAATCTTTACAGATAGTTATATCAAAATAACTGATTTAACACTTATTCATCTTTTAATATTCCTTTAAAAAGGCAAATTATAAGAGTTTAATAAAGCTATTAATTGTGCAAATTCATCTTTATTTAACTTCCATTTTCCTCCCCAGAAATTGGAGATTAAACAAAAATGAACTATATACTTTAACACTTTAAAAATCTTGTGAAAAAATCTTTTAATCAGTTATTTAATAAAAGTTTAATTAACTGTTAAAGATTATAAATTTGTATTAGTTAATATTAAGAGAAATTATAGAAAGTTGATTTCATAAATGGATATTTCCATTTATTTTTTTTTTAATATTTTATAATTGATATACTGTTGAAATATTTTACTTGTTTGATACTAAATTTGTTTTTAATAAATTCCATGTTTAAATTTTTAACATCTTCTATGAAATTATCTAATATATTATTTATTCTATAAAATCTTAGAAACTGACCATAATATATACCTTTACAGCAATTTAATGATATATTAGAATTCATATTACAGTATTTTATAATATTGAAATTATAATTACTCTTTTTATTATAAACTCTAACAGCACTATTTGTAAGGTCTATATTCAAGTCTAAAAAGTTAACTTTTTTGTTTCTATAAATTTTTTCATTGTTCTTAAGTTTCAAGTATTTAGGATATATTTCATGTATTAATTTTTTAAACAGTGGATTATTAAATATTATTATGTCATCTACATATCGGAATATTTGCCAATTAATATTATTTTGTAGAAAGTATTCTCTTTCGTACCAGAACAATATTAAATTTGCTAGTAACGGACTAGAAGAAGTACCCATGGGAACGCCTTCTGATTGAATATATATTTTATTTTTAAATTCTATATAGTTAAAATTTAAAAATGTTTCCAGTAGAGTTTTTGCTGTTTTAAGATCTAATTTAAATGTTTTATATCTGTTATGAATAATTTTAATGTAGAAAGTTTTGTCATTAATTAATTCATTAAATAAATTGGTTATTTTATTATTTAGATCTCTTAAATTTATTTTAGAATATAGGTCCTCAAAGTCAAATGTGTGTACTGTTTCAATGTTTGTCCAATTGTTCATTAAATAATTAATGATTTTTTTATTTGAGTCGATAAATTTATAATTATATTTATTAGTTAATTTATTTATAATAAATTGTAGTGTTGAGGCTAATTGTATATCAATATTTTTTATGACTGAATTTATACCAGATGTGATTGTTCTGAAAGAAATAGGTTTTTTGTGTAGTTTAGGAATTATATAGAACTTTGGTATGTTTGGATTTTTGTGGTTATTATAAATTTTTAGTGAATTTTCAACATTTTTGATGTCTTTTTTGATTTTTGTGCCTGTAGTTCTAGCAAAAGTGTATTTATGATTATTATCAATTTCCTTTTTTAGTATATCGTGGTATAGATTTTTACAAATTAAAGATAAATTATTGGGACATTTATCTATAGGAGTGATAATATAGTCCTTCTGTAAATTAATTATATTTTCTTTGAAAGAAGGAATGTCTGAATTGGGTTTTGTGTATTTAAGTGTATTATTATAATAATTTATAATTTCCTTTTTAATATTATGTTTCCATTCCAGAAAAGTAAATTCTGGAATACTGTATTTTATACTAGTTTTATTTATGAAAATATCTATATCTTTTAATATAGATTTAATTGTATTATTATAATTGTGTTTAATTTGAGGTATATATTTATACCCTTTATTTAAAATTTCTTGATATTCTGGATTTAAAAAAGAAAAGTTGCTAGTTAATATATGACCTGAGTACTTATATTTATCAATATAGTTGTTGCAATTACATTTAATTTTTTTAAAATTTGCCAAATTATTAATAAATTGGTTATAATTGCAAACTAAATTACCTATATTTTTATTGTATCTCCAGATTGTTTTAAAATTTAAATTTTTTATAGGGAAAAGATTATTGATGATTTGGTTATTAAAAATATCATTAAATTTAATATGATTAAATAAATTGTTATTAAATTTAATGATAATATTAATGTTATTAGTATTTTGTTTAATTTTTCTGTATTTAAAGATGTCGTGTGTGATATCTATTAATCTGTTAGTCAGATTATGAATTTTAATATATTCTATGAGTTTGATAAATTTATTATTATTTAGTTTAAATAATGTTTTAATAAATTTATCGACGAAGTTGTTAGTGTACATTTGTTTTGGGTCCAGTAATTCTTCAAATTCAATGTAACCTAATTTATTTGTAGTTTTACCTCTAGTTTTATTAGGTTTAGTTTTAAATTCATTTTTATATTTGCAACTGATTTCATAAGTTGAAATTTCTTCTGTTTGTGGTTTGTATGTGTAGTTTAATTCGTCGTTAAGTCCATAAGGGAATAATGTGTTGTGTTTATAAATGTAGTTGTTTTCTAATAATAGTCGTTGTTTTTTGTTTTGACATATGTCTAGTATTTCTATCTTAAAGTTGTTAAAAGTATGTAATTGATTGTGTTCTTTCATATATATATTACCAATTGATTTTTTAGCGTGGTTTCTATGTAGGTTTATTCGTATATTTAATGGATTACAAGTTTGTCCTATATATGATAGTTGACAAATTTGGCATGTTAATTTATAAATAGTATTCACTAATTTACAACTAGTTGTTTGAAAAGTGTCATGGTTCTTAAGAGAGGGACAAGTTTGACAATTTTTTCTTAGGCAATTCTTAGCGAGTTTAAATTAACATAAAAGAGGTGCTAACACTAATATGTTTGTAGTTTTTTTTAGTTTTTTTAGTTTGTTATTCTTATGAATTTTTTAAATATATTTTACTTAATTGTTTTTGTGGTGATAAAATTTGTAATAAATTGAATAATTAATCTATAAATATATAGATATTACTGTTTGTTATCTGTTATATTTTTAAGAATAACTAATAAAAAAAACATCTTTAAACTAACAAAAACACTGAAAAAAACAAAAGTTCTGAAATTATTTTTTTTTCTAGAATTACTTTTATAATTTAATTTTTAATAATCAAACAATGAAAGATAATTAAAATTTGTATGAAGATTTATTTATATTAGAATATCTAATATAATTTAATTTGTATATTATGTTATATATAAAAAAATATATCATAGAGCAAGCTCATATGAATTAATATAGTGTAGAAACTATATAACAAAATTATAACAGTGATTCTAATTTTAAAAACTTAAGGAGCAAACTGATAATAATGATAACTTATATCAGTTAGATTTGATTAGATTAGCAAGCTAAATCTAAATTAATTATAATAATAAATAGTTATTTAATTTTATAGTCCAGTTTTGTATTAAGATTATCTTCACTATTATGATCATTTAAATACAAATTATAAAATTTGTAAAATGTTATTAATTTGTAGATAGAGAGAGAAAAAAAAAAAATCCTTTACTTCTATTACATCCTCAAGTTAATTATATATTTATAATTAATAACAATAAAAAAAATTAACAAAGTAACGTCTATTACATCGGCTTTTACACGTCATTCAGACATACTCTAATCCTATATATAGAATAATCGAAGAGATAATATATATAATAGTTAGAAAAAAGAGAGAAAGACAGAACCATGCACTTTTAATCAAACTAATAATAAGGGAAAAAAAAAAAGAGTTTTATAAAGAAGGTAGATAAATTGTTAGTATATATATATATATTTTTTTATGATTTTATGTATTATCCTTTTTTTTTTTTTTTTTTTTTAAGATTTTTAAAGGTTTTTTTATTTTATAATATGATTATAAATTTTTTTATATATAACATAATATACAAATTAAATTATATTAGATATTCTAATATAAATAAATCTTCATACAAATTTTAATTATCTTTCATTGTTTGATTATTAAAAATTAAATTATAAAAGTAATTCTAGAAAAAAAAAAAATAATTTCAGAACTTTTGTTTTTTTCAGTGTTTTTGTTAGTTTAAAGATGTTTTTTTTATTAGTTATTCTTAAAAATATAACAGATAACAAACAGTAATATCTATATATTTATAGATTAATTATTCAATTTATTACAAATTTTATCACCACAAAAACAATTAAGTAAAATATATTTAAAAAATTCATAAGAATAACAAACTAAAAAAACTAAAAAAAACTACAAACATATTAGTGTTAGCACCTCTTTTATGTTAATTTAAACTCGCTAAGAATTGCCTAAGAAAAAATTGTCAAACTTGTCCCTCTCTTAAGAACCATGACACTTTTCAAACAACTAGTTGTAAATTAGTGAATACTATTTATAAATTAACATGCCAAATTTGTCAACTATCATATATAGGACAAACTTGTAACCCATTAAATATACGAATAAACCTACATAGAAACCACGCTAAAAAATCAATTGGTAATATATATATGAAAGAACACAATCAATTACATACTTTTAACAACTTTAAGATAGAAATACTAGACATATGTCAAAACAAAAAACAACGACTATTATTAGAAAACAACTACATTTATAAACACAACACATTATTCCCTTATGGACTTAACGACGAATTAAACTACACATACAAACCACAAACAGAAGAAATTTCAACTTATGAAATCAGTTGCAAATATAAAAATGAATTTAAAACTAAACCTAATAAAACTAGAGGTAAAACTACAAATAAATTAGGTTACATTGAATTTGAAGAATTACTGGACCCAAAACAAATGTACACTAACAACTTCGTCGATAAATTTATTAAAACATTATTTAAACTAAATAATAATAAATTTATCAAACTCATAGAATATATTAAAATTCATAATCTGACTAACAGATTAATAGATATCACACACGACATCTTTAAATACAGAAAAATTAAACAAAATACTAATAACATTAATATTATCATTAAATTTAATAACAATTTATTTAATCATATTAAATTTAATGATATTTTTAATAACCAAATCATCAATAATCTTTTCCCTATAAAAAATTTAAATTTTAAAACAATCTGGAGATACAATAAAAATATAGGTAATTTAGTTTGCAATTATAACCAATTTATTAATAATTTGGCAAATTTTAAAAAAATTAAATGTAATTGCAACAACTATATTGATAAATATAAGTACTCAGGTCATATATTAACTAGCAACTTTTCTTTTTTAAATCCAGAATATCAAGAAATTTTAAATAAAGGGTATAAATATATACCTCAAATTAAACACAATTATAATAATACAATTAAATCTATATTAAAAGATATAGATATTTTCATAAATAAAACTAGTATAAAATACAGTATTCCAGAATTTACTTTTCTGGAATGGAAACATAATATTAAAAAGGAAATTTTAAATTATTATAATAATACACTTAAATACACAAAACCCAATTCAGACATTCCTTCTTTCAAAGAAAATATAATTAATTTACAGAAGGACTATATTATCACTCCTATAGATAAATGTCCCAATAATTTATCTTTAATTTGTAAAAATCTATACCACGATATACTAAAAAAGGAAATTGATAATAATCATAAATACACTTTTGCTAGAACTACAGGCACAAAAATCAAAAAAGACATCAAAAATGTTGAAAATTCACTAAAAATTTATAATAACCACAAAAATCCAAACATACCAAAGTTCTATATAATTCCTAAACTACACAAAAAACCTATTTCTTTCAGAACAATCACATCTGGTATAAATTCAGTCATAAAAAATATTGATATACAATTAGCCTCAACACTACAATTTATTATAAATAAATTAACTAATAAATATAATTATAAATTTATCGACTCAAATAAAAAAATCATTAATTATTTAATGAACAATTGGACAAATATTGAAACAGTACACACATTTGACTTTGAGGACCTATATTCTAAAATAAATTTAAGAGATCTAAATAATAAAATAACCAATTTATTTAATGAATTAATTAATGACAAAACTTTCTACATTAAAATTATTCATAACAAATATAAAACATTTAAATTAGATCTTAAAACAGCAAAAACTCTACTGGAAACATTTTTAAATTTTAACTATATAGAATTTAAAAATAAAATATATATTCAATCAGAAGGCGTTCCCATGGGTACTTCTTCTAGTCCGTTACTAGCAAATTTAATATTGTTCTGGTACGAAAGAGAATACTTTCTACAAAATAATATTAATTGGCAAATATTCCGATATGTAGATGACATAATAATATTTAATAATCCACTGTTTAAAAAATTAATACATGAAATATATCCTAAATACTTGAAACTTAAGAACAATGAAAAAATTTATAGAAACAAAAAAGTTAACTTTTTAGACTTGAATATAGACCTTACAAATAGTGCTGTTAGAGTTTATAATAAAAAGAGTAATTATAATTTCAATATTATAAAATACTGTAATATGAATTCTAATATATCATTAAATTGCTGTAAAGGTATATATTATGGTCAGTTTCTAAGATTTTATAGAATAAATAATATATTAGATAATTTCATAGAAGATGTTAAAAATTTAAACATGGAATTTATTAAAAACAAATTTAGTATCAAACAAGTAAAATATTTCAACAGTATATCAATTATAAAATATTTAAAAAAAAATAAATGGAAATATCCATTTATGAAATCAACTTTCTATAATTTCTCTTAATATTAACTAAAACAAATTTATAATCTTTAACAGTTAATTAAACTTTTATTAAATAACTGATTAAAAAATTTTTTCACAAGATTTTTAAAGTTTTAAAGTATATATTTCATTTTTGTTTAATCTCCAATTTCTGGGGAGGAAAATGGAAGTTAAATAAAGATGAACTTGCACAATTAATAGCTTTATTAAACTCTTATAATTTGCCTTTTTAAAGGAATATTAAAAGATGATTAAGTGTTAAATCAGTTATTTTGATATAACTATCTGTAAAGATTATAAAACTTAGCTTTCTTCCTTTAACTATTTTTCCTATCTTCTTTAATTTTCTTGTTGTTCAAAAAAATTCTGAAGAAATGGTCTAAATTTGAAATGTGGGGGGACATTCCCCTCCCGCGACATGTGCAAGCCAGAAATAGATATACACAATGGAGGACGCAGCGGTCAAGGTAGGTTTACAGTTTGAATTTGTTAACACTGGTATCTGTTATATGTTCATTTAAATATTTCACTGAAACAACTTAATATTAACACATAAAATACGGTTTAAAAGAGATCTATGACATAATAAAGGAGGGGTTGAAATGTCGCTGAAATTTTATCTGATGATCCCCGTTTCAGCAGATCTCTTTTTCCAATTTATTTCAATTTAAAGTTTTTTGTGTATGTCTGGTCTACCATTAGGGTTTCAAAACATAATATCCAAACTTATAACAAATGTTAATTCATACTATAGATATATTACTAAATACAACTATTTATAATCATATTATAAAATAAAAAAAACCTTTAAAAATCTTTAAAAAAAAAAAAAAAAAAGGATAATACATAAAATCATAAAAAAATATATATATATATACTAACAATTTTATCTACCTTCTTTATAAAACTCTTTTTTTTTTCCCTTATTATTAGTTTGATTAAAAGTGCATGGTTCTGTCTTTCTCTCTTTTTTCTAACTATTATATATATTATCTCTTCGATTATTCTATATATAGGATTAGAGTATGTCTGAATGACGTGTAAAAGCCGATGTAATAGACGTTACTTTGTTAATTTTTTTTATTGTTATTAATTATAAATATATAATTAACTTGAGGATGTAAAAGAAGTAATGGATTTTTTTTTTTTTTTTTCTCTCTCTATCTACAAATTAATAACATTTTACAAATTTTATAATTTGTATTTAAATGATCATAATAGTGAAGATAATTTTAATACAAAACTGGACTATAAAATTAAATAACTATTTATTATTATAATTAATTTAGATTTAGCTTGCTAATCTAATCAAATCTAACTGATATAAGTTATCATTATTATCAGTTTGCTCCTTAAATTTTTTAAAATTAGAATCACTGTTATAATTTTGTTATATAGTTTCTACACTATATATATATATATATATAATTATAATAATAAATAGTTATTTAATTTTATAGTCCAGTTTTGTATTAAGATTATCTTCACTATTATGATTATTTAAATTCAAATTATAAAATTTGTAAAATGTTATTAATTTGTAGATAGAGAGAGAAAAAAAAAATCCTTTACTTCTACTACATCCTCAAGTTAATTATATATTTATAATTAATAACAATAAAAATTAACAAAGTAACGTCTATTACATCGGCTTTTACACGTCATTCAGACATACTCTAATCCTATATATAGAATAATCGAAGAGAGAATATATATAATAGTTAGAAAAAAGAGAGAAAGACAGAACCATGCACTTTTAATCAAACTAATAATAAGGAAAAAAAAAAAGAGTTTTATAAAGAAGGTAGATAAGATTGTTAGTATATATATATATATATTTTTTATGATTTTATATTTTATCCTTTTTTTTTAAAAGATTTTTAAAGGTTTTTTTATTTTATAATATGATTATAAATAGTTGTATTTAGTAATATATCTATAGTATGAATTAACATTTGTTATAAGTTTGGATATTATGTTTTGAAACCCTAATGGTAGACCAGACATACACAAAAGACTTTAAATTGAAATGAATTGGAAAAAGAGATCTGCTGGAACGGGGATCTTCAGATAAAATTCCAACGACATTTCACCCCTTCTTTATTATGTCATAGATCTCTTTTAAACCGGATTTTATGTGTTAATATTAAGTTGTTTCAGTGAAATATTTAAATGAACATATAACAGATACAAGTGTTAACAAATTCAAACTGTAAACCTACCTCGGCCGCTGCGTCCTCCATTGTGAATATCTATTTCTGGCTGGCACATGTCGCGGGAGGGGAATGTCCCCACACATTTCAAATTTAGACCATTTATTCAGAATTTTTTTGAACAACAAGAAAATTAAAGAAGATAGGAAAAATAGTTAAAGGAAGAAAGCTAAATTTTATAATCTTTACAGATAGTTATATCAAAATAACTGATTTAACACTTATTCATCTTTTAATATTCCTTTAAAAAGGCAAATTATAAGAGTTTAATAAAGCTATTAATTGTGCAAATTCATCTTTATTTAACTTCCATTTTCCTCCCCAGAAATTGGAGATTAAACAAAAATGAACTATATACTTTAACACTTTAAAAATCTTGTGAAAAAATCTTTTAATCAGTTATTTAATAAAAGTTTAATTAACTGTTAAAGATTATAAATTTGTATTAGTTAATATTAAGAGAAATTATAGAAAGTTGATTTCATAAATGGATATTTCCATTTATTTTTTTTTAAATATTTTATAATTGATATACTGTTGAAATATTTTACTTGTTTGATACTAAATTTGTTTTTAATAAATTCCATGTTTAAATTTTTAACATCTTCTATGAAATTATCTAATATATTATTTATTCTATAAAATCTTAGAAACTGACCATAATATATACCTTTACAGCAATTTAATGATATATTAGAATTCATATTACAGTATTTTATAATATTGAAATTATAATTACTCTTTTTATTATAAACTCTAACAGCACTATTTGTAAGGTCTATATTCAAGTCTAAAAAGTTAACTTTTTTGTTTCTATAAATTTTTTCATTGTTCTTAAGTTTCAAGTATTTAGGATATATTTCAGGTATTAATTTTTTAAACAGTGGATTATTAAATATTATTATGTCATCTACATATCGGAATATTTGCCAATTAATATTATTTTGTAGAAAGTATTCTCTTTCGTACCAGAACAATATTAAATTTGCTAGTAACGGACTAGAAGAAGTACCCATGGGAACGCCTTCTGATTGAATATATATTTTATTTTTAAATTCTATATAGTTAAAATTTAAAAATGTTTCCAGTAGAGTTTTTGCTGTTTTAAGATCTAATTTAAATGTTTTATATCTGTTATGAATAATTTTAATGTAGAAAGTTTTGTCATTAATGAATTCATTAAATAAATTGGTTATTTTATTATTTAGATCTCTTAAATTTATTTTAGAATATAGGTCCTCAAAGTCAAATGTGTGTACTGTTTCAATGTTTGTCCAATTGTTCATTAAATAATTAATGATTTTTTTATTTGAGTCGATAAATTTATAATTATATTTATTAGTTAATTTATTTATAATAAATTGTAGTGTTGAGGCTAATTGTATATCAATATTTTTTATGACTGAATTTATACCAGATGTGATTGTTCTGAAAGAAATAGGTTTTTTGTGTAGTTTAGGAATTATATAGAACTTTGGTATGTTTGGATTTTTGTGGTTATTATAAATTTTTAGTGAATTTTCAACATTTTTGATGTCTTTTTTGATTTTTGTGCCTGTAGTTCTAGCAAAAGTGTATTTATGATTATTATCAATTTCCTTTTTTAGTATATCGTGGTATAGATTTTTACAAATTAAAGATAAATTATTGGGACATTTATCTATAGGAGTGATAATATAGTCCTTCTGTAAATTAATTATATTTTCTTTGAAAGAAGGAATGTCTGAATTGGGTTTTGTGTATTTAAGTGTATTATTATAATAATTTATAATTTCCTTTTTAATATTATGTTTCCATTCCAGAAAAGTAAATTCTGGAATACTGTATTTTATACTAGTTTTATTTATGAAAATATCTATATCTTTTAATATAGATTTAATTGTATTATTATAATTGTGTTTAATTTGAGGTATATATTTATACCCTTTATTTAAAATTTCTTGATATTCTGGATTTAAAAAAGAAAAGTTGCTAGTTAATATATGACCTGAGTACTTATATTTATCAATATAGTTGTTGCAATTACATTTAATTTTTTTAAAATTTGCCAAATTATTAATAAATTGGTTATAATTGCAAACTAAATTACCTATATTTTTATTGTATCTCCAGATTGTTTTAAAATTTAAATTTTTTATAGGGAAAAGATTATTGATGATTTGGTTATTAAAAATATCATTAAATTTAATATGATTAAATAAATTGTTATTAAATTTAATGATAATATTAATGTTATTAGTAGTTTGTTTAATTTTTCTGTATTTAAAGATGTCGTGTGTGATATCTATTAATCTGTTAGTCAGATTATGAATTTTAATATATTCTATGAGTTTGATAAATTTATTATTATTTAGTTTAAATAATGTTTTAATAAATTTATCGACGAAGTTGTTAGTGTACATTTGTTTTGGGTCCAGTAATTCTTCAAATTCAATGTAACCTAATTTATTTGTAGTTTTACCTCTAGATTTATTAGGTTTAGTTTTAAATTCATTTTTTTTGTATTTGCAACTGATTTCATAGGTTGAAATTTCTTCTGTTTGTGGTTTGTATGTGTAGTTTAATTCGTCGTTAAGTCCATAAGGGAATAATGTGTTGTGTTTATAAATGTAGTTGTTTTCTAATAATAGTCGTTGTTTTTTGTTTTGACATATGTCTAGTATTTCTATCTTAAAGTTGTTAAAAGTATGTAATTGATTGTGTTCTTTCATATATATATTACCAATTGATTTTTTAGCGTGGTTTCTATGTAGGTTTATTCGTATATTTAATGGATTACAAGTTTGTCCTATATATGATAGTTGACAAATTTGGCATGTTAATTTATAAATAGTATTCACTAATTTACAACTAGTTGTTTGAAAAGTGTCATGGTTCTTAAGAGAGGGACAAATTTGACAATTTTTTCTTAGGCAATTCTTAGCGAGTTTAAATTAACATAAAAGAGGTGCTAACACTAATATGTTTGTAGTTTTTTTTAGTTTTTTTAGTTTGTTATTCTTATGAATTTTTAAATATATTTTACTTAATTGTTTTTGTGGTGATAAAATTTGTAATAAATTGAATAATTAATCTATAAATATATAGATATTACTGTTTGTTATCTGTTATATTTTTAAGAATAACTAATAAAAAAAACATCTTTAAACTAACTAAACAATGAAAAAAACAAAAGTTCTGAAATTATTTTTTCTAGAATTACTTTTATAATTTAATTTTTAATAATCAAACAATGAAAGATAATTAAAATTTGTATGAAGATTTATTTATATTAGAATATCTAATATAATTTAATTTGTATATTATGTTATATATAAAAAATATATCATAGAGCAAGCTCATATGAATTAATATAGTGTAGAAACTATATAACAAAATTATAACAGTGATTCTAATTTTAAAACTTAAGGAGCAAACTGATAATAATGATAACTTATATCAGTTAGATTTGATTAGATTAGCAAGCTAAATCTAAATTAATTATAATAATAAATAGTTATTTAATTTTATAGTCCAGTTTTGTATTAAGATTATCTTCACTATTATGATTATTTAAATTCAAATTATAAAATTTGTAAAATGTTATTAATTTGTAGATAGAGAGAGAAAAAAAAAATCCTTTACTTCTACTACATCCTCAAGTTAATTATATATTTATAATTAATAACAATAAAAATTAACAAAGTAACGTCTATTACATCGGCTTTTACACGTCATTCAGACATACTCTAATCCTATATATAGAATAATCGAAGAGAGAATATATATAATAGTTAGAAAAAAGAGAGAAAGACAGAACCATGCACTTTTAATCAAACTAATAATAAGGAAAAAAAAAAAAGAGTTTTATAAAGAAGGTAGATAAGATTGTTAGTATATATATATATATTTTTTATGATTTTATATTTTATCCTTTTTTTTTAAAGATTTTTAAAGGTTTTTTATTTTATAATATGATTATAAATAGTTGTATTTAGTAATATATCTATAGTATGAATTAACATTTGTTATAAGTTTGGATATTATGTTTTGAAACCCTAATGGTAGACCAGACATACACAAAAGACTTTAAATTGAAATGAATTGGAAAAAGAGATCTGCTGGAACGGGGATCTTCAGATAAAATTCCAACGACATTTCACCCCTTCTTTATTATGTCATAGATCTCTTTTAAACCGGATTTTATGTGTTAATATTAAGTTGTTTCAGTGATATATTTAAATGAACATATAACAGATACAAGTGTTAACAAATTCAAACTGTAAACCTACCTCGGCCGCTGCGTCCTCCATTGTGAATATCTATTTCTGGCTGGCACATGTCGCGGGAGGGGAATGTCCCCCCACATTTCAAATTTAGACCATTTATTCAGAATTTTTTTGAACAACAAGAAAATTAAAGAAGATAGGAAAAATAGTTAAAGGAAGAAAGCTAAATTTTATAATCTTTACAGATAGTTATATCAAAATAACTGATTTAACACTTATTCATCTTTTAATATTCCTTTAAAAAGGCAAATTATAAGAGTTTAATAAAGCTATTAATTGTGCAAATTCATCTTTATTTAACTTCCATTTTCCTCCCCAGAAATTGGAGATTAAACAAAAATGAACTATATACTTTAACACTTTAAAAATCTTGTGAAAAAATCTTTTAATCAGTTATTTAATAAAAGTTTAATTAACTGTTAAAGATTATAAATTTGTATTAGTTAATATAGAAAATTAAAGAAGATAGGAAAAATAGTTAAAGGAAGAAAGCTAAATTTTATAATCTTTACAGATAGTTATATCAAAATAACTGATTTAACACTTATTCATCTTTTAATATTCCTTTAAAAAGGCAAATTATAAGAGTTTAATAAAGCTATTAATTGTGCAAATTCATCTTTATTTAACTTCCATTTTCCTCCCCAGAAATTGGAGATTAAACAAAAATGAACTATATACTTTAACACTTTAAAAATCTTGTGAAAAAATCTTTTAATCAGTTATTTAATAAAAGTTTAATTAACTGTTAAAGATTTTAAATTAAAGATAAACAGTTAATTAAACTTTTATTAAATAACTGATTAAAAGATTTTTTCACAAGATTTTTAAAGTGTTAAAGTATATAGTTCATTTTTGTTTAATCTCCAATTTCTGGGGAGGAAAATGGAAGTTAAATAAAGATGAATTTGCACAATTAATAGCTTTATTAAACTCTTATAATTTGCCTTTTTAAAGGAATATTAAAAGATGAATAAGTGTTAAATCAGTTATTTTGATATAACTATCTGTAAAGATTATAAAATTTAGCTTTCTTCCTTTAACTATTTTTCCTATCTTCTTTAATTTTCTTGTTGTTCAAAAAAATTCTGAATAAATGGTCTAAATTTGAAATGTGGGGGGACATTCCCCTCCCGCGACATGTGCCAGCCAGAAATAGATATTCACAATGGAGGACGCAGTGGCCGAGGTAGGTTTACAGTTTGAATTTGTTAACACTTGTATCTGTTATATGTTCATTTAAATATTTCACTGAAACAACTTAATATTAACACATAAAATCCGGTTTAAAAGAGATCTATGACATAATAAAGAAGGGGTGAAATGTCGTTGGAATTTTATCTGAAGATCCCCGTTCCAGCAGATCTCTTTTTCCAATTCATTTCAATTTAAAGTCTTTTGTGTATGTCTGGTCTACCATTAGGGTTTCAAAACATAATATCCAAACTTATAACAAATGTTAAATCATACTATAGATATATTACTAAATACAACTATTTATAATCATATTAAAAAATAAAAAAACCTTTAAAAATCTTTAAAAAAAAAAAAGGATAAAATATAAAATCATAAAAAAAATATATATATATATACTAACAATCTTATCTACCTTCTTTATAAAACTCTTTTTTTTTTCCTTATTATTAGTTTGATTAAAAGTGCATGGTTCTGTCTTTCTCTCTTTTTTCTAACTATTATATATATTCTCTCTTCGATTATTCTATATATAGGATTAGAGTATGTCTGAATGACGTGTAAAAGCCGATGTAATAGACGTTACTTTGTTAATTTTTATTGTTATTAATTATAAATATATAATTAACTTGAGGATGTAGTAGAAGTAAAGGATTTTTTTTTCTCTCTCTATCTACAAATTAATAACATTTTACAAATTTTATAATTTGAATTTAAATAATCATAATAGTGAAGATAATCTTAATACAAAACTGGACTATAAAATTAAATAACTATTTATTATTATAATTAATTTAGATTTAGCTTGCTAATCTAATCAAATCTAACTGATATAAGTTATCATTATTATCAGTTTGCTCCTTAAGTTTTAAAATTAGAATCACTATTATAATTTTGTTATATAGTTTCTACACTATATTAATTCATATGAGCTTGCTCTATGATATATTTTTTATATATAACATAATATACAAATTAAATTATATTAGATATTCTAATATAAATAAATCTTCATACAAATTTTAATTATCTTTCATTGTTTGATTATTAAAAATTAAATTATAAAAGTAATTCTAGAAAAAATAATTTCAGAACTTTTGTTTTTTTCATTGTTTAGTTAGTTTAAAGATGTTTTTTTTATTAGTTATTCTTAAAAATATAACAGATAACAAACAGTAATATCTATATATTTATAGATTAATTATTCAATTTATTACAAATTTTATCACCACAAAAACAATTAAGTAAAATATATTTAAAAATTCATAAGAATAACAAACTAAAAAAACTAAAAAAAACTACAAACATATTAGTGTTAGCACCTCTTTTATGTTAATTTAAACTCGCTAAGAATTGCCTAAGAAAAAATTGTCAAATTTGTCCCTCTCTTAAGAACCATGACACTTTTCAAACAACTAGTTGTAAATTAGTGAATACTATTTATAAATTAACATGCCAAATTTGTCAACTATCATATATAGGACAAACTTGTAATCCATTAAATATACGAATAAACCTACATAGAAACCACGCTAAAAAATCAATTGGTAATATATATATGAAAGAACACAATCAATTACATACTTTTAACAACTTTAAGATAGAAATACTAGACATATGTCAAAACAAAAAACAACGACTATTATTAGAAAACAACTACATTTATAAACACAACACATTATTCCCTTATGGACTTAACGACGAATTAAACTACACATACAAACCACAAACAGAAGAAATTTCAACCTATGAAATCAGTTGCAAATACAAAAAAAATGAATTTAAAACTAAACCTAATAAATCTAGAGGTAAAACTACAAATAAATTAGGTTACATTGAATTTGAAGAATTACTGGACCCAAAACAAATGTACACTAACAACTTCGTCGATAAATTTATTAAAACATTATTTAAACTAAATAATAATAAATTTATCAAACTCATAGAATATATTAAAATTCATAATCTGACTAACAGATTAATAGATATCACACACGACATCTTTAAATACAGAAAAATTAAACAAACTACTAATAACATTAATATTATCATTAAATTTAATAACAATTTATTTAATCATATTAAATTTAATGATATTTTTAATAACCAAATCATCAATAATCTTTTCCCTATAAAAAATTTAAATTTTAAAACAATCTGGAGATACAATAAAAATATAGGTAATTTAGTTTGCAATTATAACCAATTTATTAATAATTTGGCAAATTTTAAAAAAATTAAATGTAATTGCAACAACTATATTGATAAATATAAGTACTCAGGTCATATATTAACTAGCAACTTTTCTTTTTTAAATCCAGAATATCAAGAAATTTTAAATAAAGGGTATAAATATATACCTCAAATTAAACACAATTATAATAATACAATTAAATCTATATTAAAAGATATAGATATTTTCATAAATAAAACTAGTATAAAATACAGTATTCCAGAATTTACTTTTCTGGAATGGAAACATAATATTAAAAAGGAAATTATAAATTATTATAATAATACACTTAAATACACAAAACCCAATTCAGACATTCCTTCTTTCAAAGAAAATATAATTAATTTACAGAAGGACTATATTATCACTCCTATAGATAAATGTCCCAATAATTTATCTTTAATTTGTAAAAATCTATACCACGATATACTAAAAAAGGAAATTGATAATAATCATAAATACACTTTTGCTAGAACTACAGGCACAAAAATCAAAAAAGACATCAAAAATGTTGAAAATTCACTAAAAATTTATAATAACCACAAAAATCCAAACATACCAAAGTTCTATATAATTCCTAAACTACACAAAAAACCTATTTCTTTCAGAACAATCACATCTGGTATAAATTTAGTAATAAAAAATATTGATATACAATTAGCCTCAACACTACAATTTATTATAAATAAATTAACTAATAAATATAATTATAAATTTATCGACTCAAATAAAAAAATCATTAATTATTTAATGAACAATTGGACAAACATTGAAACAGTACACACATTTGACTTTGAGGACCTATATTCTAAAATAAATTTAAGAGATCTAAATAATAAAATAACCAATTTATTTAATGAATTCATTAATGACAAAACTTTCTACATTAAAATTATTCATAACAGATATAAAACATTTAAATTAGATCTTAAAACAGCAAAAACTCTACTGGAAACATTTTTAAATTTTAACTATATAGAATTTAAAAATAAAATATATATTCAATCAGAAGGCGTTCCCATGGGTACTTCTTCTAGTCCGTTACTAGCAAATTTAATATTGTTCTGGTACGAAAGAGAATACTTTCTACAAAATAATATTAATTGGCAAATATTCCGATATGTAGATGACATAATAATATTTAATAATCCACTGTTTAAAAAATTAATACCTGAAATATATCCTAAATACTTGAAACTTAAGAACAATGAAAAAATTTATAGAAACAAAAAAGTTAACTTTTTAGACTTGAATATAGACCTTACAAATAGTGCTGTTAGAGTTTATAATAAAAAGAGTAATTATAATTTCAATATTATAAAATACTGTAATATGAATTCTAATATATCATTAAATTGCTGTAAAGGTATATATTATGGTCAGTTTCTAAGATTTTATAGAATAAATAATATATTAGATAATTTCATAGAAGATGTTAAAAATTTAAACATGGAATTTATTAAAAACAAATTTAGTATCAAACAAGTAAAATATTTCAACAGTATATCAATTATAAAATATTTAAAAAAAAATAAATGGAAATATCCATTTATGAAATCAACTTTCTATAATTTCTCTTAATATTAACTAATACAAATTTATAATCTTTAACAGTTAATTAAACTTTTATTAAATAACTGATTAAAAGATTTTTTCACAAGATTTTTAAAGTGTTAAAGTATATAGTTCATTTTTGTTTAATCTCCAATTTCTGGGGAGGAAAATGGAAGTTAAATAAAGATGAATTTGCACAATTAATAGCTTTATTAAACTCTTATAATTTGCCTTTTTAAAGGAATATTAAAAGATGAATAAGTGTTAAATCAGTTATTTTGATATAACTATCTGTAAAGATTATAAAATTTAGCTTTCTTCCTTTAACTATTTTTCCTATCTTCTTTAATTTTCTTGTTGTTCAAAAAAATTCTGAATAAATGGTCTAAATTTGAAATGTGGGGGGACATTCCCCTCCCGCGACATGTGCCAGCCAGAAATAGATATTCACAATGGAGGACGCAGTGGCCGAGGTAGGTTTACAGTTTGAATTTGTTAACACTTGTATCTGTTATATGTTCATTTAAATATTTCACTGAAACAACTTAATATTAACACATAAAATCCGGTTTAAAAGAGATCTATGACATAATAAAGAAGGGGTGAAATGTCGTTGGAATTTTATCTGAAGATCCCCGTTCCAGCAGATCTCTTTTTCCAATTCATTTCAATTTAAAGTCTTTTGTGTATGTCTGGTCTACCATTAGGGTTTCAAAACATAATATCCAAACTTATAACAAATGTTAATTCATACTATAGATATATTACTAAATACAACTATTTATAATCATATTATAAAATAAAAAAACCTTTAAAAATCTTTAAAAAAAAAAGGATAAAATATAAAATCATAAAAAATATATATATATATATACTAACAATCTTATCTACCTTCTTTATAAAACTCTTTTTTTTTTTTCCTTTTTATTAGTTTGATTAAAAGTGCATGGTTCTGTCTTTCTCTCTTTTTTCTAACTATTATATATATTCTCTCTTCGATTATTCTATATATAGGATTAGAGTATGTCTGAATGACGTGTAAAAGCCGATGTAATAGACGTTACTTTGTTAATTTTTATTGTTATTAATTATAAATATATAATTAACTTGAGGATGTAGTAGAAGTAAAGGATTTTTTTTTTCTCTCTCTATCTACAAATTAATAACATTTTACAAATTTTATAATTTGAATTTAAATAATCATAATAGTGAAGATAATCTTAATACAAAACTGGACTATAAAATTAAATAACTATTTATTATTATAATTAATTTAGATTTAGCTTGCTAATCTAATCAAATCTAACTGATATAAGTTATCATTATTATCAGTTTGCTCCTTAAGTTTTAAAATTAGAATCACTGTTATAATTTTGTTATATAGTTTCTACACTATATATATATATATATATATATATATATGAATATGAGAAAAACAATAGAAAAAATAAAAAGGTCAAGTGTTGATATTAAAAATAATGAAGGCATATCCTAAGCAAAAGCAAATGTGCCTTTTATATGGCAGAGCGCCATCTAGTGTAACAAAAATCAACTAAACATTGATTTTTAACTGTCACCTGATATTTGGCCAACCCATTTTCTTGATAAATCAAGAAAAGCACGAAACGTGTCCGTTTATTGCTTGTCTTGATTTATCAAGAAAATGGGTTGGCCAAATACAAGGGAACTGTTAAAATCAATGTTTAGTTGATTTCTGTTACACTAAATGACGCTCTGCTATCTAAAAAGGCACAATTGGTTTTGGTCAGGATATGCCTTCATTATTTTTATTGTATGAATATATAAGATTGAATAAGGATAAATAGATAAATAAGTTTTTAATTAAAAAGACATATATTGGATCAAAATATCATTTATTTTACCAATATTTCAGTTGGCTGAACGCCAACCTTTATCAAGGTTATCAAGGTTGTTGGCACAAATTAATATGCTATAATACCTTGATAAAGGTTGGCGTTCAGCCAACTGATATATTGGTAAAATAAATGATATTTTGATCCAATATATGCCTTTTAATTCCATAGAAAATACAGGGTATATTCCAAACCAATCCAATACAATAGTAGAGCGGTCTAGAGATTAATTTGGCGAAACCGCTGAGAGGGTTCACTACTGATGAGCCAAGCCCTCTAATTCAATAACTCATATCATTGCAGTAAGGTCTGTAGAGATAATATTTGATGATATTTAAAAGAAGCGCATTGCCAGTAAATTTATATGTGTAAAATTTTAACGATAGATGGCAATTAAATTTAATTTACTAATATGCCTTTTTAATTACAGATTTATCTATGGATTGCTCTATTTTCAAAAAGATAAATAAGATTAAAAGAGAGAGAGATTGATTGATTGAAACTGATTTTTTACAATGTGACATATAAGATTATATATGGTTAATTACAAAAAGAGGGAGAAAGATATGCACACAAAGATTAAGATTGATTTTTTAAAAATTATATCGTTCAGATATAGGATTATATATGGTTCAATTCAAAAATATGAATAAATATGTTAAGAAAATATATGCGAAAAAATAAAACAACACCCGGTTTCGAACCTAGGTCAAGAGACTCTCTCTCTCTCTCTGGAGCGAACTACTAGGTCACGTTTAAAATTTAAAGAGAGAAAAATTACTTCCTTCAAAGCTAAAATTCTTACATATTTTTGATATAAAAGTATTGATTATGCTTTCTCTAACAAAATAACAAACTGTAAACCACCCGTGTAATAATTAAATCAGAAACAGTTTCTAAAAAAAAAAAGGAATCTCTTTATCGTGAAACTGAATATTATAAAGAGATGATTGATATTTAAAATATTTGTATTTTTAATTTATATAATAATAATCGATTTCTAAATTTCTTATACTACAAAGGGAAAAAAATTGAAAGAGAAAGAGCATGGCTCGCAGTGGTAAACCCTCGCAGCGGTTTCGTCATTTTCTAATTTTCATCAATAGATGGGTGGAATGATGATATTTGAGAAGAGTCGACAGGCCTGGAGTGGACGACCACGCCTGTACAAGTAGGTACCAGCAGAGTGAGAGAAAGTGGCTCAGGGAGTTCAGGGACGGGGGAGCAATTAGACACACTAGCAGCTTTGAAGCGTGACGCGATTACGACGCTAAATTTGCACGGGTCAGGTATGTGGCCATTGGGAATGGATGCTCACTTCAGATTCTCAATGTCACTAGGTCCATTGGGGATGGATGCTCACTTCAGATTCTCAATGTCACTAGGTCCATTGGGGATGGATGCTCACATCAGATTCTCAATGTCACTAGGGACATTGGGGATGGATGCTCACTTCAGTTTCTCAATGTCACTAGGTCCATTGGGGATGGATGCTCACATAAGAATCTCAATGTCATTAGGTCCATTGGGGATGGATGCTCACATCAGATTCTCAATGTCACTAGGAACATTGGGAATGGATGCTCACTTCAGTTTCTCAATGTCACTAGGTCCATTGGGGATGGATGCTCACATCAGATTCTCAATGTCACTAGGAACATTGGGAATGGATGCTCACTTCAGTTTCTCAATGTCACTAGGTCCATTGGGGATGGATGCTCACTTCAGTTTCTCAATGTCACTAGGTCCATTGGGGATGGATGCTCACATAAGAATCTCAATGTCATTAGGTCCATTGGGGATGGATGCTCACATCAGATTCTCAATGTCACTAGGTCCATTGGGGATGGATGCTCACATCAGATTCTCAATGTCACTAGGTCCATTGGGGATGGATGCTCACATCAGATTCTCAATGTCACTAGGGACATTGGGGATGGATGCTCACATCAGATTCTCAATGTCACTAGGTCCATTGGGGATGGATGCTCACATCAGATTCTCAATGTCACTAGGTCCATTGGGGATGGATGCTCACATAAGAATCTCAATGTCATTAGGTCCATTGGGGATGGATGCTCACATCAGATTCTCAATGTCACTAGGGACATTGTGTGGAGATGGATGCTCAGATAAGAATCTCAATGTCACTAGGGCCATTGGGGATGGATGCTCACTTCAGATTCTCTATGTCACTAGGGACATTGGAGATGTCACTAGGGACATTGGAGATGGATGCTCACATAAGAATCTCAATGTCATTAGGTCCATTGGGGATGGATGCTCACTTCAGATTCTCAATGTCACTAGATCCATTGGGGATGGATGCTCACTTCAGATTCTCAATGTCACTAGGTCCATTGGAGATGTCACTAGGGACATTGGGGATGGATGCTCACTTCAGATTCTCAATATCACTAGGTCCATTGGGGATGGATGCTCACATCAGATTCTCAATGTCACTAGGGACATTGGAGATGGATGCTCACATCAGATTCTCAATGTCACTAGGGACATTGGGGATGGATGCTCACATCAGATTCTCAATGTCACTAGGGACATTGGGGATGGATGCTCACTTCAGATTCTCAATGTCACTAGGTCCATTGGAGATGTCACTAGGAACATTGGGGATGGATGCTCACATCAGATTCTCAATGTCACTAGGTCCATTGGGGATGGATGCTCACATCAGATTCTCAATGTCACTAGGGACATTGTAGATGGATGCTCACATAAGAATCTCAATGTCATTAGGTCCATTGGGGATGGATGCTCACTTCAGATTCTCAATGTCACTAGATCCATTGGCGATGGATGATCACTTCAGATTCTCAATGTCACTAGGTCCATTGGAGATGTCACTAGGGACATTGGGGATGAATGCTCACTTCAGATTCTCAATGTCACTAGATCCATTGGGGATGGATTCTCACATCAGATTCTCAATGTCACTAGGGACATTGGAGATGGATGCTCACATAAGAATCTCAATGTCACTAGGGACATTGGAGATGGATGCTCACATAAGAATCTCAATGTCACTAAATCCATTGGGGAAGGATTTTCACTTCAGATTCTCAATGTCACTAGGGCCATTGGGGATGGATGCTCACTTTAGATTCCCAAGAACGCTATATAACTCAAGTATTATTTGTAAATATAATTTGTTGGGAAACACCGGGGGTTGATGGCTAGGTCCTTCTTGTAGAGTTCGCATATATAGCAAATGGGGCACGCGGAAGATATAAATTGTTTTTGTATATATCATTTCCCCTTTGGAAATTTGATTTAAAAAATCACCTTAAGGAAGTTGACAACGAGCAGTCTAAACGTCGGAAAATCAATAAATCCAACCTTCGATGTATCAAGTAATAGCGTAATTGCAATACACTCACGGACAAAACTTAAGGAAGTGAAAATTCTTTAATGTCGCGGGTCAATTTTTAAGGAGACAGAGGCAATTTTGTCACACTTTGTTATCTAATGTGTCTTCAATAAAGATAACTGTGTATCAAATAGCTTTCATAGTTATTGTCTGAATCCCGATATACATGCTAAAAGAAGTACAATTTACTAAATTTAGTCTTATGAGTGTATATTCTAATTTATATTTAACGGACATTTTTTATATTTCTTTAGAAATCTAAATCCATAGTAACAACAATTGAAACATTTTTGCTTTGTGAAGATAATTTATGAAGTATTGAATCACCATAAAATTGATCGTCATCTATTTTTTTTTTTCATAACGAATTTAATGACTTGAGACAAAAATCTCGATAAGATGCACGAGGAAATATATCATCTGTATTTTGGACGAATCAGTCTAAAGTTTGCACCATCTAATAAACAAATTATCTCCCCTAACATATAAGATGATACAAAGTTCTGATTGAATATGTGAAGCTATGGTTATTGATAAAGGAACTTTAAAATCATTAAATGACTCTGTTCTTTTATTATAATGTCAAGTTGTGCAAGTTAGGCGAACGTAAAAACAAGAATAATCACTCACAATACAAGTTTATTCAAAACTAATTTCAAAAATAAGAATTTCGTTCTGATGTCGATTATTTTGAAGTTATGTAGATCAATATTCCAGAATAAATTTTACAAGTTATGCCATTTTTATAAACAATTGAAACTATTTGGAATCATTTCATTTGATAAGCAATTCCGCTGATGTATTGAATGTCAATAGAAGTTTAGAAACAAATTTAATTACACCAAATATAACCAAAATGGAATGACTCAACTTGAATTATCCATGTGATAAAAATCTCATTCTAATATCCATGACATTGAAGTTATGTCGATCAATAACCCAGGAGAAATTGTACAAGTTATACCATTTTTATAAACAATTGAAACTCTTTGGAATCATTTCATATGACGAGTAACTCCGCTGATGTATTGGATGTCAACAGAATAGAGTTCAGAAACAAATTCCATTACACCAAATATAACCAAAATGGAATGACTCAACTTGGATTATCCATGTGATCTTATATTATTCATGAAAGAGCGTTAAAAGAGCCAAGATTTTTTTTGCAATATGATACTCGTCATTTTATCGCTGTAAAAGGCTCAAGTTTTGACCTTTCGAAGTAAAACTCGAAAATTAGTTAGAGTCTAAAATAATTCAAATTGCACTTGGATATATTGCTATGGTTAGAAGTATTAAATTTTGAAGAATGTTTATAATTTGATGACAAAAATTATTGCTATAAGTGAAAAGTTATGTCTAGGATATGTACGATATATAATTTGATGTAGAACAATTAAGAGGCATATTTCCCCTTTTAGAAAATCGGGAGGCGACGACATGACCGTAACATATGGTTCTTAGCAAAGATCGCATCGAAACTAAACAGGCGTCGTCGCCAGTGTTGGAGTATCTGGCCCATGGAATAGGCCGCAAGGAAACTAAACAGGCGTCGTCGCCAGTGTTGGAGTATCTGGCCCATGGAATAGGCCACAAGGAAACTAAACAGGTGTCGTTGTCAGTGCTGAAGTATCTGGCCCTTGGAATAAACCGCAAGGAAACTAAACAGGCGTCGTCGCCAGTGTTGGGGTATCTGGCCCTTGGAATAGGCCGCAAGGAAACTAAACAGGCGTCGTTGTCAGTGCTGAAGTATCTGGCCCTTGGAATTGGCCGCAAGGAAACTAAACAGGTGTCGTTGTCAGTGCTGAAGTATCTGGCCCTTGGAATAAGTCGCAAGGAAACTAAACAGGCGTCGTCGCCAGTGTTGGGGTATCTGGCCCTTGGAATAGGCCGCAAGGAAACTAAACAGGCGTCGTTGTCAGTGCTGAAGTATCTGGCCCTTGGAATTGGCCGCAAGGAAACTAAACAGGCGTCGTTGTCAGTGCTGAAGTATCTGGCCCATGGAATAGGCCACAAGGAAACTAAACAGGTGTCGTTGTCAGTGCTGAAGTATCTGGCCCTTGGAATAAACCGCAAGGAAACTAAACAGGCGTCGTCGCCAGTGTTGGGGTATCTGGCCCTTCGAATAGGCCGCAAGGAAACTAAACAGGCGTCGTTGTCAGTGCTGAAGTATCTGGCCCATGGAATAGGCCACAAGGAAACTAAACAGGTGTCGTTGTCAGTGCTGAAGTATCTGGCCCTTGGAATAAACCGCAAGGAAACTAAACAGGCGTCGTCGCCAGTGTTGGGGTATCTGGCCCTTGGAATAGGCCGCAAGGAAACTAAACAGGCGTCGTTGTCAGTGCTGAAGTATCTGGCCCTTGGAATTGGCCGCAAGGAAACTAAACAGGTGTCGTTGTCAGTGCTGAAGTATCTGGCCCTTGGAATAAGTCGCAAGGAAACTAAACAGGCGTCGTCGCCAGTGTTGGGGTATCTGGCCCTTGGAATAGGCCGCAAGGAAACTAAACAGGCGTCGTTGTCAGTGCTGAAGTATCTGGCCCATGGAATAGGCCACAAGGAAACTAAACAGGTGTCGTTGTCAGTGCTGAAGTATCTGGCCCTTGGAATAAACCGCAAGGAAACTAAACAGGCGTCGTCGCCAGTGTTGGGGTATCTGGCCCTTGGAATAGGCCGCAAGGAAACTAAACAGGCGTCGTTGTCAGTGCTGAAGTATCTGCCCTTGGAATTGGCCGCAAGGAAACTAAACAGGTGTCGTTGTCAGTGCTGAAGTATCTGGCCCTTGGAATAAGTCGCAAGGAAACTAAACAGGCGTCGTCGCCAGTGTTGGGGTATCTGGCCCTTGGAATAGGCCGCAAGGAAACTAAACAGGCGTCGTTGTCAGTGCTGAAGTATCTGGCCCTTGGAATTGGCCGCAAGGAAACTAAACAGGCGTCGTTGTCAGTGCTGAAGTATCTGGCCCTTGGAATAGGCCGCAAAGAAACTATATGGGCGTCGTTGCCAGTGTTGGAGTATCTGGCCCATGGAATAGGCCACAAGGAAACTAAACGGGCGTCGTTGTCAGTGCTGAAGTATCTGGCCCTTGGAATAGGCCGCAAGGAAACTAAACAGGTGTCGTCAGTGCTGAAGTATCTGGCCCTTGGAATAGGCCGCAAGGAAACTAAAAAGGCGTCGTCGTAAGTGCTGAAGTATCTGGCCCTTGGAATAGGCCGCAAGGAAACTAAACAGGCGTCGTTGTCAGTGTCGAAGTATCGGGCCCTTGGAATAGGCCGCAAGGAAACTAAACAGGCGTCGTTGTCAGTGCTGAAGTATCTGGCCCTTGGAATAGGCCGCAAGGAAACTAAACAGGCGTCGTCGTCAGTGCTGAAGTATCTGGCCCTTGGAATAGGCCGCAAGGAAACTAAACAGGTGTCGTCGTAAGTGCTGAAGTATCTGGCCCTTGGAATAGGCCGCAAGGAAACTAAACAGGTGTCGTCAGTGCTGAAGTATCTGACCCTTGGAATAGGCCGCAAGGAAACTAAACAGGCGTCGTTGTCAGTGCTGAAGTATCTGGCCCTTGGAATAGGCCGCAAGGAAACTAAACAGGCGTCGTCGTCAGTGCCGAAGTATCGGGCCCTTGGAATAGGCCGCAAGGAAACTAAACAGGCGTCGTCGTCAGTGCCGAAATATCGGGCCCTTGGAATAGGCCGCAAGGAAACTAAACAGGCGTCGTTGTCAGTGCTGAAGTATCTGGCCCTTGGAATAGGCCGCAAGGAAACTAAACAGGCGTCGTCGTCAGTGCCGAAGTATCGGGCCCTTGGAATAGGCCGCAAGGAAACTAAACAGGCGTCGTCGTCAGTGCCGAAATATCGGGCCCTTGGAATAGGCCGCAAGGAAACTAAATAGGCGTCGTCGTCAGTGCCGAAGTATCGGGCCCTTGGAATAGGCCGCAAGGAAACTAAACAGGCGTCGTCGTCAGTGCCGAAGTATCGGGCCCTTGGAATAGGCCGCAAGGAAACTAAACAGGTGTCGTCAGTGCTGAAGTATCTGGCCCTTGGAATAGGCCGCAAGGAAACTAAAAAAGCGTCGTCGTAAGTGCTGAAGTATCTAGCCCTTGGAATAGGCCGCAAGGAAACTAAACAGGCGTCGTTGTCAGTGTCGAAGTATCGGGCCCTTGGAATAGGCCGCAAGGAAACTAAACAGGCGTCGTTGTCAGTGCTGAAGTATCTGGCCCTTGGAATAGGCCGCAAGGAAACTAAACAGGCGTCGTCGTAAGTGCTGAAGTATCTGGCCCTTGGAATAGGCCGCAAGGAAACTAAACAGGTGTCGTCAGTGCTGAAGTATCTGGCCCTTGGAATAGGCCGCAAGGAAACTAAACAGGCGTCTTTGTCAGTGCTGAAGTATCTGGCCCTTGGAATAGGCCGCAAGGAAACTAAACAGGCGTCGTCGTCAGTGCCGAAATATCGGGCCCTTGGAATAGGCCGCAAGGAAACTAAATAGGCGTCATCGTCAGTGCCGAAGTATCGGGCCCTTGGAATAGGCCGCAAGGAAACTAAACAGGCGTCGTCGTCAGTGCCGAAGTATCGGGCCCTTGGAATAGGCCGCAAGGAAACTAAACAGGCGTCGTAAGTGCCGAAGTATCGGGCCCTTGGAATAGGCCGCAAGGAAACTAAACAGGCGTCGTCGTCAGTGCCGAAGTATCGGGCCCTTGGAATAGGCCGCAAGGAAACTAAATAGGCGTCGTCGTCAGTGCCGAAGTATCGGGCCCTTGGAATAGGCCGCAAGGAAACTAAACGGGCGTCGTTGTCAGTGCTGAAGTATCTGGCCCTTGGAATAGGCCGCAAGGAAACTAAACAGGCGTCGTCGTAAGTGCTGAAGTATCTGGCCCTTGGAATAGACCGCAAGGAAACTAAACAGGCGTCGTCGTAAGTGCTGAAGTATCTGGCCTTTGGAATAGGCCGCAAGGAAACTAAACAGGCGTCGTCGTAAGTGCTGAAGTATCTGGCCCTTGGAATAGGCCGCAAGGAAACTATACGGGCGTCGTTGTCAGTGCTGAAGTATCTGGCCCTTGGAATAGGCCGCGAGGAAACTAAACAGACGTCTACGTCAGTGCTGAAGTATCTGGCCCTTGGAATAGGCCGCAAGGAAACTAAACGGGCGTCGTTGTCAGTGCTGAAGTATCTGGCCCATGGAATAGGCCGCAAGGAAACTAAACAGGCGGTGGCGTCAGTGCTGAAGTATCTGGCCCATGGAATAGGCCGCGAGGAAACTAAACGGGCATCGTTGTCAGTTCTGAAGTATCTGGCCCATGGAATAGGCGGCAACTAAACGGGCGTCGCCAGGATTGAAAAATCTTGCCCTCAGTATAGGACGCATGGAAACCTATTGGGCGGCGCCAAGCCTCAAAAATCTGTGTTGTGTGTGCTTGGGCCCATACCATAGGAATCGTGGAATTAAACGTGGAATGCCAGAGGGAAAATAGGACGTTTAGGAAATAAACGGGCTCTTGGTTATTGGACATGACCATATCGACACCACTGGGTGTTCTCAACATCTCGGCAGCATGGGAACATTATGGCGGCGACAAGACCTAGCCCGTGGAAACCTGGTAATTTTCGAATTATTTTCTTTATAAAAGTAACTACAAATATAGTAGATATATTACCATCTGAATTAATTTGTATTGGCATATTTCTCTGACGTAGTATCCAGAGGGTTGTCAACATTGTTTCTTTTGTTCCCATTACCCCACGCAATGAGGGCTAACAGCCTGAAACGCACACGTGGTTAGCTTTTCTTGATTATTCAGGAATGGTTATACGGCCAATTCGGGAATAATAAAAAAAAAATCAACGACTAGCCGATATTTATTCCGACAGATGGTGCAAGTCATCAGTTTAATGTTCCTTTTGCTTCGAAATATCCTTTCCTGCCAATGTGACAATCAAAAAACACGTTACATGATAGGTACTTTCCAGAGTTTAACCATCTAAATATTAATTAGAGATTGAAGCCCAAGTAGCTTAGTTGGTAGAGCGCTAGGCTGATGGTTGCAAAAAAAATGTAAGATTCCTCCTCTATTTCCACAGTGCAGAAATATATGATCTGCTAGTGGCTATATCTATCTTTATGTCAGTGTGAAATTCTAAATATAATCTATGTGCACATAGACAAAAATTAAAATGGAAAGTTTTTTTTTATGCCGCCAGTGGTCTGTTTCCTATGCCATTTACAGCTTTACTATTTCATTTCTAGCTTTCCTGTATCATTTAGCCAATTCTAGATTTTCTATGTCATTTAGCCATTTATAGCTTTCTTATATCATGTCTAACTTTCCCATGTCATTTCTAGCTTTTCTATGCCATGTCCTATCTAGCTTTCTTATGCCATTTCTAGCTTTCCTTCCTATGTCATTTCTAGCTTTCCAATGTCACTTTCAGCTTTCCTATGTCATGTCCTATCTAGCTTTCTTATGCCATTTCTAGCTTTCTTGTGTCATGTCTAACTTTCCTATGTCATTTCTAGCTTTCCTATGTCATGTCCTATCTAGCTTTCTTATGCCATTTCTAGCTTTCCTTCCTATTTCCTATCTAGCTTTATTTTGTCATTTCTAGCTACCAATGTAACTTTCAGCTTTCCTATGTCATGTCCTATTTAGCTTTCTTATGCCATTTCTAGCTTTCCTTCCTATTTCCTATCTAGCTTTATTTTGTCATTTCTAGCTACCAATGTAACTTTCAGCTTTCCTATGTCATGTCCTATCTAGCTTTCTTATGCCATTTCTAGCTTTCCTTCCTATTTCCTATCTAGCTTTATTTTGTCATTTCTAGCTACCAATGTAACTTTCAGCTTTCCTATGTCATGTCCTATTTAGCTTTCTTATGCCATTTCTAGCTTTCCTTCCTATGCCATTTCTAGCTTTCTTGTGTCATTTCTAGCTTTCTAATGTCACTTTCAGATTTCTTATGAAATCCCGAAGCGTTCCAATATCATTTCCTCATTTCCATTCGTGTGTCAGCTGGTATCAACTTGCCCCATTCTATAAGTAGTTCCTGAAGACAATCTCCTATTTGCGTTCCTTTGTTTAATGCCCGACTCCCGGGGTTGTCTTGCACAATGGGAGAAGATGACAACACTCAGGCCTAGCAAACATAACCATGACGGAAGGAGGTCAGCTTGTTAGAAATTCATCTCGTCAGGATGGGCAGTAAATCAACCTTCTTTATGGGCCATATGCTCCAAGGTTTCTAGCGTCTTTTATCCCTTTCCACATCTACATAAACCACTGAAATTTTCTTATTTCTCCTATAATACATACGTAGAATGTAAAAATGGATATCTCTTTAATATATACTAATATTAAAATGCAATCTCTTGGTTTATGTGCACCGAAATAGATTCAGGATGAACGAAAGCCTAAAAAAGGTAAATATACAGAAAGATATGTAAACACATTTATTGTATATAAGAGATTAATTTGGATTCTGAATGTACTATTCAACATTATGCATGGAGATAAAACAAAATAGATTTTTAATTTTCTTATAAATATAATCATTAAAGCATTAATGTTTATTTTACACTAAAATAAACTTCTTTACTGAGATAAATAATGGCGCGTTTTATTGTCTTATAATTAATTTATGCCTAACTGGCCTTGTTCTTATTGTTTGTGGAAGAACATTGCTCAATGCAAATATTTATATGTAATTCTACTGTCCTAAAAGCTTATATCCATAGTTTACTTAAATACCATTTCTAAGATTACGCTTTTCAGTGTAGCATATATAATCAGAATGATCCAATACAGTATTAGATCTCTAAGAAGCAGTTTGGTAGATTAAATTGGCGAAACCGCTGAGAGGGTTCACCATTGATGAAGCCAAAGCCTTACCAATATTCTCATAGCAATAAAGAAAGTAGAAATTTGTTTTATTTGTAAAATAATGTTTTCATTCCTTATTCATAGATGGCACGTTATTGTCTTATTTAGAGAAACTAGGGTCGGTGGAAGGATGGTCTAAACCGTTGGTTTTCGACCGCTAAGACCCGGGTTCGATTCCCACATTGGGCACTTTTTTTTATAGAAAAAAAATGCTCCAATGGCCCCCGATTCTTTCAAAGTTCAACCCCACCAGCGAGTTCAAGTAACTAAATGGGGCTCTGGCACATTTGTATGTGCAAAGTCGAACTTATTTACACATGTGTAGACATGTGGTGCATTTACAGTAAAAGCAGTCACCTACATCTACCCACCATGATTATCATTGCCTATACCACGTGTAAACTGTGTCTGTACGTCATTTCTAAAGCATTCTTCCATATCAGTTACGCCAGTTACTAGAACGTCTCGACTATAAAGGGTTCTCAAAATTCGATTTGTGATTTGTTTTTCTTGATTTATCAAGAAAGGTTTTGTGGCTATATATTATTCTGGAATAAAATTATCAACGATCAGTTGGAATTTATTCTGAAAGTTGGCGTAAGCCATCATTAGAAACCAATTGCATGATCAGAAGATGTCTTAATTCCACAACCTAATCTGACACAATTTTCCTTTTTCATTTCATATTGTTACGTAGAAAAATGTGAGAAGACAAACAATGAGGTTGACGAATGCAATTTCCTTCTGATCAGAGAAAAATTATCAACTTTGTGTTATGTACTACCTAATATTCAATAATCTTAGGTAGTGTAGTTTCTATTAAAAGATATTGTATGCTACTGTTATATATTAGTATAATATTTTATTATTACAGAATTATCATAAGAACTAAAAACATGAATATCTCACGCTATTTCTTGATTACATCATACAACAACAACAACCAAGTCCTTGGTCAAAACCATATAAACATATTATATATTACAAACTTATTAGCAATAAACAGGATAAGAGAAACATGTTGAGAGACAAAGTATCCAAATTAATTAACTGTTGGTTGAGAAAACTATAATCCTACACAAAGCTATGGGACCTATGAGTCTTACAGCTTGCAAAGCCTATTGTTGCTGACATGGATCTTACATATTTCGGTCAAGGTTTCCCTAAGCGTGTTGAATGTGGACCATAGTAGCTTTACGTTCCTTTTTCTTGTGACGTGACGTGCGGCTTTATCGTTATATCGGGACATCGTCTTCTTGGAAAGGATGTCTTAAATTTTACATGGCGGTGGAATCCTGGAGTCAGTCGTCGAAATTAGAGTTCACAGCATCCGTAGATTCAAGGTCCATATTGGCAATCTTCATTTTGTCTTCCCTAATCTACCCAGAATCTCCACCAAAGTGTCATGTATAAAGTTTAGGATGACAATGCAGTTTTTTATCAAAACATTTACCAATCTATTAACAACAAATCATTGAGATAATAAGAGAAAAAGATGACGCGCGAGGAACAAAATATTAATAATTTGTTGATTTTGGAAATTAAATTTTATTAACAGATTATCAAATTTTATAATTTAAAAAATAAAATTTGCTGTAAGTTTGCCTTATTGCATCTCTGGTAGTTGGCGCTCTACGCTCCAAGATTCTGGGTTATAAATCTTTCTGGTATTTTATCAATTTTAATTTGTTCTTGCCATAAAAAAATTTCATGTATCATTCTGAAGTTTGGATTTCATAATTTTCTACGTAATATTTTGGTGGAGATGCTGGGTAGATTAGAGACGACAACTGTATTGCCGAAGAGACTTTGAGGCCATGGGTGCTGTGGTCCTCATTTTTTCGTGACTGACTCCAGGATTCCACCGCCGTGTCAAAGACAAGTGTTACATCCTCGATAGCATGTAGGACTTAAGAAAGGCAAGCAGGTGACACAAGATGATGGTTCTTTATTTGGTCTCACTTATACACCTATCCCCCGATTTACACGGTAGATACGTTCCTGAGAAAAACGTGTAAATCGGGGGATAGGTGTACACAGAAATACAAAAATAAAATGCATTGACAGGTTAAAATATGTAGTCAGAACATAAGCTCGGGATTCCTCGTGAGATGTGTACACAGCGCATGTGTTCAATCACAGTAGCATTTAGTATAGTGCGATAAAAACAACAAAAAAAAACTTATTTGGAAAACCGTGTAAAAGCGAAAACGTGTAAAACAAGTACCGTGTAAATCGGGGGATAGGTGTATACACATGTATGATGAGATGATAAATAACTACATAACTTCCTTCCAAGAAGACGATGTCCCTATAGAAACGATAAGACGACAAAGCCGCTCTTCACGCCGCAAGAGAAAGAACGCAAAGCTACCAGGGACAAACTTCACAAAATTCCAAGGGAATCCTTGACAATAACACGTCAGATCCATGTCAGTAGCAACAAGATTTGCTAGTTGTGAGTCACAGCTTACATAAGGAAGAAGTTATATAGCAAAATATTCATTATCATATGAATAGATTATCAATTTTAATATTTATGTATTTTGCTAATCTGTAAACTTGAGCCATTGTCTCATTGCTATTTTAAATTTTTTAATTTGTTCTTGACTTAAATAAATTGACGTGTCATCCTAAAGTTGGTCTTTCCCAATTTTTAACGGGACAATATTACTGGAAAAAATATATAGATTCGTAGAGGAAGAGAAAGATCCTTTATTACCTAAAGGTATAAAACTATAAAAGAAGGACAAATTATATGTACATCAGCAGCTCACGCCGGCCTGTTCTATCCAATAACCGCTAGCCAACTAACAATCCAATAAAGCTGTGATATATAGACAGAGATGTCCATAGACAATACTGAAATTCTATGCAAACACAAGAGTATGGTATCGTAGAAACATCCGGAATTGCTACCTTCAACAATATTATGCTACCTGCCTATTTATTCATTCATTTAAATATAAGATTTCTAAATTAGGTGGCTTGTATATGTTATATACGATAGCTGTCATTTATATAAATACATCGTACTTATTTACATAGCGTCTCATTTATACACTAATACAATATAATGCAGCTTATGATTGTAAGACGACATTTGAAAACTATCCCGCATGTGTTTCTTTTAAACGAAAATTCGAAATTTATTTTTAAGGAAAAATAACGATTATTTCTAACCTTAGGGATGAAGTATGAAAGGATGAATTGTGAAGAGTAATAATAAACGGAAAAATAAAAGTGTCCAGGGATGGGAAACGAACCCACAGTGTTCCGCTTACCGGGCAGAAGCCATGTCCACAGTAAAGCTTGCTTACCGAAGATACATACGGAAGCCAAAATTATAAAGTGTATAAGTGAATTTTAGTTAAATGGAGTTTTATATGATCACTTTTAAGTACCCTCATGAACAAAACTTAAAGAAGTGGAATGTCTTTGAGGTAGCCTGATGATCTACTTTTTTTCTTAATATTTTTAAGGATACAGAAGGCAATTTTGTTTACACTTGATTATCTCGTGTGTTTTGATATATATATGAACCAAAAAAGCCATCTTTCTCTAAAAAATGTTTAAAAACCATGTATTTTGGTTCATAACCCCAGGAAATACACACACAAGCCTTTATTAAGACATTCCGTCTTATATAAACGATTCTCCTGTTAGAAATGAATCTAAAAAGAAATGAGAAGCAGGGGAAGAAATTGAATCCTCGCTCAGAAAAGAGAAAAAGAAGAAAATGAAATAATATCTATGTACAAAAGTTGACACTATATATATTGTTTTTCGTGCATAGAAAACAGTGAAGAAGTAGATTATTGAGTAAATGGTTGCATCTTGTGAAGAAAAAAATATTTCCACACAGTTTAGTTACTTTGTTAGGTCTTTTTTTCTCCTTTTAGTCTTGAAAAATTTAAAGAACTTTAAAATAGCTGACCCATTATCCATCAAATCTGAAAGAAAGGAATACAGCCACCCCAGTATATAACGCTAAGATGTTGATAAATTGGTGATACACCATCAATTTTAGAAGATTCTTTATCAAAACCCTACTGTTCTATACTGTGTATACGACCGGTAGTCTTAATAAAGCTTTGTGTGTGTGTTCTATACTGAGTATAAGACTGGTGGTCTTAATAAAGCTTTGTGTGTGTGTGTTCTATACTGAGTATAAGACCGGTGGTCTTAATAAAGCTTTGTGTGTGTGTTCTATACTGAGTATAAGACTGGTGGTCTTAATAAAGCTTTGTGTGGGGGTTCTATACTGAGTATAAGACCGGTGGTCATAATAAAGCTTTGTGTGGGGGTTCTATACTGAGTATAAGACCGGTGTCTTAATAAAGCTTTGTGTGTGTGTTCTATACTGAGTATAAGACCGGTGTCTTAATAAAGCTTTGTGTGGGGGTTCTATACTGAGTATAAGACTGGTGGTCTTAATAAAGCTTTGTGTGGGGGTTCTATACTGGGTATAAGACCGGTGGTCTTAATAAAGCTTTGTATGTGTGTGTGTTCTATACTGAGTATAAGACCGGTGTCTTAATAAAGCTTTGTGTGGGGGTTCTATACTGAGTATAAGACTGGTGGTCTTAATAAAGCTTTGTGTGTGTTCTATACTGAGTATAAGACCGGTGGTCTTAATAAAGCTTTGTGTGTGTGTTCTATACTGAGTATAAGACCGGTGGTCTTAATAAAGCTTTGTGTGTGTGTTCTATGCTGAGTATAAGACCGGTGGTCTTAATAAAGCTTTGTGTGTGTGTTCTATACTGAGTATAAGACCGGTGGTCTTAATAAAGCTTTGTGTGTGTGTGTTCTATACTGAGTATAAGCCGGTGGTCTTAATAAAGCTTTGTGTGTGTGTTCTATACTGAGTATAAGACCGGTGGTCTTAATAAAGCTTTGTGTGGGGGTTCTATACTGAGTATAAGACCGGTGGTCTTAATAAAGCTTTGTGTGTGTTCTATACTGAGTATAAGACCGGTGGTCTTAATAAAGCTTTGTGTGTGTATGTTCTATACTGAGTATAAGACCGGTGGTCTTAATAAAGCTTTGTGTGTGTGTTCTATACTGAGTATAAGACCGGTGGTCTTAATAAAGCTTTGTGTGTGAGTTCTATACTGAGTATAAGACCGGTGGTCTTAATAAAGCTTTGTGTGTGTGTTCTATACTGAGTATAAGATCGGTGGTCTTAATAAAGCTTTGTATGTGTGTTCTATACTGAGTATAAGACCGGTGGTCTTAATAAAGCTTTGTGTGGGGGTTCTATACTGAGTATAAGACCGGTGGTCTTAATAAAGCTTTGTGTGTGTGTACATGAATACAATCCTCCCGCACCGCAACTTTATATTATATATATTGTTTATAAACGGTATTACGATGAGACGGAGAGTTTTGAGATTCGAATCCAACAAAAATGAAGAATTAAATGATAATCATGTAGCCGTAGTCTAGCAACCAAAAATCCATATATGAATTCCTGACCTACTTTATGTGAAGATCGACTTGTGGACTTTGTTGGAGGCCGAGTCAACAGACGATTTCTTCAACTGAGGCGCCGCTCGATTATTTCTGGAAGCAGCGTGGTCACATTTAACAGATAACCTCTTGGAAAACTTGAGGAAGTGGAAACTCTTTAGGGCCGCCGGTGATCTTTTTTTATTTTTTAAGGAGACAGAAGCAATTTTGTTCACACTTGTTTACCTCGCGTATTCTTCAATAAAGGTCACTGTGTTTCAGAATTATCGTCTGTATCCCGATATGCATGCTAAAAGGTAAAACTTCCTCAAGTTTTTGTCTATGAATTTACTCTTCTTAAATTATAGTTCATCGCGTAGTTATTTTCCATTGTTATTTCTCTTTCTTGTAGGTGTCTTAAAGCTTTTACAAATTTATATTTAATTGATTTAAGACTTATTCATCTCTATTTTAATGAGAAAAAAATTGAATAGACTAAATGGATAATACTTAATTATATTTTTTTTTTGTTTTCTATAATTAATCCTTGTGTCTCTATTAAGGTCGACATCTGAGATAGGGTATTTGGTAACTTCCTGAAGTCTTTGTTTTCTATCCGGAGCAGCTGGTTCATAAAGGTCTGCCTAGCTTCAGTTTCTAATCCGCTTCTAACTTCTACTTCTCCTCCTTCAATGCCTTCCTCTACTGAGCCACATGGTCTTTCCATACTTCCTCCTTTAATGCCTTCCTCTACTGAGGGTGGGCCACATGGTCTCTCCATATCTTCCTCCTTCAGTGTCTCCCTCTACTGAGGATGGGCTATATGGTCTCTTCATAATTCCTCCTTCAATGCCTTCCTCTACTGAGGTTGGGCCACATGGTCTCTCCATACCTTCCTCCTTCAGTGTCTTCCTCTACTGAAGATGGGCCACATGGTCTCTCCATACTTCCTCCTTCAATGCCTTCCTCTACTGAGGGTGGGCCACATGGTATCTCCATACTTCCTCCGCCATCCTCTTCATCTCCTCGTAGATGTGTCGTCCAGTCCATTGTTTTAGATCGTCTGTGTATCCCTGTCGTCTCCTTCCCCTCGATCTCTTCCCCCGGAGCTTTCCCTCTAACACTGTCAGCAATGTCTCTGAACACAACTATATCTAGCGGAATTAGAAAGCGTTTCACTCTGAAGTAAATGGTGGATTATTATGAAACTTGACATACAGGTTACAAAATAGACCAAGAGATTAAAGAAATGAAAAAAAAAACTGTATTTAACTATATTACAGACTTTTCGCATCAAAAATTTAATCATTCATTTCACTCCAAAAGAAATTAATTTGATTCAAATTCCATGTTTTCCCTTCTAGGTATTTCGCTATCTATATCCACTTATGTGTTTTTTTATATTTCTTTAAATAGAGTAAGACACTTATCTTTAAGGTTTCACTTCATTTGTTTGAAATTTTAATCTCAAAGGATGCGCGCAATGAGACTATATCATCTCCATTTAATTTTGACCGTTTCCCAGTGTCTCTGTTGAAAGGCACTAGTATTGCAAACTGAAAATTCAAAGCAAAAATTTATAAGAAGGTTTGTTTAATGTTAGGAAAAAATAGATGTTGAAATATCTTATTACATCTTTGAGTGTCAGTATATTAGCGAAGAAAGAGAGATGTTCTTCTCAAGAATAAACGACAGCCAACTTACCTCAGTACAAAGTATTTTAACCAGCGCCATATCAAGTCGAATGGTTGCTCTATCCCTGCATAACTTTTTACAAAGCAGTATGCAGGAAAAAGAACCAAGAGAATCGTTTTCGCCTCCACTGAATTATGGTGATTGATCAACATGGGGATATCATTGCAAGCCGTCAACAAGAGAGGAAAATCTGTATAAGACTGATGTTTTAATAAAGGCCTTCTGTGTGTGTTTAATGCTAGGAAACTAAACACGAGATAGTTAGAAGATATTGTTCCCTAAATTTTCAGATTTTAGCATAAGTCATAAGTCGAATAAGCGGTGAAGATCTGCTGAGGTTTGAAATTTTAGAATTCTTATCTCTGCGCATATGTAAAAAAGGTTTATACATAAAGATCTAAAAAGACAAAGGTCGCCTCTACCCTCAAAATAAACGTCAAAGCAAGACGCCATCTATTGACGTCTTTGGCTATCTTTGACGATTAATATCCTCCCAGCAAAATATCACATATATACAAAAAGCTCTACATACAAAATATCAACTGTAGTAACAGAGCTGATGAATTTTTCAAAAGCATTTAAGGTTATAAGTTTCGATATATTACAAACAAATAAATTTACTGGCAATGCGTTTCTTTTTAAATATCATCAAATATTATCTCTACAGACCTTACTGCAATGATATGAGTTATTGAATGAGAGGGCTTTTAAATTTAAAAAGAAACGCATTGCCAGTAAATTTATTTGTGTAAAATTTTAACGATAGATGGCAATTAAATTTTAAGTTTCAAATATTTGTACATACGACATTTACATCTAGTCTCAAGAAAATAACTATAACACAAACCAACTTAATATGCGTTGTTGAGATCTAGGCTTCATACAGTTTAACATGTGGCGTTTGGCCTCAATCACTTCTAAACGACAACATAAACATAACCTAGCTCGGGTAACAACATGTAAAGATTCATTTTTATACAGTTGAACATGTGGCGTTTAAAACCAGCCACATATGAAACAGCTACAACATCAACACAACCTAGAATACATAACAACATGTAAGGATATTTTATAGTCGGAAATTGGCACATGTGACGTTTGAATCTAGTCCTAGACAAAACAACTACAACGTCAACACAAGGTAACACGTTAGTACAGTTGTACATGTGGCAAGTCCAAGACAACTATGTACAACGTCAACACAAGGTAACACGTTAGTACAGTTGTACATGTACCAAGCCCAAGACAAACAACTATGTACAACGTCAACACAAGGTAACACGTTAGTACAGTTGTACATGTACCAAGCCCAAGACAAACAACTATGTACAACGTCAACACAAGGTAACACGTTAGTACAGTTGTACATGTGACAAGCCCAAGACAAACAACTATGTACAACGTCAACACAAGGTAACACGTTAGTACAGTTGTACATGTGACAAGCCCAAGACAAAACAACTATGTACAACGTCAACACAAGGTAATACGTTAGTACAGTTGTACATGTGACAAGCCCAAGACAAAACAACTATGTACAACGTCAACACAAGGTAATACGTTAGTACAGTTGTACATGTGACAAGCCCAAGACAAACAACTATGTACAACGTCAACACAAGGTAACACGTTAGTACAGTTGTACATGTACCAAGCCCAAGACAAACAACTATGTACAACGTCAACACAAGGTAACACGTTAGTACAGTTGTACATGTGACAAGCCCAAGACAAAACAACTATGTACAACGTCAACACAAGGTAACACGTTAGTACAGTTGTACATGTGGCAAGCCCAAGACAAACAACTATGTACAACGTCAACACAAGGTAACACGTTAGTACAGTTGTACATGTACCAAGCCCAAGACAAACAACTATGTACAACGTCAACACAAGGTAACACGTTAGTACAGTTGTACATGTACCAAGCCCAAGACAAACAACTATGTACAACGTCAACACAAGGTAACACGTTAGTACAGTTGTACATGTACCAAGCCCAAGACAAACAACTATGTACAACGTCAACACAAGGTAACACGTTAGTACAGTTGTACATGTACCAAGCCCAAGACAACTATGTACAACGTCAACACAAGGTAACACGTTAGTACAGTTGTACATGTGACAAGCCCAAGACAAAACAACTATGTACAACGTCAACACAAGGTAATACGTTAGTACAGTTGTACATGTACCAAGCCCAAGACAAACAACTATGTACAACGTCAACACAAGGTAATACGTTAGTACAGTTGTACATGTAACAAGTCCAAGACAACTATGTACAACGTCAACACAAGGTAACACGTTAGTACAGTTGTACATGTAACAAGTCCAAGACAACTATGTACAACGTCAACACAAGGTAACACGTTAGTACAGTTGTACATGTGGCAAGTCCAAGACAACTATGTACAACGTCAACACAAGGTAACACGTTAGTACAGTTGTACATGTGACAAGCCCAAGACAAAACAACTATGTACAACGTCAACACAAGGTAATACGTTAGTACAGTTGTACATGTACCAAGCCCAAGACAAACAACTATGTACAACGTCAACACAAGGTAATACGTTAGTACAGTTGTACATGTAACAAGTCCAAGACAACTATGTACAACGTCAACACAAGGTAACACGTTAGTACAGTTGTACATGTGGCAAGCCCAAGACAACTATGTACAACGTCAACACAAGGTAACACGTTAGTACAGTTGTACATGTAACAAGTCCAAGACAAACAACTATGTACAACGTCAACACAAGGTAACACGTTAGTACAGTTGTACATGTGACAAGCCCAAGACAAAACAACTATGTACAACGTCAACACAAGGTAACACGTTAGTACAGTTGTACATGTGACAAGCCCAAGACAAACAACTATGTACAACGTCAACACAAGGTAACACGTTAGTACAGTTGTACATGTAACAAGTCCAAGACAAACAACTATGTACAACGTCAACACAAGGTAACACGTTAGTACAGTTGTACATGTAACAAGTCCAAGACAACTATGTACAACGTCAACACAACCCATGTAGTTACAACATGTGACTACAGTTGTACATGCGATAAGTCCAAGTAGACAAGACAATGTCTGGTGTTGCAACCCTAGTTGAGAATCGGAAGTCGGAGTAATGAAGTGTTGGCAAACAACAACAATTGTTGCCCTTGGATTCCATTTCTGAGATAAGATCAGATGTTGGACACCCTCCAATGACACGCCGTGTAGATTCACAATATAAGATTTAGGGAAAGTGTGTTTTAGCGTGACTGAAAGCTTTTTTTTTTATTAGCTATATAAACATACAATGTAAACAAAAAAACCCTAACTGACCTGTCCCATTACCTCTGACTGCCAATATTTCATAGAAGAAAGAGAGAAATTTCTGAGTAAATCCAACAAATGCAATCTGACGATATATCAAAGAGATAAAAGCCAACATTGAAGACTGGTGCAACGAGATCATTCCATTTTTACAGAGCAGTAACAAATATACACTCATGGACAAAACTTAAGAAAGTTGTTACTTTAAGCATGTATATCACACACACACACACACACACACACACACAAAAACCTTTATTAAGACACACAGGTCTTACAGAGGATTCTCCTTGGGGTTACAAGACGGAAAAACATATGAAAGTGGGAAATATACAAAGGGGTAAAAATGGAGAAAGATTATATACATATGGTAAATATATACAGATTATTATTTGAATAATCCTATGGAAAATAAGAAAAAAAAATTGGAAATATGGATGGGAGAAGTGGAGAGCGAAGAAAGGAAAGAAAACAGGTATTTACATATGGAACATACATATAATGGAACAAGTCAATTTAAGCTCTTCTGCTCACACAGCACAGGTGGACCATGGTTAAGCATGTATATCATGATTTAAACAATAACTCTGAAAAATATTACAGTGACCTTTATTGAAAACACGCGAGACAACCAAGTGCGAATCAAAATTGCCTTTATCTACTTAAAAAAAAAAAAAACGACCGGCAACATTAAAGACCTTCCACTTTCTTAAGTCTTGACCATGAATGTAATTCTGCTGTCCTGAAAAGCCTATGTCTATAGTTTAATTGAATACCATTTCTGAGATTCCACCCTTCATTGCAGCATATATGATCAGAATCATCCAATACAGTATTAGAGCTCTAAGAGGCATTCTGGTAGATTAAATTAGCAAAACTGCTGGAGGGTTAAACACTGATGACCCAAGCCCTACCTATATTTTTCATCACATTAAGGACAGCAGAAGTTTGTTTTGTGTATAAAAGAAACATTAATGATTTAATTATTTCATTCCCTATATATAGAGATTAGTTATTACCTTATAATTAAATATTTTATAT
>CP092866.1:25085705-25152043 GCA_030710605.1 Cordylochernes scorpioides | reverse complement strand
GAGGCCAACGCCTTATCCGTTGGGCCACAGGACCACAGATTTTGTTGCTCCATGGAAAGGTAAGTGCCATTGTCCCGTTAGACAGCCACATTACAGAGTTGAATCTTGGTTATGGTATCTAATCAAACTATGGACATAAGCTTCGAGGACAGGTGAATAGCATGAAAATAAATTCCATAACAAACTTTCAACTTAACAGTGTCGGATATGTAAAAGCAGAGTCCGTCCAATACAACAATAGAGTTTCAATATGATAGATTTAACTGGTGAAACCATTGAAAGGTTTCAGCACTGATGAGCCAGACCCTCAAAATATTTTTCATAGGAGTTAACGACAGTAGAAGGTGCGTTTTATTTGAAAAGAAATTCCATGCCTCAATAAACTCATTGACAAAACTTTTTTTTTAAGGAGATAGAGGCAATTTTGTTCACACTTGGTTATCTCGTGTGTCTTCAATAAAGTCACTGAGTATCAAATATCTTTCAAAGTTATTGTATGAATCCCGATATACATGATAAAAGGTACAACTTCGATAAGGCACAATTTGGATTATCTATATATATAAAAATGAATGTATGTGTGTGGTCTGTTTGTCCTTTATGCCTGACCAAACCACTCATTGGAACGCCATGAAACTTTGGGAAGTTATTTAATATAGTACTGGGAAGGTTTCTAGCAAATAAAATTTTTGAAATAACTTTTCGCTTTAAAATAATCAAGATAAATATTCTAATTTATCTGTTATAATTCAACAATATGCTCTAAATATTATCATGATGATACGATGATTTTGTAATGTAGAAAATTAGGAAAGACAAAATTCAGGATGACACGGCAATTTATTTGAGACAAGAATAATGATACAATTCCAAGGCAAGATACTATTCCTTTAACTTCCAATTACCGAGGGAACCAATTAATATTGATTTTATTCAACTTATCGAGTATTTTTCAAGGGACCGGGAAAAAATGTTCACTTTATCGAGAGATTCGTTAGAAAAACCTTTACTCGGATAAAACCCGGGCGAAGCCGGGTACGTCCGCTAGTAGATTATAAACACAAGGTAATAAGACTAAATCCAAATAAATAAATAGTGTGTAACGTTTAGGTAACAGTGTTGTTATCGAAATGTCACACACTATTTATTTATTTGGATTTAGTCTTATTACCTTGTGTTTAAAGTACAACTTCCTTAAGTTTTGTCCATGAGTGTAGTTTAATTTCTTGACTATAGATGGAGCCTTGTTATCTCTCAAAGGAGAGGTGCCCTTTTAGGAAAGAAATATGAAGGATAAAATCTTATGAAGAAAATCACATGAATATACACAATTCTGGAAATTTTAATAGAGTAAGGAAATACACAAAAAAGTTTTACACCTAGAAAAATTTGGAATATCATGAAATTTGGCATGAATTTACAAGTGATTCCATATAGACTAAATAATTTTTTAAAAGTGAAAATGTACCTGCATTAAAAAAAAAAAAGACTGATTTTTGGATCCAAAATGTTAATTTGATCCAAATTAAATGTTTTTTTTCTTCAATTCCTTCTAGGTGTAACACTTTCTATTTCCACTGGTGTAATTTGAGAGAAAAAAAGTCAGGAAGTGGTTTCATAAGTCAGGAAACGAAGAAACTAGAAATGGCATCCGGACCATATGTAGACACAGGCTGAGTTTTGGGACTTGGCAATATTTTGCTGAATGCTTCTTGAAAGGAAAAACAGATTTGGTGAAAGAGATATTAAAGTTTCCTCCTTCAATGCCTTCCTCTATTGAGGGTGGGCCACATGGTCTCTCCATACTTCCCTCCTTCAATTCCTTCCTCTACTGAGGGTGGGCCACATGGTCTCTCCATACTTCTTCCTTCAATGCCTTCCTCTATTGAGGGTGGGCCACATGGTCTCTCCATACTTCTTCCTTCAATGCCTTCCTCTATTGAGGGTGGGCCACATGGTCTCTCCATACTTCCCTCCTTCAATGTCTTCCTCTACTGAGGGTGGGCCACATGGTCTCTCCATACTTCCCTCCTTCAATGTCTTCCTCTACTGAGGGTGGGCCACATGGTCTCTCCATACTTCCCTCCTTCAATGTCTTCCTCTACTGAGGGTGAGCCACATGGTCTCTCCATACTTCCTCCGCCATCCTCTTCATCTCCTCGTAGATGTGTCGTCCAGTCCATTGTTTTAGATCGTCTGTGTATCCCTGTCGTCTCCTTCCCCTCGATCTCTTCCCCTGGAGTTTTCCCTCCAACACTGTTAGTAATGTCTCTCCTGCTGATCCGCGCATCACATGCCACATCACATTGAAGAAACCCAAAAATATCATTTTTATTAAACAATATATTTGAATTCTGGAAAGTTGAATTTCTCTACATGACTATTATCAATGTATATTTTCATACAAAAGGAAAATAGAACAAGTTTGTTAAAAGCTATACTTTTTTTTTCTAAGAATTTTATTTTTGAATTTCCGAAGTTTATTTTAATTTATGAAAATATAGTAACAATAGTTTTCTAGTAAAAATTAATATAACAATATTTTTATTTATTTATTTAAAACAAAACGCTTTGAACACAAAAAGGTTCTTCTATAGTCCAGTAGAAAGATTGTTTTCGTTTAAAAAAAGAAATAAAACGAAACATAGAACTATTATTTCATCGCTATATTCCGCCATTGCATAGTTATCATACACAACAGCCTTTATAATAATAATCATGGAAATGCCATTCATACACTCATGAACAAAACTTAAGGAAGTTGTACCTTTTAGCATGTATATCGGGATTCAGACAATAACTCTGAAATATACACTCATGGACAAAACTTAAGGAAGTTGTACCTTTTAGCATGTATATCGAGATTCAGACAATAACTCTGAAATATACACTCATGAACAAAACTTAAGGAAGTTGTACCTTTTAGCATGTATATCGGGATTCAGACAATAACTCTGAAATATACACTCATGGACACAACTTAAGGTAGTTGTACCTTTTAGCATATATATCGAGATTCAGACAATAACTCTGAAATATACACTCATGGACACAACTTAAGGAAGTTGTACCTTTTAGCATGTATATCGAGATTCAGACAATAACTCTGAAAGATATTTGATACACAGTGATCTTTATTGAAGACACACGAGATAACCAAGTGTGAACAAAATTGATATTTTCCTTCAAATAAGCAGAAGACCGGCGACATCAAAATAAGAAACTTCCTTAAGTTTTGTCCATGAGTGTATACAGGAAACCTAATTGACGGTCTCACACACCTATTTATATTGATAAGATCTCTGTGGCGATACACAAGCCCGGATGAAAAAGGAGGAGGGGGAACAGTAACAAGCTCGATGAAAAAACTGGGCTCAGCTGGCCTGGCTGATAGCACCCTGTAAGGGCTCCTGATCCAGGGATACAGGATGAGCAAAGTCTGTACTCCATGTTAGAAGCGGTAACACATGGCGTCTGTTCTTCCTGTCAGAGGTGGACAGTTCATATTGGAGCTAGGTCAGCCTGCTACTGAATAGTGGTCTCAGTCTTAATGACAAAGACACTCTACTTTACCCAGTCATGAATATAAGAAAGAAGAAACAGAGGTATTTTTACTTATGTGATGAATTACTATACAGATATGCCTTTATAAAGAACTTTCGTCATATCCAAAAATTCTTCAATCGAAGAACGAAGACTTCAAAAATTTGAAAAGTGATCTCTATATACACCTATCCCCCGATTTACACGGTAGATACGTTCCTGAGAAAAACGTGTAAATCGAGGGATAGGTGTATATTAAACTGTCAAATCTGAATAGGTGTTCGCCCCCTCATGAATCAGAGCCTCCCAATATTCTTTTCAACATAGGTAGTATAGAGTAGAATATCGCATTTCAGTATAGTGCGATAAAAACAAAACAAAAAAAAAACTTATTCGGAAAGCCGTGTAAAAGCTAAAACGTGTAAAACAAGTACCGTGTAAATCGAGGGATAGGTGTATATTAAACTGCCAAATCTGAATAGGTGTTCGCCCCCTCATGAATCAGAAGCCTCCCAATATTCTTTTCAACATAGGTAGTATAGAGTAGAATATCGCATTTAGTATAGTGCGATAAAAACAAAACAAAAAAAAACTTATTCGGAAAACCGTGTAAAAGCTTAAACGTTTAAAACAAGTACCGTGTAAATCGGGGGATAGGTGTAATATTTTAATTTTTAGAATGCAAAGGAATAAGAACAAACAAAAATAAAGATAGGAAATGAAAGTATAAATATAAAATAATTAATTATAAGGTAATAACTCATCTCTATATATAGGGAATGAAATCATTAAATCATGAATGTTTCTTTTATACACAAAAAAAAACTTCTACTGTCCTTAATGTGATGAAAAATATAGGTAGGGCTTGGGTCATCAGTGTTTAACCCTCCAGCAGTTTTGCTAATTTAATCCACCAAACACTTCTTAGAGCTCTAATACTGTATTGGATGATTCTGATCATATATGCTGCACTGAAGGGTGAAATCTCAAAATGGTATTCAATTAAACTATAGACATAGGCTTTTCAGGACAGCAGAATTACATTTATGGTCAAAACTTAAGAAGGTGGAAAGTCTTTAATGTTGCCGGTCGTTTTTTTTTTTATGTAGATAAAGGGATTTTGATTCGCACTTGGTTGTCTCGCGTGTTTTCAATAAAGGTTACTGTAATATCTTTCAGAGTTATGGTTTAAATCATGATATACATGCTTAACCATGGTCCACCTGTGCTGTGTGAGCAGAAGAGCTTAAATTGACTTGTTCCATTATATGTATGTTCCATATGTAAATACCTGTTTTATTTCCGCTCTCCACTTCTCCCATCCATATTTCCAATTTTTTTTCTTATTTTCCATAGGATTATTCAAATAATAATCTGTATATATTTACCATATGTATATAATCTTTCTCCATTTTTACCCCTTTGTATATTTCCCACTTTCATAGGTTTCTCCGTCTTGTAACCCCAAGGAGAATCCTCTGTAAGACCTGTGTGTCTTAATAAAGGCTTTTGTGTGTGTGTGATATACATGCTTAAAGTAACAACTTTCTTAAGTTTTGTCCATGAGTGTATATTTGTTACTGCTCTGTAAATATGGAATAATCTCCTTGCACCAGTCTTCAATGTTGGCTTTTATCTCTTTAATATATCGTCAGATTGCAGTTGTTGGATTTACTCAGAAATTTCTCTCTTTCTTCTATAAAATATTGGCAGTCAGAGGTAATGGGACAAGTCAGTTAGGGTTTTTTGTTTACATTGTATGTTTATATCGCTAATTTAAAAAAAGCCCTCAGTCACGCTAAAACACACTTTCCCTAAATCTTGTATTGTGAATCTACACGGCATGTCATTGGAGGGTGTCCAACATCTGATCTTATCTCAGAAATGGAATCCAAGGGCAACTATTGTTGTTGTTTGCCAACACTTCATTACTCCGACTTCCGATTCTCAACTAGGGTTGCAACACCAGACATTGTCTTGTCTGCTTAGACTTATCGCATGTACAACTCTAGTCGCATGTTGTAACTACATGGGTGTTAGGTTGTGTTGACGTTGTACAAAGTTGTTTGTCTTGGACTTGTTACATGAACAACTGTAGTCACATGTTGTAACTACATGGGTTGTGTTGACGTTGTACATAGTTGTCTTGGACCTGTACAATGTATAACTGTAGATCTTCACACATGTTGTAACTACATGGGTGTTAGCTTGTGTTGACGTTGTACATAGTTGTCTTGGACCTGTCCAATGTATAACTGTAGATCTTCACACATGTTGTAACTACATGGGTGTTAGCTTGTGTTGACGTTGTACATAGTTGTCTTGGACCTGTCCAATGTATAACTGTAGATCTTCACACATGTTGTAACTACATGGGTGTTAGCTTGTGTTGACGTTGTACATAGTTGTCTTGGACCTGTACAATGTATAACTGTAGATCTTCACACATGTTGTAACTATATGGGTGTTAGCTTGTGTTGACGTTGTACATAGTTGTCTTGGACCTGTACAATGTATAACTGTAGATCTTCACACATGTTGTAACTACATGGGTGTTAGCTTGTGTTGACGTTGTACATAGTTGTCTTGGACCTGTACAATGTATAACTGTAGATCTTCACACATGTTGTAACTACATGGGTGTTAGCTTGTGTTGACGTTGTACATAGTTGTCTTGGACCTGTACAATGTATAACTGTAGATCTTCACACATGTTGTAACTATATGGGTGTTAGCTTGTGTTGACGTTATACATAGTTGTTTGTCTTGGACTTATTACATGTACAACTGTAGCCACATGTTGTAACTACATGGGTTGTGTTGACGTTGTACATAGTTGTCTTGGACCTGTACAATGTATAACTGTAGATCTTCACACATGTTGTAACTACATGGGTGTTAGCTTGTGTTGACGTTGTACATAGTTGTCTTGGACCTGTACAATGTATAACTGTAGATCTTCACACATGTTGTAACTATATGGGTGTTAGCTTGTGTTGACGTTATACATAGTTGTTTGTCTTGGACTTGTTACATGTACAACTGTAGTCGCATGTTGTAACTACATGGGTTGTGTTGACGTTGTACATAGTTGTCTTGTCTTGTCACATGTACAACTGTACTAACGTGTTACCTTGTGTTGACGTTGTGTTTTTTTTGTCTAGGACTAAATTCAAATGTCACATGTGCCAATTTCCGACTATAAGATATCCTTACATGTTGTTATGTATTCTAGGTTGTATTGATGTCGTACCTTTTTTAGGTAACTTGTTGTGAAAGCCAAATGTGCAACTGTTTTCAACTTGGATCCTTACATGTTGTTACCCGTGCTAGGTTATGTTTATGTTGTCGTTTAGAGGTGATTGAGGCCAAACGCCACATGTTTAACTGTATGAAGCCTAGATCTCAACAACGCATACTAAGTTGGGTTGTGTTATAGTTATTTTTTCTTGAGAATAGATGCAAATGTCGTATGTACAACTATTTGAAACTTATAACCTCAAATGCTTTTGAAAAATGCATCAGCTCTGTTACTACAGTTGATATTTTGTATGTATAGCTTTTTGTATATATGTGATATTTTGCTGGGAGGATATTAATCGTCAAGGATAGCCAAAGACGTCAATAGATGGCGTCTACCTTTGACGTCTATTTTGAGGGTATAGGCGACCTTTGTCTTTTTAGATCTTTTTGTATGTATAAACCTTTTTTACACATGCGCTGACTTATGCTAAAATCTGAAAATTTAGGGAACAATATCTTCTAACTATCTCGTGTTTAGTTTCCTAGCATTAAACACACACGCAAGGCCTTTATTAAGACAACCAGTCTTATACAGATTTTCCTCTCTTGTTGACGGCTTGCAATGATATCCCCATGTTGATCAAACACCATAATTCAGTGGAGGCGAAAACGATTCTCTTGGTTCTTTTTCCTGCATACTGCTTTGTGAAAGTTATATAGGGACAGAGCAACCATTTGACTTGATATGGCGCTAGTTAAAATGCTTTGTACTGAGGTAAGTTGGCTGTCGGTTACTCTTGAGAAGAACATCTCTCTTTCTTCGCTAATATACTGACACTCAAAGATGTAATGAGATATTTCAACATCTATTTTTTTTTCTATAGCATCACATAAACCTTCTTATACATTTTTGCCATGAATTTTTAGTTTGCAATGATAGTGCCTTTCAACAGAGACACTGGTCAACGGTCAAAATTAAATAGAGATGATATAGTCTCATTGCGCGCATCCTTTGAGATTAAAATTTCAAACAAATGAAGTAAAACCTTAAAGATAAGTGTCTTACTCTATTTAAAGGAAGATAAAAAATACATAAGTGGTTATAGATAGCGAAATACCTAGAAGGGAAAACATGGAATTTGAATCAAATTAACTTCTTTTGGAGCAAAATGAATGATTAAATTTTTGATGCGAAAAGTCTGTAATATAGTTAAATGCAGTTTTTTTTTCATTTCTTTAATCTCTTGGTCTATTTTGTAACCAGTATGTCAAGTTTCATAATAATCCACTATTTACTTCAGAGTGAAACACTTTCTAATTCCGCTTGATGTAGTTATGTTCAGAGACATTGCTGACATTGAGGGAAAGCTCCGGGGAAAAAGATCGAGGGGAAGGAGACGACAGGGATACACAGACGATCTAAAACAGTGGACTGGACGACACACCTACGAGGAGATGAAGAATATGGCGGAGGAAGTATGGAGAGACCATGTGGTTCAGTAGAGGAAGGCATTGAAGGAGGAAGTATGGATAGACCATGTGGCCGACCCTCAGTAGAGGAAGACATTGAAGGAGGGAGATATGGAGAGACCATGTGGCCCACCTTTAGTAGAGGAAGGCATTGAAGGAGGAAGTATGGAGAGACCATGTGGCTCAGTAGAGGAAGGCATTGAAGGAGGAAGTATGGAGAGACCATGTGGCTCAGTAGAGGAAGGCATTGAAGAAGGAGGAGTAGAAGTTAGAAGCGGATTAGAAACTGAAGCTAGGCAGACCTTTATGAACCAGCTGCTCCGGATAGAAAACAAAGACTTCAGGAAGTTACCAAATACCCTATCTCAGATGTCGACCTTAATAGAGACACAAGGATTAATTATAGAAAACAAAAAAAATCTAATTAAGTATTTTCCATTTAGTCTATTCAATTTTTTCTCATTAAAATAGAGATGGATAAGTCTTAAAAATCAATTAAAAATACATTTGTAAAAGCTTTAAGACACCTACTAGAAAGAGAAATAACAATGGAAAATATAATAACTACGCCATGAACTATAATTTAAGAAGAGTAAATTCATAGACAAAAACTTGAGGAAGTTTTACCTTTTAGCATGCATATCGGGATTCAGACAATAATTCTGAAACACAGTGACCTTTTGATACACAGTGACCTTTACACTGAAGAATACGCGAGGTAAACAAGTGTGAACAAAATTGCCTCTGTCTCCTTAAAAAATAAAAAAGATCACCGGCGGCCCTAAAGAGTTTTCACTTCCTCAAGTTTTGTCCAAGAGGTTATCTGTTAAATGTGACTACGCTGCTTCCAGAAATAATCGAGCGGCGCCTCAGTTAAAGAAATCGTCTGTTGACTCGGCCTCCAGCAAAGTCCACAAGTCGATCTTCACATAAAGTAGGTCAGGAATTCATATGGATTTTTGGTTGCTAGACGACGGCTACATGATTATCATTTAATTCTTCATTTTTGTTGGATTCGAATCTCAAAACTCACCGTCTCATCGTAATACCGTTTATAAACAATATATACACTATAAAGTTGCGGAAGGATTGTATTCATGTACCAAAGAAAGCACCTCTTCCGATAAAAATACACAAAAACAATGGATTATGATTCATTCTCCCAGTATAGAACACACATACAAAGCTTTATTAAGACCACCGGTCTTATACTCAGTATAGAACACACACACAAAGCTTTATTAAGACCACCGGTCTTATACTCAGTATAGAACACAAACACAAAGCTTTATTAAGACCACCGGTCTTATACTCAGTATAGAACACAAACACAAAGCTTTATTAAGACCACCGGTCTTATACTCAGTATAGAACACACACACAAAGCTTTATTAAGACCACCGGTCTTATACTCAGTATAGAACACACACACAAAGCTTTATTAAGACCACCGGTCTTATACTCAGTATAGAACACACACAAAGCTTTATTAAGACCACCAGTCTTATACTCAGTATAGAACACACACAAAGCTTTATTAAGACCACCGGTCTTATACTCAGTATAGAATACACACACACACACACACAAAGTTTATTAAGACCACCGGTCTTATACTCAGTATAGAACACACACACAAAGCTTTATTAAGACCACCGGTCTTATACTCAGTATAGAACACACACACAAAGCTTTATTAAGACCACCGGTCTTATACTCAGTATAGAACACACACACAAAGCTTTATTAAGACCACCAGTCTTATACTCAGTATAGAACACACACACAAAGTTTATTAAGACCACCGGTCTTATACTCAGTATAGAACACACACACAAAGTTTATTAAGACCACCAGTCTTATACTCAGTATAGAACACACACACAAAGCTTTATTAAGGCCACCAGTCTTATACTCAGTATAGAACACACACACAAAGCTTTATTAAGACCACCGGTCTTATACTCAGTATAGAACACACACACAAAGCTTTATTAAGACCACCAGTCTTATACTCAGTATAGAACACACACACAAAGCTTTATTAAGACCACCAGTCTTATACTCAGTATAGAACACACACACAAAGCTTTATTAAGACCACCGGTCTTATACTCAGTATAGAACACACACACAAAGCTTTATTAAGACCACCGGTCTTATACTCAGTATAGAACACACACACAAAGCTTTATTAAGACCACCAGTCTTATACTCAGTATAGAACACACAAACAAAGTTTATTAAGACCACCGGTCTTATACTCAGTATAGAACACACACACAAAGTTTATTAAGACCACCAGTCTTATACTCAGTATAGAACACACACACAAAGCTTTATTAAGGCCACCAGTCTTATACTCAGTATAGAACACACACACAAAGCTTTATTAAGACCACCGGTCTTATACTCAGTATAGAACACACACACAAAGCTTTATTAAGACCACCAGTCTTATACTCAGTATAGAACACACACACAAAGCTTTATTAAGACCACCAGTCTTATACTCAGTATAGAACACACACACAAAGCTTTATTAAGACCACCGGTCTTATACTCAGTATAGAACACACACACAAAGCTTTATTAAGACCACCGGTCTTATACTCAGTATAGAACACACACACAAAGCTTTATTAAGACCACCGGTCTTAAACTCAGTATAGAACACACACACAAAGCTTTATTAAGACCACCGGTCTTATACTCAGTATAGAACACACACACAAAGCTTTATTAAGACCACCGGTCTTATACTCAGTATAGAACACACACACAAAGCTTTATTAAGACCACCGGTCTTATACTCAGTATAGAACACACACACAAAGCTTTATTAAGACCACCGGTCTTATACTCAGTATAGAACACACACACAAAGCTTTATTAAGACCACCAGTCTTATACTCAGTATAGAACACACACACAAAGCTTTATTAAGACCACCGGTCTTATACTCAGTATAGAATACACACACACAAAGCTTTATTAAGACCACCGGTCTTATACTCAGTATAGAATACACACACACACAAAGCTTTATTAAGACCACCGGTCTTATACTCAGTATAGAATACACACACACAAAGCTTTATTAAGACCACCGGTCTTATACTCAGTATAGAATACACACACACAAAGCTTTATTAAGACCACCGGTCTTATACTCAGTATAGAATACACACACACAAAGCTTTATTAAGACCACCGGTCTTATACTCAGTATAGAACACACACACACAAAGCTTTATTAAGACCACCGGTCTTATACTCAGTATAGAATACACACACACAAAGCTTTATTAAGACCACCGGTCTTATACTCAGTATAGAATACACACACACAAAGCTTTATTAAGACCACCGGTCTTATACTCAGTATAGAACACACACACAAAGCTTTATTAAGACCACCGGTCTTATACTCAGTATAGAACACACATACAAAGCTTTATTAAGACCACCGGTCTTATACTCAGTATAGAATACACACACACAAAGCTTTATTAAGACCACCGGTCTTATACTCAGTATAGAACACACACACAAAGCTTTATTAAGACCACCGGTCTTATACTCAGTATAGAACACACACACAAAGCTTTATTAAGACCACCGGTCTTATACTCAGTATAGAACACACACACAAAGCTTTATTAAGACCACCGGTCTTAAACTCAGTATAGAACACACACACAAAGCTTTATTAAGACCACCGGTCTTATACTCAGTATAGAACACACACACAAAGCTTTATTAAGACCACCGGTCTTATACTCAGTATAGAACACACACACAAAGCTTTATTATGACCACCGGTCTTATACTCAGTATAGAACACACACACAAAGCTTTATTAAGACCACCGGTCTTATACTCAGTATAGAACACACACACAAAGCTTTATTAAGACCACCGGTCTTATACTCAGTATAGAACACACACACAAAGCTTTATTATGACCACCGGTCTTATACTCAGTATAGAACACACACACAAAGCTTTATTAAGACCACCGGTCTTATACTCAGTATAGAACACACACACAAAGCTTTATTAAGACCACCGGTCTTATACTCAGTATAGAACACACACACACAAAGCTTTATTATGACCACCGGTCTTATACTCAGTATAGAACACACACACAAAGCTTTATTAAGACCACCGGTCTTATACTCAGTATAGAACACACCCACAAAGCTTTATTAAGACCACCGGTCTTATACTCAGTATAGAATACACACACACACAAAGCTTTATTAAGACCACCGGTCTTATACTCAGTATAGAATACACACACACAAAGCTTTATTAAGACCACCGGTCTTATACTCAGTATAGAATACACACACACAAAGCTTTATTAAGACCACCGGTCTTATACTCAGTATAGAATACACACACACAAAGCTTTATTAAGACCACCGGTCTTATACTCAGTATAGAACACACACACACAAAGCTTTATTAAGACCACCGGTCTTATACTCAGTATAGAATACACACACACAAAGCTTTATTAAGACCACCGGTCTTATACTCAGTATAGAATACACACACACAAAGCTTTATTAAGACCACCGGTCTTATACTCAGTATAGAACACACACACAAAGCTTTATTAAGACCACCGGTCTTATACTCAGTATAGAACACACATACAAAGCTTTATTAAGACCACCGGTCTTATACTCAGTATAGAATACACACACACAAAGCTTTATTAAGACCACCGGTCTTATACTCAGTATAGAACACACACACAAAGCTTTATTAAGACCACCGGTCTTATACTCAGTATAGAACACACACACAAAGCTTTATTAAGACCACCGGTCTTATACTCAGTATAGAACACACACACAAAGCTTTATTAAGACCACCGGTCTTAAACTCAGTATAGAACACACACACAAAGCTTTATTAAGACCACCGGTCTTATACTCAGTATAGAACACACACACAAAGCTTTATTAAGACCACCGGTCTTATACTCAGTATAGAACACACACACAAAGCTTTATTATGACCACCGGTCTTATACTCAGTATAGAACACACACACAAAGCTTTATTAAGACCACCGGTCTTATACTCAGTATAGAACACACACACAAAGCTTTATTAAGACCACCGGTCTTATACTCAGTATAGAACACACACACAAAGCTTTATTATGACCACCGGTCTTATACTCAGTATAGAACACACACACAAAGCTTTATTAAGACCACCGGTCTTATACTCAGTATAGAACACACACACAAAGCTTTATTAAGACCACCGGTCTTATACTCAGTATAGAACACACACACACAAAGCTTTATTATGACCACCGGTCTTATACTCAGTATAGAACACACACACAAAGCTTTATTAAGACCACCGGTCTTATACTCAGTATAGAACACACCCACAAAGCTTTATTAAGACCACCGGTCTTATACTCAGTATAGAACACACCCACAAAGCTTTATTAAGACCACCGGTCTTATACTCAGTATAGAACACACACACACAGCTTTATTAAGACCACCAGTCTTATACTCAGTATAGAACACACATACAAAGCTTTATTAAGACCACCAGTCTTATACTCAGTATAGAACACACATACAAAGCTTTATTAAGACCACCAGTCTTATACTCAGTATAGAACAGTAGGGTGTTGATAAATAATCTTCTAAAATTGTTGGTGTATCACCAATTTATCAATATCTTAACGTTATTTACTGGGGTGGCTGTATTCCTTTCTTTCAGACTTGATGGATAATGGGTCAGCTATTTTAAAGTTCTTTATTTTTTTCAAGACTGAAAGGATAAAAAAGACCTAACAAAGTAACTAAACTGTGTGGAAATATTTTTTTATTCACAAGATGCAACCATTTACTCAATAATCTACTTCTTCACTGTGTTCTATGCACGAAAAAAAAATATATAGTCTCAACTTTTGTACATAGATATTCTTTCATTTTCTTCTTTTTCTCTTTTCTGAGCGAGGATTCAATTTCTTCCCCTGCTTCTCATTTCTTTTTAATTTCATTTCTAACAGTAGAATCGTTTGTATAAGACGGAATGTCTTAATAAAGCCTTGTGTGTGTATTTACTGGGTTGATGAACCAAAATACATGGTTTTTAAACGTTTTTTTAGAGAAAGATGGCTTTATATATATATAGTGTAAAAACTATATAATAAAAATATAACAGTGATTCTACATTTAAAACTTAAGGAGCAAACTGATAAGAATGATAAATCATATCAAGTAGATTTGGTTAGATTAGCAAGCTAAATCTAAATTAATTATAAAAATAAATAGTTGTATAGTTTTATAGTTAAGTATTCTATTAAAATTATCTTCATTATTTTGATTATTTAAATTCAAATTATAAAATTTGTAAATTGTTATTATTTAGTATAGGTAGAGAGAAAAAAAAAGTCCTTTACTTCTAAAACATCATCTAGTTAATTATATATTTATAATCAATAACAATAAAATTTAACAACGTAACGTCTTTTGCATCGGCTTTTACACGTCATTTAGACATACTCTATTCCTATATATAGAATAATAGAAGTGAGAATATATATGATAGTTAGAAAAAAGAGAGAAAGACAGAACCATGCACTTTTAATCAAACTAATAATAAGAAAACAAAAAGTTTTGTAAAGAAGGTAGATAAGATTGTTAGTATATATATATATATTTTTATAATTTTATATTTTATCCTTTTTTTTTTTTAATGATTTTTAAATTTTTTTATTTTAAAATATGAATATAAATAGTTGTATTTAGTAATATATCTATACTATGAATTAACTTTTGTTATAAGTTTGGTTATTATGTTTTGAAACCCTAATGGTAGACCAGACATATACAAAAAAATTTAAATTGGAGTAATTATTGAAAAAAGAGGTCTGCTGAACCGGGAATTCTCAAATAGAAATTCAGCGACAACATTTCATCCCTTTTATATATATATATATATATATATATAAAAGTAGATCATCATGCTACCTCAAAGATTTTCAACTTCTTTAAGTTTTGTTCATGAGGGTACTTAAAAGTGATCATATAAAACTCCATTTAACTAAAATTCACTTATACACTTTATAATGTTGGTTTCCGTATGTATCTTCGGTAAGCAAGCTTTACTGTGGACATGGCTTCTGCCCGGTAAGCGGAACACTGGGGGTTCGTTTCCCATCCCTGGACACTTTTATTTTTCCGTTTATCATTACTCTTCACAATTCATCCTTTCATACTTTATCCCTAAGGTTAGAAATAATCGTTATTTCTCCTTAAAAATAAATTTCGATTTTTCGTTTAAAAGAAACACATGCGGGATAATTTTCAAATGTAGTTTTACAATCATAAGCTGCATTATATTGTATTAAAATATACAAGTATCAGAGTCATCAATTCTGCCATCGTTTGCTTTTGTGAATGTATGTAAATAATGGATTTCATATTTTTTATTAATTTTTGTTCTGGCCTTTATTTGTTTAAATCTATTTTTAAAAATCGTTTAAAATGCAGTCGCAATCATTAGCGAACACTTATGTTTGCCTAATATTTCCATATGCTCTTTTATTTTTTTACAGAAAAATATTTACATGCCAGTATTTTGGATTAATTTTTTTATTAGCCTACTTTTTTTTTATTCTTACTTAGAAGATGGGCATCGCAGTCAGGATTCTTTACAGTCAGTCACTCAACTCAGTCAATTTCAAAGGTTAATGGGGGTTTGGTGGAAAAGCTGCCGTCTATTTAAACTATATTAATTTTGAAACAACTAAATGGATTGCAAAAAAATAATTAAATCAAATACCTAAACACTAATATAATACAATTTTTGCCATTACACACTTTTTTCCCTGTAGTTTATGTGTTTCTTCTGTATTGCTATTCTATGGTACTTCTACTATTTATTATTGATGTACTTTCAGTATGAAAGATACTTCACTCGGGGGATTTCTCGGACGAAGCCGGGTCATTCTTCTAGTTACTGTATAAATGAGACGCTATGTAAATAAGTTCGATGTATTTATATAAATGACAGCTATCGTATAACATATACAACCCACCTAATTTAGAAATCTTATATTTAACTGGATGAATAAATAAGCAGGTAACATAATATAGTTGAAAGTAGCAATTCCGGATGTTTCTACGATGCAATACTCTTGTGTTTGCATAGAATTTTAGTATTGTCTATGCAAATTGACATCTCTGTCTATATAGCGCGGTCTTGTTGCATTGTTAGTTTGCTAGCAGTTATTGGATAGGGCAGGTCGGCGTGAGCTGCTGATGTACATATAATTTGATCTCTTGTCCTTCTTTTATTGTTTTATACCTTTAGGTAATAAAGGATCTTCCTCTACGAATCTATAATTTCCCCCCAACAATATTGTCCCGTTAAAAATGAGGAAAGACCAACTTTAGGATGACACGTCAATTTATTTAAGTCAATTAAAGTCATTTAAAAATTTTAAAATAGCAATGAGACAATGGCTCAAGTTTACAGAGTAGAAAATTATATAAATATTATAATTGATAATCTATTCATATGATAATGAATATTTTGCTACATTGCTTCTTCCTTATGTAAGCTGTGACTCACAACTAGCAAATCTTGTTGCTACTGACATGGATCTGACGTGTTATTGTCAATGATTCCCTTGGAGTCTTGTGAAGTTTGTCCCTGGTAGCTTTGCGTTCTTTCTCTTGCGGCGTGAAGAGCGGCTTTGTCGTCTTATCGTTTCTATAGGGACATCGTCTTCTTGGAAGGAAATTATGTAGTTAATTATCATCATCATACATGTGTATACCTATCCCCCGATTTACACGGTACTTGTTTTACACGTTTTCGCTTTTACACGGTTTTCCAAATAAGTTTTTTTTTTGTTTTTGTTTTTATCGCACTATACTAAATGCTACTGTGATTGAACACATGCGCTGTGTACACATCTCACGAAGAATCCCGAGCTTATGTGCTGACTACATATTTTAACCTGTCAATGCATTTTATTTTTGTATTTCTGTGTACACCTATCCCCCGATTTACACGTTTTTCTCAGGAACGTATCTACCGTGTAAATCGGGGGATAGGTGTATAAGTGAGACCAAATAAAGAACTATCATCTTGTGTCACCTGCTTGCCTCTCCTAGATCCTACATGCCATCGAGGATGTAACACTTGACTTTGACACGGCGGTGGAATCCTGGAATTAGTCACGGAAAAATGAGGACTACAGCACCCGTGGCCTCAAAGTCTCTTCGGCGATACAGCATCTTCACCAAAATATTGTTGCACCAGGGGTTGCTGCTTGGCAGACTCTTCAACCTTGATTCTCTCCTGTGCCGGGTCTTGCATCTTACCAGAGCGTGTTTCAACCATCCTACAAATTTATATAAGGGAATAATGAGATAACTCTACTTTAAGTAGCCTCCAGAATAATTTATTTATTTCTCACATCAAAGAGAGCAGTGAAGTCACACAGTGTACCTAAATACAAATAATGATTCTATAATATATATATTCTGTTTATAATACATATATTCTGTTTAATAAAATAAATAAATATAAAATATAATTTTGAATTTAATATATATGAAAAATAATATTACAATTCATTAGCCATGATGCAACAATATTACGTAGAAAATTATGAAATCCAAACTTCAGAATGACACATGAAAAATTTTATGGCAAGAACAAATTAAAATTGATAAAACAACTGAAAGATTTATAACCCAGGTTCCTGGAGCGTATAGCGCCAACTACCAGAGATGCAATATGGCAAACTTGCAGAGTAGCAAATTATATTTTAAAAATATCAAATTTGATAATCTGTTAATAAAATTGAATTTCCAAAATCAACAAATTATTGATTTAGATATTTTGTTCCTCGCGTCATATTTTTCTCTTATTGTCTCAATGATTTGTTGTTAATAGATGGGTAAATGTTTTGATGAAAAACTGCATTGTCATCCTCATGTTTGTCTTTTCTAACTTTATACATGCCATTTTGGTGGAGATTCTGGGTAGATTAGGGAAGACAAAATGAAGATTGCCAATATGGACCTTGAATCTACGGATGCTGTGAACTCTAATTTCGACGACTGACTCCAGGATTCCACCGCCATGTAAAATTCAAGACTTCCTTCAAGAAGACGATGTCCCGATATAACGATAAAGCCGCACGTCACAAGAAAAAGGAATGTAAAGCTACTATGGTCCACATTCAACACGCTTAGGGAAACCTTGACCGAAATATGTAAGATCCATGTCAGCAACAATAGGCTTTGCAAGCTGTAAGTCTCATAGGTCCCATAGCTTTGTGTAGGATTATAGTTTTCTCAACCAACAGGTAATTAATTTGGATACTTTGTCTCTCAGCATGTTTCTCTTATCCTGTTTGTTGCTAATAAGTTTGTAATATATAATACTAGCCGAATGACCCGGGCAACGCCCGTGTTTTACCCGATTGAATGTTTTGATTCAAATACTATTTGTTACAATTATAAATTGTCGCCTTAATTAATTGCATATGTTAGTTAATAACTATAGCCTATGTGCTTTATCTGTCTATGTAGTGTTGGCTTCCGTAGGCGTCTCTTACTGGGAAAGAGAAAGAGAGGATTCCATTTGGTTATTATCTAATATATGCATTTATTTAGGGAGCGACCCGCTCCAACACAATAGTTAAATGGCGAGTGGGGGGGGGCATGATGGGGGGGGGCAAAGGTGGCGTGACCGTAGCCAACCAATAGGAGGGCGCCATTAAAAAAAAAGCAAACGGTGACAGAGTTGGTTGATTGATTAGGAGATGAGGAATGACGCTCGTAACTGTATATATAATATATAATATGTTTATATGGTTTTGACCAAGGACTTGGTTGTTGTTGTATAATGTAATCAAGAAATAGCGTGAGATATTCATGTTTTTAGTTATTATGATAATTCTGTAATAATAAAATATTATGCAAATATATAACAGTAACATGCAATCTCTTTTAATGAAAACTACACTACCTAAGATTATTGAATATTAGGTAGTACATAATACAAAGTTGATAATTTTTCTCTGATCAGAGTAAATTGCTTTCGTCAACCTCATTGTTTGTCTTTCCACATTTTTCTACGTAACAATATGAAATGAAAATTGTGCCAGATTAGGTTGTGGAATTAAGAAAAGACATCTTTTGATCATGCAATTGGTTTCTAATGATGGCTTACGCCAACTTTCAGAATAAATTCCAACTAATCGTAGCTAATTTTATTCCAGAATAATAATATATAGCCACAAAACCTTTCTTGATAAATCAAGAAAAAACAATCACCTACGAATTTTGAGAACCCTTTATAGTCGGGACGTTCTAGTAACTGGCGTAACTGATATGGAAGAATGCTTTAGAAATGTCGTAAAGGCAGTTTACACGTGGTATAGGCAATGATAATCATGGTGGGTAGATGTAGACGGCTGCTTTTACTGTAAATGCACCACATGTCTACACATGTGTAAAGCAGTTCGACTTTGCACTTACAAATGTGCTAGAGCCCCATTAAGTTACTTGAACTCGCTTGTGGGGTTGGACTTTTGAAAGAATCGGAGGCCATTGGAGCATTTTTTTAAATATATATATAAAAAGTGCCCAATGCGGGAATCGAACCCGGGTCTTAGCGGTCGAAAACCAACGGTTTAGACCAGGGGTGGCGAACGTGCGGCCTTTTCTTGCCCAAGTTGTGGCCTTTTCATAAATTCAAAATTATAATTTTTGTTTCGCAGTTTTCAATTACTTTCATTATTTTATTGAAAATATCCAATACGAGTGTAAGTATTTAAATGTAAGTATGTAAGTAAGTTAGTAAGTAAATGTAAGTATTTAAATTTCTAAATGTAATTTAAGTGTCGTGCTAAAAATAATGTACATAACTATACCACTATATTGGCAGCGCCGATTTGCGGTCAACACTAGTACTAAAACTAAACGTAACGTCGAGGCAACGTAATTGCCGGTGTGCGGCCTTCTCAAAAATGGTAAAATGAAAATTGGCCTTCTAATATAAAAAGGTTCGCCATCCCTGGTTTAGACCATCCTTCCACCGACCCTAGTTTCTCTAAATAAGACAATAACGTGCCATCTATTAATAAGAAATGAAAACATTAAAGAACGAATATTTATTTTACATATAAAACAAATTTATACTTTCTTTATTGCTATGAAAATATTGGTAGGGCTTGACTCATTAGTGGTGAACCCTCTCAGCGGTTTCGCCAATTTAATCCACCAAACTGCTTCTTAGAGATCTAATACTGTATTGGATCATTCTGCTTATATATGCTACACTGAAAAGCGTAATCTTAGAAATGGTATTCAAGAAAACTATGGACATAAGCTTTTAGGACAGTAGAATTATATTTAAATATTTGCACCGGACAATGCTCTTCCACAAACAATAAGAACAAGGCAAGTTATACATAAATTAATTATAAGGCAATAAAACGCACCATTATTTATCTCAGTAAAGAAGTTTATTTTAGTGTAAAATAAACATTAATGTTTTAATGATTTTATTTCATAAGAAAATTAAAAATCTATTTTGTTTTATCTCCATATGCTTAATAAGGTTGAATAGTATATTCAGAATCCAAATTAATCTTTTATGTACAATAAATGTGTTTACATATCTTTCTGTATATTTACCTTTTTTTTTGGCTTTCGTTCATCCTGAATCTATTTCGGTGCCCATAAACCAAGAGATTGCATTTTAATATTAGTATATATTAAAGAGATATCCATTTTTACATTCTACGTATGTATTATAGGAGAAATAAGAAAATTTCAGTGGTTTATGTAGATGTGGAAAGGGATAAAACACGCTAGAAACCTTGGAGCATATGGCCCATAAAGAAGGTTGATTTACTGCCCATCCTGACGAGATGAATTTCTAACAAGCTGACCTCCTTCCGTCATGGTTATGTTTGCTAGGCCTGAGTGTTGTCATCTTCTCCCATTGTGCAAGACAACCCCGGGAGTCGGGCATTAAACAAAGGAACGCAAATAGGAGATTGTCTTCAGGAACTACTTATAGAATGGGGCAAGTTGATACCAGATGACACACGAATGGAAATGAGGAAATGATATTGGAACGCTCGGGATTTCATAGGAAATCTGAAAGTGACATTAGAAAGCTAGAAATGACACAAGAAAGCTAGAAATGACATAGGAAGGAAAGCTAGAAATGGCATAAGAAAGCTAAATAGGACATGACATAGGAAATCTGAAAGTGACATTGGAAAGCTAGAAATGACACAAGAAAGCTAGAAATGATATAGGAAGGAAAGCTAGAAATGGCATAAGAAAGCTAAATAGGACATGACACAAGAAAGCTAGAAATGACATAGGAAGGAAAGCTAGAAATGGCATAAGAAAGCTAAATAGGACATGACATAGGAAATCTGAAAGTGACATTGGAAAGCTAGAAATGACACAAGAAAGCTAGAAATGATATAGGAAGGAAAGCTAGAAATGGCATAAGAAAGCTAGATAGGACATGACACAAGAAAGCTAGAAATGGCATAAGAAAGCTAGATAGGACATGACATTGGAAAGCTAGAAATGACATAGGAAAGTTAGACATGACACAAGAAAGCTAGAAATGGCATAAGAAAGCTAGATAGGACATGGCATAGGAAATCTGAAAGTGACATTGGAAAGCTAGAAATGACACAAGAAAGCTAGAAATGGCATAGGATGGAAAGCTAGAAATGGCATAAGAAAGCTAGATAGGACATGACACAAGAAAGCTAGAAATGGCATAAGAAAGCTAGATAGGACATGACATTGGAAAGCTAGAAATGACACAAGAAAGCTAGAAATGACTTAGGAAGGAAAGCTAGAAATGGCATAAGAAAGCTAAATAGGACACGGTATAGGAAAGCTAGAAATGATATGAGAAAGATAGACATGATATAGGAAAGCTAGAAATAATATGAGAAAGATAGACATGATATTGGAAAGCTATAAATGGCTAAATGACATAGGAAAGCTAGACTTGGCGAAATGACATAGGAAATCTAGAATTGGCTAAATGATATAGGAAAACTATAAATGGCATAGTAAAGCTGTAAATGGCATAGGAAACAGATCACTGGCGACATAAAAAAACGTTCCATTTTAAGTTTTGTCTATGAGCACATAGATTATATTTAGAATTTCACATTGACATAAAGAGAGATATAGCCACTAGCAGATCATATATTTCTGTACTGTAAAAATAGAGGAGGAATTTTACAATTTTTTTTGCAACCATCAGCCTAGCGCTCTACCAACTAAGCTATTTGGGCTTCAATCTCTAATTAATATTTAGATGGTTAAACTCTGGAAAGTACCTATCATGTAACGTGTTTTTTGATTGTCACATTGGCAGGAAAGGATATTTCGAAGCAAAAGGAACATTAAACTGATGACTGGCACCATCTGTCGGAATAAATATCGGCTAGTCGTTGATTTTTTTTTTATTATTCCCGAATTGGCCGTATAACCATTCCTGAATAATCAAGAAAAGCTAACCACGTGTGCGTTTCAGGCTATTAGCCCTCATTGCGTGGGACATTGGTAACAAAAGGAACAATGTTGACAACCCTCTGTATACTACGTCAGAGAAATATGCCAATACAAATTAATTCAAATGGTAATATATCTACGATATTTGTAGTTACTTTTATAAAGATAATAATTCGAAAATTACCTGGTTTCCACGGGTTAGATGCTGTCGCCGCCATCATGTTCCCATGCTGCCGAGATGTTGAGAACACCCAGTGGTGTCGATATGGTCATGTCCAAGTATACCAAGAGCCCGTTTATTTCATAAACGTCCTATTTTCACTCTGGCGATGCACGTTTAATTCCACGATTCCTATGGTATGGGCCCAAGCACACACAACACAGATTTTTGAGGCTTGGCGCCGCCCAATAGGTTTCCATGCGTCCTATACTGAGGGCAAGATTTTTCAATCCTGGCGACGCCCGTTTAGTTGCCGCCTATTCCATGGGCCAGACTCTTCAGAACTGACAACGATGCCCGTTTAGTTTCCTCGCGGCCTATTCCATGGGCCAGATACTTCAGCACTGACAACGACGCCTGTTTAGTTTCCTTGCGGCCTATTCCATGGGCCAGATACTTCAGCACTGACAACGACGCCTGTTTAGTTTCCTTGCGGCCTATTCCAAGGGCCAGATACTTCAGCACTGACAACGACGCCTGTTTAGTTTCCTTGCGGCCTATTCCAAGGGCCCGATACTTCGGCACTGACGACGACGCCTGTTTAGTTTCCTTGCGGCCTATTCCATGGGCCAGATACTTCAGCACTGACAACGACGCCTGTTTAGTTTCCTTGCGGCCTATTCCATGGGCCAGATACTTCAGCACTGACAACGACGCCTGTTTAGTTTCCTTGCGGCCTATTCCAAGGGCCAGATACTTCAGCACTGACAACGACGCCTGTTTAGTTTCCTTGCGGCCTATTCCATGGGCCAGATACTTCAGCACTGACAACGACGCCTGTTTAGTTTCCTTGCGGCCTATTCCAAGGGCCCGATACTTCAGCACTGACGACACCTGTTTAGTTTCCTTGCGGCCTATTCCAAGGGCCAGATACTTCAGCACTGACAACGACGCCTGTTTAGTTTCCTTGCGGCCTATTCCAAGGGCCCGATACTTCGGCACTGACGACGACGCCTGTTTAGTTTCCTTGCGGCCTATTCCAAGGGCCCGATACTTCAGCACTGACGACACCTGTTTAGTTTCCTTGCGGCCTATTCCAAGGGCCAGATACTTCAGCACTTACGACGACGCCTGTTTAGTTTCCTTGCGGCCTATTCCAAGGGCCAGATACTTCAGCACTGACAACGACGCCTGTTTAGTTTCCTTGCGGCCTATTCCAAGGGCCCGATACTTCGACACTGACAACGACGCCTGTTTAGTTTCCTTGCGGCCTATTCCAAGGGCCAGATACTTCAGCACTGACGACACCTGTTTAGTTTCCTTGCGGCCTATTCCAAGGGCCAGATACTTCAGCACTGACAACGACGCCCGTATAGTTTCCTTGCGGCCTATTCCAAGGGCCAGATACTTCAGCACTGACAACGACGCCCGTATAGTTTCTTTGCGGCCTATTCCAAGGGCCAGATACTTCAACACTGACAACGACGCCCGTATAGTTTCCTGGCGGCCTATTCCAACGGCCAGATACTTCAGCACTGACAACGACGCCTGTTTAGTTTCCTTGCGGCCTATTCCAAGGGCCAGATACTTCAGCACTGACAACGACGCCTGTCTAGTTTCCTTGCGGCCTATTCCAAGGGCCAGATACTTCAGCACTGACAACGACGCCCATATAGTTTCTTTGCGGCCTATTTCAAGAGCCAGATACTTCAGCACTGACAACGACGCCCGTATAGTTTCCTTGCGGTCTATTCCAAGGGCCAGATACTTCAGCACTGACAACGACGCCTGTTTAGTTTCCTTGCGGCCTATTCCAAGGGCCAGATACTTCAGCACTGACAACGACGCCTGTTTAGTTTCCTTGCGGCCTATTCCAAGGGCCAGATACTTCAGCACTGACAACGACGCCTGTTTAGTTTCCTTGCGGCCTATTCCAAGGGCCAGATACTTCAGCACTGACAACGACGCCCGTATAGTTTTCTTGCGGCCTATTCCAAGGGCCAGATACTTCAGCACTGACAACGACGCCTGTTTAGTTTCCTTGCGGCCTATTCCAAGGTCCAGATACTTCAGCACTGACAACGACGCCTGTTTAGTTTCCTTGCGGCCTATTCCAAGGGCCAGATACTTCAGCACTGACAACGACGCCTGTTTCGTTTCCTTGCGGCCTATTCCAAGGGCCAGATACTTCAGCACTGACAACGACGCCTGTTTAGTTTCCTTGCGGCCTATTCCAAGGGCCAGATACTTCAGCACTGGCGACGACGCCCGTTTAGTTTCCTTGCGGCCTATTCCATGGGCCAGATACTCCAACACTGGCGACGACGCCCGTTTAGTTTCCTTGCGGCCTATTCCAAGGGCCAGATACTTCAGCACTGGCGACGACGCCCGTTAGTTTCCTTGCGGCCTATTCCATGGGCCAGATACTTCAGCACTGACAACGACGCCTTTTTAGTTTCCTTGCGGCCTATTCCAAGGGCCAGATACTTCAGCACTGGCGACGACGCCCGTTTAGTTTCCTTGCGGCCTATTCCATGGGCCAGATACTCCAACACTGGCGACGACGCCCGTTTAGTTTCCTTGCGGCCTATTCCAATGGCCAGATACTCCAACACTGGCGACGACGCCTGTTTAGTTTCGATGCGATCTTTGCTAAGAACCAGATGTTACGGTCATGTCGTCGCCTCCCGATTTTCTAAAAGGGGAAATATGCCTCTTAATTGTTCTACATCAAATTATATATCGTACATATTCTACACATAACTTTTCGCTTATAGCAATAATTGTTGCCATCAAATTCTAAACATTCTTCAAAATTTAATACTTCTAACCATAGATATATATCAAAGTGCAATTTGATTTATTTTAGACTTTAACTAATTCTCGAGTTTTACTTCGAAAGGTCAAAACTTGAGCCTTTTACAGCGATAAAATGACGAGTATCATATTTCAAGAAAATATTGGCGCTTTTAACGCTCTTTCATGAATAATATAGGATCACAAGGATAATTCAAGTAGAGTCATTCTATTTTGGTTATAATTGGTGTAATGGAATTTGATTATGAACTCTATTCTGTTGACATCCAATACATCAGCGGAGTTACTCGTCATATGAAATGATTCCAAAGATTTCAATTGTTTATAAAAATGGTATAACTTGTACAATTTCTCATGGATTATTTATCTACATAACTTCAATGTAATGGATATCAGAATGAGATTTTTTATCACATAGATAATTCAAGTTGAGTCATTCCATTTTGGTTATATTTGGTGTAATTAAATTTGTTCTAAACTTCTATTGACATTCAATACATCAGCGGAATTGCTTATCAAATGAAATGATTCCAAATAGTTTCAATTGTTTATAAAAATGGCATAACTTGTAAAATTTCTTCTGGAATATTGATCGACATAACTTCTAAATAATCGACATCAGAACGAAATTCTTATTTTTGAAATTAGTTTTGAATAAACTTGTATTTTGTGTGGTTCTTCTTGTTTTTACGTTCGCCTAACTTGCACAACTTAACATTATAATAAACTAATAATATCCCAAAATTTCACGGCGATTGGATGTATGGTTTTTGAATCTATAGAGTACAGACAAACAGACAGACAGACAGATATTCAATTTTATATATATAGATGAACAGAACCATTTAATCATTTTAAAGTTCTTTTATCAATAATCACAGCTTCAAATATTCAATCAGAACTTTGTATTTTGTTTCATTTTATATGTTAGGAGGTAGAATTTGTTTCTTAGATGGTGCAAACTTTAGACTGATTCGTCCAAAATATAAATGATATATTTACTCGTGCATCTTATCGAGATTTTTGTCTCAAGGCATTAAATTTCGTAATGAAAATAATAGATGAAGATCAATTTTATGGTGATTCAATACTCCATAAATTATCTTCACAAAGCAAAAATGTTTCAATTGTTGTTACTATGGATTTAGACTTCTAAAGAAATATAAAAAAATGTCCGTTAAATATAAATTAGAATATACACTAATAAGACTAAATTTAGTAAATTGTACCTTTCAGCATGTATATCGGGATTGAGACAATAACTATGAAAGCTATTTGATACACAGTAATCTTTATTGAAGACACATTAGATAACAAAGTGTGACAATATTGCCTCTGTCTCCTTAAAAATTGACCCGCGACATTAAAGAATTTTCACTTCCTTAAGTTTTGTCCGTGAGTGTATTACAATTACGCTATTACTTGATACATCGACGGTTGGATTTATTGATTTTCTGACGTTTAGACTGCTCGTTGTCAACTTCCATAAGGTGATTTTTTAAAACAAATTTCCAAAGGGGAAATGATATATACAAAAACAATTTATATCTTCCGCGTGCCCCATTCTATATACAGTTACGAGCGTCATTCTTCATCTCCTAATCATCTCTGTCACCGTTTGCTTTTTTTTTTTTTGGAATGGCGCCCTCCTATTGGTTGACTACGATCACACCACCTTTGCCCCCCCCCCCCCCCCCCCCCCCCATCATGCCTCCCCCACTCGCTTTTTCGGTTTTGTAACTATTGTGTTGGAGCGGGTCGCTCCTTATATAAATGCATATATTAGTTAATAACTAAATGGAATCCTCTCTTTCTTTTTCCCAGTATGAGACGCCTACGGAAGCCAACAGTACATAGACAGATAAAGCACATAGGCTATAGTTATTAACTAATATATGCATTTATTTAAGGCGCCAATTTATAATTGTAACAAATAGTATTTGAATAAAAACATTCAATCGGGTAAAACACGGGCGTTGCCCGGGTCATTCGGCTAGTTTGCTATATATGCGAACTCTACAAGAAGGACCTAGCTATCAACCCCCGGTGTTCCCCAACAAATTATATTTACAAATAATACTTGAGTTATATAGCGTTCTTGGGAATCTAAAGTGAGCATCCATCCCCAATGTCCCTTGTGACATTGAGAATCTGAAGTGAGCATCCATCCCCAATGGACCTAGTGACATTGAGAATCTGAAGTGAGCACCATCCCCAATGTCCCTTGTGAAATTGAGAATCTGAAGTGAGCATCCATCCCCAATGTCCCTAGTAAAATTGAGAATCTGAAGTGAGCATCCATCCCCAATGGCCCTAGTGACATTGAGAATCTGACGTGAAAATCCTTCCCCAATGTATTTAGTGACATTGAGAATCTGAAGTGAGCATTCATTTCCAATGGATCTAGTGACATTGAGAATCTGAAGTGAGCATCCATCCCCAATGTCCCTAGTGACATTGAGAATCTGAAGTGAGCATCCATCCCCAATGGATCTAGTGACATTGAGAATCTGAAGTGAGCATCCATCCCCAATGGCCCTAGTAAAATTGAGAATCTGAAGTGAGCATCCATCCCCAATGGACCTAGTGACATTGAGAATCTGAAGTGAGCATCCATCCCCAATGTCCCTAGTGACATTGAGATTCTTATGTGAGCATCCATCCCCAATGGACCTAGTGACATTGAGAATCTGAAGTGAGCATCCATCCCCAATGTCCCTAGTGACATCGAGAATCTGAAGTAAGCATCCATCCCCAATGTCCCTAGTGACATTGAGAATCTGAAGTGAGCATCCATCCCCAATGGCCCTAGTAAAATTGAGAATCTGAAGTGAGCATCCGTCCCCAATGTCCCTAGTGACATTGGTAATCTGAAGTGAGCATCCATCCCCAATGTCCCTAGTGACATTGGTAATCTGAAGTGAGCATCCATCCCCAATGTCCCTAGTGACATTGAGAATCTGAAGTGAGCATCCATCCCCAATGGCCCTAGTAAAATTGAGAATCTGAAGTGAGCATCCATTCCCAATGTCCCTAGTGACATTGGTAATCTGAAGTGAGCATCCATCCCCAATGTCCCTAGTGACATTGGTAATCTGAAGTGAGCATCCATCCCCAATGTCCCTAGTGACATTGAGAATCTGAAGTGAGCATCCATCCCCAATGGCCCTAGTAAAATTGAGAATCTGAAGTGAGCATCCATTCCCAATGTCTCTAGTGACATTGGTAATCTGAAGTGAGCATCCATCCCCAATGTCCCTAGTGACATTGGTAATCTGAAGTGAGCATCCATCCCCAATGTCCCTAGTGACATTGAGAATCTGAAGTGAGCATCCATCCCCAATGTCCCTAGTGACATTGAGAATCTGAAGTGAGCATCCATCCCCAATGGACCTAGTGACATTGAGATTCTTACGTGAACATCATCCATCTCCAATGTCCCTATTGACATTGAGAATCTGAAGTGAGCATCCATCCCCAATGTCCCTAGTGACATTGAGAATCTGAAGTGAGCATCCATCCCCAATGGACCTAGTGACATTGAGATTCTTACGTGAACATCATCCATCTCCAATGTCCCTATTGACATTGAGAATCTGAAGTGAGCATCCATCCCCAATGGCCCTAGTAAAATTGAGAATCTGAAGTGAGCATCCATCCCCAATGGACCTAGTGACATTGAGAATCTGAAGTGAGCATCCATCCCCAATGTCCCTAGTGACATTGAGATTCTTATGTGAGCATCCATCCCCAATGGACCTAGTGACATTGAGAATCTGAAGTGAGCATCCATCCCCAATGTCCCTAGTGACATCGAGAATCTGAAGTAAGCATCCATCCCCAATGTCCCTAGTGACATTGAGAATCTGAAGTGAGCATCCATCCCCAATGGCCCTAGTAAAATTGAGAATCTGAAGTGAGCATCCATCCCCAATGTCCCTAGTGACATTGGTAATCTGAAGTGAGCATCCATCCCCAATGTCCCTAGTGACATTGGTAATCTGAAGTGAGCATCCATCCCCAATGTCCCTAGTGACATTGAGAATCTGAAGTGAGCATCCATCCCCAATGGCCCTAGTAAAATTGAGAATCTGAAGTGAGCATCCATTCCCAATGTCCCTAGTGACATTGGTAATCTGAAGTGAGCATCCATCCCCAATGTCCCTAGTGACATTGGTAATCTGAAGTGAGCATCCATCCCCAATGTCCCTAGTGACATTGAGAATCTGAAGTGAGCATCCATCCCCAATGGCCCTAGTAAAATTGAGAATCTGAAGTGAGCATCCATTCCCAATGTCCCTAGTGACATTGGTAATCTGAAGTGAGCATCCATCCCCAATGTCCCTAGTGACATTGGTAATCTGAAGTGAGCATCCATCCCCAATGTCCCTAGTGACATTGAGAATCTGAAGTGAGCATCCATCCCCAATGTCCCTAGTGACATTGAGAATCTGAAGTGAGCATACATCCCCAATGGACCTAGTGACATTGAGATTCTTACGTGAACATCATCCATCTCCAATGTCCCTATTGACATTGAGAATCTGAAGTGAGCATCCATCCCCAATGGACCTGGTGACATTGAGAATCTGAAGTGAGCATCCATTCCCAATGGCAACATACCTGACCCGTGCAAATTTAGCGTCGTAATCGCGTCACGCTTCAAAGCTGCTAGTGTGTCTAATTGCTCCCCCGTCCCTGAACTCCCTGAGCCACTTTCTCTCACTCTGCTGGTACCTACTTGTACAGGCGTGGTCGTCCACTCCAGGCCTGTCGACTCTCTTCTCAAATATCATCATCAGTATTCCACCCATCTATTGATGAAAATTAGAAAATGACGAAACCGCTGCGAGGGTTTACCACTGAGAGCCATGCTCTTTCTCTTTCAATTTTTTTCCTTTGTAGTATAAGAAATTTAGAAATATATTATTATATAAATTAAAAATACAAATATTTCAATCTAGACGGGTGACCCGGGCTTCGCCCCGGGATTGACCCGTGTGCATATCTACCCGAGTGATATATATTTAGATAATATTTTTTTTATATAATTGTTTGTTATTAGCATTATCTATTTGTTTGCATCAGCATAATTTAATCTAATCTTTGATAGAGGGCGCTGTTCGTGAGCTAAGTAGAATAATTTGAATATATATTTTTAATAATTGATTTATATATATTTTTAAATAGCCTATCGTCTTCCCCGTATTTTTTTTTACCTATGTATGGAAATTTTGGTTTGAATTAGTGAACTACTGCGAATTTGTATACCGGACATACAAACAAACAAACATACAAACATTGATTTTTATATACGTATATATAGATATCAATCATCACTTTATAATATTCAGTTTCACGATAAAGAGATAACTTTTTTTTCTTAGAAAATGTTGCTGATTTGAATATTCCACGGGTGGTTTACAGTTTGTTATTTTGTTAGAGAAAGCATAATCAATACTTTTATATCAAAAATATGTAAGAATTTTAGCTTTTGAAGGAAGTAATTTTTCTCTCTTTAAATTTTAAACGTGACCTAGTAGTTCGTTCCAGAGAGAGAGAGAGAGTCTCTTGACCTAGGTTCGAAACCGGGTGTTGTTTTATTTTTTTCGCATATATTTTCTTAACATATTTATTCATATTTTTGAATTGAACCATATATAATCCTATATCTGAACGATATAATTTTTTAAAAAATTAATCTTGATCTTTGTGTGTATCTCTTTCTCTCTCTTTTTGTAATCAACCATATATAATCTTATATGTCACATTGTAATAATCAGTTTCAATCAATCAATCTCTCTCCCTTTTACACCTTTTTATATTTTTGAAAATAGAGCAATCCATAGATAAATCTTTAATTAAAAAGGCATATTAGTAAATTAAATTTAATTGCCATCTATCGTTAAAATTTTACACATATAAATTTACTGGCAATGCGCTTCTTTTAAATATCATCAAATATTATCTCTACAGACCTTACTGCAATGATATGAGTTATTGAATGAGAGGGCTTGGCTCATCAGTAGTGAACCCTTTCAGCGGTTTCGCCAAATTAATCTCTAGACCGCTCTACTATTGTATTAGATTGGTTTGGAATATACCCTGTATTTTCTATGGAATTAAAAGGCATATATTGGATCAAAATATCATTTATTTTACCAATATTTCAGTTGGCTGAACGCCAACCTTTATCAAGGTATTATAACATATTAATGTGTGTCAACAACCTTGATAACCTTGAGATAAAGGTTGGCGTTCAGCCAATTGAAATATTGGTAAAATGAATGATATTTTGATCCAATATATGCCTTTTTAATTAAAGACTTATTTATCTATTTATCCTTATTCAATCTTATATATTCATATATTAAAAATAATGAAGGCATATCCTAACCAAAAGCAAATGTTCCTTTTAGTTGGCAGAGCGTCATCTAGTGGAACAGAAATCAACTAAACATTAATTTTAACAGTTCCCTCGTATTTGGCCAACCCATTTTCTTGATAAATCAAGACAAGCAATAAACGGACACGTTTCGGGCTTTTCTTGATTTATCAAGAAAATGGGTTGGCCAAATATCAGGGAACAGTTAAAAATCAATGTTTAGTTGATTTTTGTTACACTAGATGGCGCTCTGCTATATAAAAGGCACATTTGCTTTTGCTCAGGATATGCCTTCATTATTTTTAATATCAACACTTGACCTTTTTATTTTTTCTATTGTTTTTCTCATATTCTTATATATATTTATTTTATATTTAACCATTTATATATAATCTTATATTTAATTTAAAAAGGCATATATTGGATCAAAAAAATCATTTATTTTACCAATATTTCAGCTGGCTGAACGCTAACCTTTATCAAGGTGTTATAACAACCTTGCGTTCAGCCAGCTGAAATATTGGTAAAATAAATGATTTTTTGATCCAATATATGCCTTTTTTTAAATTAAAGATTTATCTATGGATTGCTCTATTTTCAAAAATAATCTTATATGAACATTGTAATAAAAGTGTTTTCAATCTCTCTCTTTTTAGAATTTTGGCTAAGAATAAAGTGTAGTTTTTTTTTTAATTTTCAAAATTGAAACAAAATAAAATCAACAAAAGTGATAAATACAACTTTATTTCAATAGTGCGGATGGGGATCATTGAAATGTATTGTGTAGTCCTAGTTGTAGAGAGAAATTGGTTCAAATACTTTGTGAAAAAGAAAAGCCTATTCAAGCGCAGTACTTTTAGATGTTTAACTGAATAAAATAGAGAATACATGGCTATATATATGTTATATTAAAATATTATTCTATTTAAATTATATTTCATAGATCCAAATACTCTGTTAAATCGACCGCCAGAGGTCATGCTTCCCCTATTTTGTTTTACTTATTCTACTCGTCTTAAGCCAGGAATTAATTTTATCAAACTGTTTTTTGTGTATTCCTTCAGTTCAATTAAATTACTGATCAAAATTATTTTTCATTATTATACTTTAAAGATTTGAACCACGACTGCATTTCCATTACCATAATCCTCAACATGATCAATTCAAGCAAAAAATCTCTCTTTTTTATATTATATATATATATAGCTTGTATATTTATAGTATTTTATTGTCTATATATATGCATTTTGAAAATAGAGCAATCCATAAATAAATATTTAATTAAAAAAGCATATATTAGATCAAAATATCATTTATCTTACCAATATTTCAGTTGGCTGAACGCCAACCTTTATCAAGGTGTTATAACATTTTAAGTGTTGTTGACACACTTTAAAATGTTATAAGACCTTGATAAAGGTTGGCGTTCAGCCAACTGAAATATTGGCAAAATAAAAGATATTTTGATCCAATATATGCCTTTTTAATTAAATATATATGCATAGTATTGTATATGTATATAGCTTGAATATATGGCTTGCATATCTGTATAGGCACCAAAACTTTGCGCAGCTAAACGTAGTTTATCTGACCTTGAAGAAGGCGACCTCATCAAATCCTCAGCTCTGCCAAAGAGGTGTTCAGCTGGTAGATCAGCTTTCTTTGCCCAAAACATAGATGGAAATGTTGCCGTGAGATATTGATCAATAAAAATAAAGGTCGCCTCTCCCGTCAAAATAGAATTAATTTTTATAAATTAAATTCCTCCGAGAAAAAAGTTCCATCTATATTTTGGCCATAGATTTGGCCTAGCCATTTTGCCTAGCTAAACACCTTTTTGGCGGATTGTGAAGATTCCATTAGATCCCTTGCTGGATCTCATAGAATAAAGTCCGCCCTAGACTGACGAGGGCCATTAGCACGAAACCATGGTCTCTAGGTGGACGTTTCTCAGTTTGTCAAAGCTGGTGTTGTGGCTTTGTCACCGATCCGAGGTCGCTAGTTTGCCGCGACGGTCAATAGATGGCGTCAGGTTTTTATGGGAGACGTGTGACCTTTATTTTTATAGGACTCTTAAAAGTGATTTTAAAAGCACAAATAAAATGCCCAAAAAATATATATACATTTGTAAGGATACCATTCTCCCCCGCCCCCCCCCCAAAAAAAGAGAGAGAGAACTGCCTAGAATCGAACCCACGATTGGCTAACGAACTCAGCGCTGATTGCGTGGTTACGGTCACGTGTAAGTAGTGAACCAATCAGCTAGCGAATAAAGTGTATACCATGTATGCTAAGGCCTTTATTAAAAGTAAAAAATACGAAATGTACTTCTTTATTAAATATTCGGAAAACACGCTTTCGAGCGATAATTCTTTCTCAGGACTACTGTATCGAGGAATCACAAAGCTGAAAAAAAAACCTTTTCGTGAAAAGGTCTGAAGATGATGAAAGCTTGCCGAATATTTAATGAAGAAGCTTATTGTAATTCGTAATTTTAATACCTATTTTTAAATATCTTTAGATTGAAAACTAAGGCCTTTAGTAGAGTAGGTTATACAAAGAGATTTTTTATAGAAATAAGTTTAGTTAACTAACATTAACCGTCTTATGTGGAAGCACTTAGGTTCTATGGACCCTCAGGGGCCATCCTTCCCAGTGGCGCCCGTGCACCTGTCCCCTGGAACATCCAACAAGATTAACAAGCTAACCCCGGATGCCTAATCCCATATGTAAATTAGACCTCATTGCTTCTCTTCGTTCAATTAACTTGACTTCTTCTTCTTCTTCCAAGGTCTGGAACCTTGCCAGATCTGTCAGCCACTTCTTGGAACCCCAGCAGTCTCGGCGGGCACCTGCTTCAGACATTTGGAGGTTTTATAACGCGCCATCTCTATATTAGGAATAAAGCCATTAAGCATGGTTTATTTCTTTTTCGAATAAACACTTTTTCTGACTTTACTGCGATGAAAAATATTAATATGTGTAAGCCTATAGTCTTAAATTCTTATGTTCATAGTTTGCTTGAATATTATAACTAAGATTTCACCCTTCAGTGTATCATATATATGCAGAATCGTGCAATACGAGGGCGTTGTCATAGTTTACAACTGGTGGTAAGACTTGGTTGTCTTGGTTTCTCTCTTCAGTTGGTCCATAAATGTAGTACGAGGACGTTGCCATAGTTTACAACTGGTGATTAGATTTGGTTGTCTTGGTTTCTCTCTTCAGTTGGTCCATAAATGTAGTACGAGGACGTTGTCATAGTTTACAACTGGTGGTAAGACTTGGTTGTCTTGGTTTCTCTCTTCAGTTGGTCCACAAATGTAGTACGAGGACGTTGTCATAGTTTACAACTGGTGGTAAGACTTGGTTGTCTTGGTTTCTCTCTTCAGTTGGTCCACAAATGTAGTACGAGGACGTTGCCATAGTTTACAACTGGTGGTAAGACTTGGTTGTCTTGGTTTCTCTCTTCAGTTGGTCCACAAATGTAGGGCGTTGCCATAGTTTACAACTGGTGGTAAGACTTGGTTGTCTTGGTTTCTCTCTTCATTTGGTCCACAAATGTAGTACGAGGACGTTGCCATAGTTTACAACTGGTGGCAAGACTTGGTTGTCTTGGTTTCTCTCTTCAGTTGGTCCACAAATGTAGTACGAGGTCGTTGCCATAGTTTACAACTGGTGGTAAGACTTGGTTGTCTTGGTTTCTCTCTTCATTTGGTCCACAAATGTAGTACGAGGACGTTGCCATAGTTTACAACTGGTGGCAAGACTTGGTTGTCTTGGTTTCTCTCTTCAGTTGGTCCACAAATGTAGTACGAGGGCGTTGCCATAGTTTACAACTGGTGGTAAGACTTGGTTGTCTTGGTTTCTCTCTTCAGTTGGTCCACAAATATAGTACGAGGACGTTGTCATAGTTTACAACTGGTGGTAAGACTTGGTTGTCTTGGTTTCTCTCTTCAGTTGGTCCACAAATGTAGTACGAGGACGTTGCCATAGTTTACAACTGGTGGTTAGACTTGGTTGTCTTGGTTTCTCTCTTCAGTTGGTCCACAAATGTAGGGCGTTGTTATAGTTTACAACTGCTGGTAAGACTTGGTTGTCTTGGTTTCTCTCTTCAGTTGGTCCACAAATGTAGGGCGTTGCCATAGTTTACAACTGGTGGTAAGACTTGGTTGTCTTGGTTTCTCTCTTCAGTTGGTCCACAAATATAGTACGAGGACGTTGTCATAGTTTACAACTGGTGGTAAGACTTGGTTGTCTTGGTTTCTCTCTTCAGTTGGTCCACAAATGTAGTACGAGGACGTTGCCATAGTTTACAACTGGTGGTTAGACTTGGTTGTCTTGGTTTCTCTCTTCAGTTGGTCCACAAATGTAGGGCGTTGTTATAGTTTACAACTGGTGGTAAGACTTGGTTGTCTTGGTTTCTCTCTTCAGTTGGTCCACAAATATAGTACGAGGACGTTGTCATAGTTTACAACTGGTGGTAAGACTTGGTTGTCTTGGTTTCTCTCTTCAGTTGGTCCACAAATGTAGTACGAGGACGTTGTCATAGTTTACAACTGTTGGTAAGACTTGGTTGTCTTGGTTTCTCTCTTCAGTTGGTCCACAAATGTAGGGCGTTGCCATAGTTTACAACTGGTGGTAAGACTTGGTTGTCTTGGTTTCTCTCTTCAGTTGGTCCACAAATGTAGGGCGTTGCCATAGTTTACAACTGGTGGTAAGACTTGGTTGTCTTGGTTTCTCTCTTCAGTTGGTCCACAAATGTAGTACGAGGGCGTTGTCATAGTTTACAATTGGTGGTAAGACTTGGTTGTCTTGGTTTCTCTCTTCAGTTGGTCCACAAATGTAGTACGAGGACGTTGTCATAGTTTACAACTGGTGGTAAGACTTGGTTGTCTTGGTTTCTCTCTTCAGTTGGTCCACAAATGTAGTACGAGGACGTTGCCATAGTTTACAACTGGTGGTAAGATTTGGTTGTCTTGGTTTCTCTCTTCAGTTGGTCCACAAATGTAGTACGAGGGTGTTGCCATAGTTTACAACTGGTAGTAAGACTTGGTTGTCTTGGTTTCTCTCTTCATTTGGTCCACAAATGTAGTACGAGGGCGTTGCCATAGTTTACAACTGGTGGTAAGATTTGGTTGTCTTGGTTTCTCTCTTCAGTTGGTCCACAAATGTAGTACGAGGGCGTTGTCATAGTTTACAACTGGTGGTAAGACTTGGTTGTCTTGGTTTCTCTCTTCAGTTGGTCCACAAATGTAGTACGAGGACGTTGCCATAGTTTACAACTGGTGGTAAGACTTGGTTGTCTTGGTTTCTCTCTTCAGTTGGTCCACAAATGTAGGGCGTTGTCTTAGTCTTCAACTTGTAATTGTGTTCACACTTGGTTATCTCGCGTGTCTTCAATAAAGGTCACTGTATATCAAATATCTTTCAGAGTTATTGTCTGAATCCCGATATAAATGCTAAAAGGTACAACTTCCTTATGTTATATACCATGTCTATGAGTGTATTTGGGAAATAGCAGGATGCTTGAAACCATTTTTGATTAAAAGAGTGTCAAAGATGGTCGAATCCAGATTTGCTACACAGACGTATTATCAGGCAAATATTCCTTTCCTGGATTTCTTCTTAGGTAGTGATTTCTTTTAACATGAGTACGTATCATAGTGGTGGAAAGATTATCCAGAAACCGCACTCATGATCAGAGAAAATTGACTTGTTGTCAAGGAGAAATGGTTGAGCAGATGATATCTACTATTCTTCCACAGCCCTCAGAATAAAGGAAGAATAGAAAAAGAGTTTTCTTCACGAGTGTATTTGCCAATACCTCACTACGTGTGTTAAATTATAGATAAAGTATGTTTAGAGCCTAAAAATTGAGCAAAGGTGATCATTCAAAAGTTAATTTGTATTAATTTACCCTCGTAGAGAGTATATACCGCAATTTATAAAAAAGGTTTTGAAGGTTAAAACACCACACAACACATGTTAGTTATTTGACTACAGACGACTAATTTCAACTTTCATCTTCCTATTATGGAAGTGCAATATATAGGAAAAGGCGCTACCCAGAAATAAAATAAACGACCATTTCAGAAAAATCAGTGATTCCCATTAACAATTCTATCGTTTTTTATTCTAAAACAGAAGATGAATGAGCTATTCATTATGGCAACAAACACCTGCTACATTGATAGCAACGCCTTAAGCCATAGTAATGGCGTAGTTAGAGGAGCTGTTTATCAGATACATACATGTAGTACTAAGGCGTTGCCATAGTTTTCAACTTGTAATTCTGTTCACACTCAGTTATCTCGTGTGTCTTCAATAAAGGTGACTGTAATATCTTTCAGAGTTATTGTCTAAATCCCGATACATGCTAAAAGGTACAGCTTCCTTAAGTTGTGTCCACGAGTGTATATTTCAGAGTTATTGTCTGAATCCCGATATACATGCTAAAAGGTACAACTTCCTTAAGTTGTGTCCATTAGTGTATTTGGGAGATAACAGGATGATTGAAACTGTTTTAAATAAAATGGCTATCAGAGATTTTGAATCCAGATTTGCTACACAGACGGATTATGAGGCAAACATTACTTTCCTGGATTCCTTCTTAAGTAGTGATCTTTTAACATGATTCAAATGACCCTGTAGATACATTTGAAGAAATGTAATATACTTTCTAAAAATGTCTAATTTTGTGAATAATTAAAAATATATAAATCACTAGCTCTTCAAATAACTACACAATATCTATATGAATCAAATAATTGATGTTTACTAAAATGCCTTTTAGTAGATTCACCAATTTAGAAAGTGTTTGCTTCTTAGAAATTTACAAAAATTAAAATCCCTTTTTATATAATGTGGAACATAAATCCAAACAGGTATATTGGTGAAATTTTCCAGATTTTGTTCTCAAACCTGGTATTGTAGAAATTTTCTTGGATTCTACACCTTTTAAGCAAAGAAAATGTAAATCTCTTGTGTCTGTTTAATAGAAGCGTCGTCTTTTTTATTGCAAATTTTATTAATTTTCTCTTTGTAGGAAATTAATTTCTCTCTCTATATATATATTTATATCTATTTTTTCATATATCTATCATTGTTAATCTTATTGATTCATTTTATGTATTTAACCTTATATAATCTTATATGGACTTTGAAATAAAGTAGTTTCAATCTCAATCTCTCTCTCTCTCTCATTATGAAATATTTCAGAAAAATTATTTTTTTGTTTCAAATTCTGAATTGAGATTTAATAAGAGAATAGGTATATAATTTCACACACACAAACAGTTGTCTTCAAGTAATTTTTCAGCAGTTTCGAGTATTGCAAGGAATAGAATTGTGTGGGATGGCTCAAGGAAAACCAGAAGGTTTTACGGGACAAGGCGTGCTAATACAAGATTACAAAGTAAACATATTATGCTGGTGAGAGCAATTGGCCGATAGTTCTTGCATTCCTTGGCATCTTTGTTTGGTTTTATACTGTCCTGGTGTGAAACTAACACCTACCCACATATTCTCATGCCCAGCAATAGCCGCAGTCTTGCAGAAAACCCAGAGCAGCAGCTTTACACGCCCAAGATAGTATACATTGCGACTGCTGTGATAGAAATGCATGGGGACATCTAAGGCTCTTCATTGGACACGACAACAACAACATAATTTACATAGACCCAGAGCAGCAGCTTTACACGCCCAAGATAGTGGACATTGCGACTGCTGTGATAGAGATGCATGGGGACATCTGAGGCTCTTCATTGGACTCGACAACAACAAAGTAAACAAGGAAGTGCTGAATGGATTACAAAACACACACAAAGAGGAAAACAGCAAGGATTCAGAGAACACAATAAAAGATAGAATATCACAAGGATTGTAATTAAAACAAGGGTCATAAGAATTTCAAGACAATGGTGTTCGGCAATTTACCATATTTATCTACCTAAAAAATGACCTCAACGTTTACAAAGAAAATATCTTTTTAAATATCATCGCTGATGTTTTTTATGTTCCCCCATTAAAAATTATTTGACGTGTATGCATACCGTTTATTTATTACTCTTCATCTATAATATTAATTAAACGATAGAGAATCTTACGAATGCTGTAATAGAGATGCATGGAGACATTTGAGGCTCTTCATTGGATACAACAACAACAAAAAATTGAACAAAGGAATAATTTAGAGTCCTCATTTCGGTTACTTTAATGGCGAGGTGTGTTATTTGAGAACTATCTTGCATACAGAGAGATATTGTCTTCACACCTATTGAAGGTCAGAAATGTTCGAAAACCGGTACGTCTTTAATTTACTCATCTGGGAGGTGTTCACCAACATCCAGCGGCTATCCGACCTGCAGGGCTCTTCAGCAAAAGAATGGATGACAACTTCAACTCCATCCTCGTGTCAACCAAGGCATTCATCTACAAGTTCTTCCTGAGTCTTCAGATGAGGGGAGATAGTGAAGACCTCTTGATCATCTGAAGAAGGACTCTTCGGTGTTGAGAAAGTCTTCTCGAATGTAGATACTTGTATATAGTCGTGTTTATGATATGTATATGATTTACCATTGACAGAGTTTCCAATTAAATTGTCTTAAAATCTAAAAAAATCGAAGATTTTGACATTAAAGAAACTTTTCCACTGAAACTTCTCATTTAATTCTATAATAATTAAGTTTATCATGTTTTACATCTCACAATATTTGAGGAGTACCAATGCGTACACTCATGGACAAAACTTAAGGAGGTTTTACCTTTTAGCATATATATCGGGATTCAGACAATAACTCTGAAGGATATTACCGTGACCTTCATTGAAGATATACGAGATAACCAATAGGAACAAAATTGCCACTGTCTTCTTTAAAAAGATAGATGACCAGCGACATCAAAATATGAAACTTCCTTAAGTTTTGTCCATGAGTGTGTACCTTTATAAAATGCTATAAAAATGAGAAAACTTTCGAATTCTAAAAGAATCTTCGACTGGATTTTAGACGCAAAAGTGAGACAAATAAATGTATCACATATCTATATAGATAATACCGTAACAGAGTTTTCCATTGTAAAGTCCTAAGCTATCTCCTCCGAAGATTCTGAACTACACATAACGAAATTTTATTTTCTAATTTGTTAATTTTTTACTTTTTTTTTTCACTCTAATAATATTTATTTAAATCTAATAATTTTTATTTAATGCAATTTAATTAATAATTTATTTAATCCAATGTCTATAGTTTCTTCCCTGAAATTGCTTACCAAACATGAGTCAGTGTTTCCTCAGTGTTAACAGTTGGAGTGTTAGAATGCGGAGAAGCAAAATAACTCCCTACTGAATTTCTCAATAGTCTTACTCCCAGAGGAATGCATCCACGCCAGTTAAACTCTAGGTTGGTGCTATTGTTATGCTTCTGAGAAGTTTTAATCCTAAGCAGGGTCTTTGAAAATGGTACACGTGTGGTGATACAGTGCATGTGCTCTCATGTCCTTAAAGTAGTGTAGTTCTGTTGTTTGCAATTTCATTTTCTGATTTGTTAAAATTTTTCTTCTATAGTTTCTCACCTGCGGGTCCTTCGGGTAAACCTGGGTCGTTGCCCGGGTCACTCGGCTAGTATATATATATTTAAAATAAAAGCATATTTCGGATCAATAAATTTATTAAAATTCAATATTTCGACGAGGCTGTTCGCCTATCTTCTTCTCGGAAAAATTCAAAAACCTTCTAAGCTTATTATCCGCGTGATGCGTGCACGACTTAATAAGCTTAGAAGGTTTTTGAATTTTTTCCGAGAAAAGATAGGCGAACAGCCTCGTCGAAATATTGAATTTTAATAAATTTATTTGATCCAAAATATGCTTTTATTTTAAATATCATAAAATGGATTGCTCTATATTTAAACATATATATATTTTATTTACATATTTACAGTTTTAATTATTTTATATTATTATATTTTAGTTGGATTATTTTAAAGGGATGATCATAATCTTCATAAAGCTACATGTTCAGGTTCACAAAGGTAGTTAAATTCTTCTGTAGGATGACAGTAAACTCATTATGAGCAGAATGGTGTTGTGATACAAACGTCAGGTAAGTGTAGAGAATATCGACAAAGGTAGAGTAGAAACTAAATCTACCAATGAACTTAAGTCTTTTAGATCGAGTTTAAAAATACTTGTCTTCGATAGCCAGAAAACCAGTTCCTAAAAAGAGAATAAAGGCGGGTGGAGTTACTAGCTAAAATGCCATTTTTAGAGGGTTCTACCAACCATGTCCGCACCTGTGGTTCCCTGAATGCCTTCCCACCTGTTGTCTAAAGTTTCACGAACGCCACAAGCTGTTTCTTCGACGGAATATTGAAGATTTTACCTCGCAGACAACTCCATACTATCGAATTCTAATATCAGGATATACACTCATGACAAAACTTAAAGAAGTGAAAGTCTTTTATGTCTCCAGTCGTCTCTTTTTCTTTTTTTATTTTTTTTTCGAAGAGACAGACGGCAATTTTGTTCACACTTGGTTATCTCGTGTGTACTTCAATAAAGGTCACTGTGTATCAAATATCTTTCAGAGATATTGTCTGAATCCCAATATACATGGTAAAAGGTACAACTTACTTAAGTTTTGTCTATGAGTGTAGTTGTGAATTTGTTCTTTGTAAAGCTATCGTCAGAGATGAATCGTAGTTCTTTGTTTGCGCCTTGTTTTCAACGATGATCTCAACTTAATGATCTCTTGAGGGAAGTGTTTAAGTTAATTACCTCATTTTGGTGTTGACGCTGTCCAGAAGGTCGCTAGAGAATTTCTCTATGGTAAGCTACAGAAGGTTGAGTACAGGAAAATCCATGAGTTTGGATTCCGAAATTGAAAGTAGTTAAATATTCCTTTTAAACGCCGTTTTCAAATGTACGTGTTAAATATCATATGGAAACACACGCTCTATAGATTATTGTGATTGCATTATCTAGCCATCTGTTAAAAGAAATTTAATCTATTTTTGACGCGTAAGTTGTTTTTTAAAATAAATGAATTTTTACTGCCCTTACTGCAATTCAGTGGTGAACTTTACCAGCAGTTGCGCCAATTTAATCTACCAGACCGCTTCTTAGAGCTCTAATATTGTATTGGACGATTCTTCTTATATACAGGGTTTGTCTCAAAATTAATGAGCCTTAAAAATATATATTTATTGATCAAAAATGTATTACACATTTCAAAATAGTCTCCTCCTGCGTATGCACATTTGCCAGCGTGTTTTCCAGGCATCGTAGGCCCTCTGGAACTCCCTTTTTGGAATGCTGTTAAGGCACTTCGTCGTGGTGTTTTGGATGTTGTTCAGGGTCTCCAGATGCTTTCCTTCAGCTCCCTTTAATCCTTGGGAACAATCTGTAATTCGTATACTTTTATGACATTGCTGGAAAAATTGTATTAAAAACATTATAGTTTGCAGTCAAATAAATTTGTTCCGAGGAAGGTAAGGGAGTGTTAAAGGAAACAAGGTCCAAGAAGGTACATGGGAGTCAAGGTCAAGGAAACAAGGTCCAGAGGTGTGGCTTCGAAGGTACAATGAATGTAACACTCTCTGAATAACATCAATCCTGAGAGTCCTACACTGGGAACTGTGCAGCACTGCGTCACGCATTTGAGGACACCACACGCGGACTATTTAAATAGTTCAACACCTATACCTTTATAAACCTGCTCCATCCAACAACTCTGTCACAGAAAATGGCTTCCAGATCATGTTGAATGAACTGGTAGACTTTCTGGCAAAATCTGGAGCTCTTAGCCTACCCTGAAGTCAGAGAATCTACCACCCAACTAGACGAAAGAGACCTACTCCGTACCATCAAGACTCAATGCCTGCAGGAATGGAAATCTACTGCTGCACATGACTGGTACAAAGCAGGATGGACAAGCACCAATTCTGACCTCTCAAGGGAGCAGCAGTCATTGATTTCGAGACTTAAGGTCTGGTTATCTACGGACAATAACTTTCCAAAATGATTGCAAGATTTTCCCTCTATGTACTATGTGCTATTCTAAACCTACAACTCCAAAAACCACATCATTGACAGTATTGGCTCGTCCATTGATGCGTTCTACTCATCCCCAGAAGACACCATCAACAAGCTCCCAGACTTGATACCCTAATATGATTGAGTGGAGATAATAAAGAAGAATAAGAACACCTATACAAGTTCTCAATAGGTACTGGTGCTCCGAGAATTAAAACATACTCAAGCTCTGCGCCTGGTCAAATTCCACCGTCAATTGCTGACTCACTCCACTGGTTATCGTTTTTTAACGCTTTGTATTATATGAGATGAAAAATGAATTCATTTTTTGAAATTCCTGATTTGAGAAATCAATAGTCGAACTTATGGCAGCTTCAAAAATAATTGGCTAAGTTAGGAAAAAATAGTACAAATGTGATATTGTACTTGGGATAAGGTGCATAAATTGAGAAAAAAAAAGGAATCTCCTTATCGTGCAACTGAAACGTACATTGTGATTAAGACAATTGAGCTCATAAAATCCAAACAATTCAATCATATTGGAAAAAGAGTACAAAAGTGAAACTGTACTAGAACGAGGTTGATAAATTAAGAGAAAGGCATATCCCTGATCGTTCAATTAAAAGTTGCTGATGGCTTGCGCCATCTATTGGAATAAATATCAACTATTCATTGATTTTTATTTATTCCAGAATTGGCCAAATACGCATTCTTAATTGATAGATGGCGCAAGCCATCATCAACTTTCAGTTGCACGATAAGGAGATGCCTTTTTTTTTTTCTTAATTTATACACCTCATCCCAGTACAATATCAAATATAGAATGGGTATTTGGCCAATTCTGGAATAATTAAAAATCAACGAGAATAGTTGATATTTATTCCGATAGATGGCGCAAGCCATCAGAACGGTCATCACGGTGATACTTGGTGTTTGGTGGAATTTCAAAAGTCTAGACCAGGGGTCGGCAAACTTTTGAGTCGAAAGAGTCAAAAATTACAATTTACAAAATTTCAAAGTTTTTAAAGAGCCACATCATTTTTTTCTTGCCAACAATAAATAGTACTCGCATAAATAATATTCACGTATGGAACTATATAAAAGCAGCAGCTTCACATCCAAAGAGCCGAATGTGGCTCTCGAGCCGCAGGTTACCGACCCTTGGCCAAGTGTTTCCCGGCGGTCAGGTAAGTACCTCCAAGATCTATTCCTAACAATTAGAAAGAATTTGTGAAGTTTTATTCCTCCCAGTCCAAACCAAAAACCAACCTTGCTCTAGCGTTTCTTCGCCTTACAAGGAGATTTTAACCATTTATAAAATTCGGGATTTGGAATGAATTGAACTTCTGCCTCACCCAGCTTACTCCCCAGACCTTGCTCCATTGAACTAATACCTTTTAATATCGATGACACATTTCCTTCGCGAACGACACAATACCAACAAAATGGAAATTGAAATCGATATATATAAAGGCAAATGACGCCTCTCCCGTCAAAATAGACGTCAAAACTAGACGCCATCTATTGACCGTCGCCGCAAACTAGCGGTCTCGGGTCGGTGACAAAGTCACAACACCAGCTTTGGAAAACTGAGAAGCGTCTACCTAGAGACCTGGTTTCAGGCTAATGGCCCTCGTCAGTTTTCCAAAGCTGGTGTTGTGGCTTTGTCACCGACCCGAGGCCGCTAGTTTGCGGTGAAGGTCAATAGATGGCGTCTAGTTTTGACGTTTATTTTGACGGGAGAGGCGACCTTTGTCTTGTGCTTTTTAGATGGCAGAGCGCCATCTAGTGGAACAGAAATCAACTAAACGTTGATTTAGCCTGTTCCCTGATATTTGGCCAACCCCCAATTTCTTGATAAATCAAGAAAAGCCAACCACGAACGCTTTTCGGGCTGTTGGCCCTCGTCAGCATGTGGTGTAGGCTGTACCTCTACGAACAAAAAATATATTTTGGTTTCAGAGGCTTCTTGAGAAATCAAGAAATAGGTATTTAAGGCCAAACACTTGCGTAAATATGCTAAACATGTGAAAAAAATAATAAATAATGGTTCTTGCTTGTTGTGTCCATAATGGTAAGTGCCCCGTGTTTGAACGTGGTGCTCTATTAAACTGCGAGCAAGGCTAACGTACCCCAGCATCCGGGACCTTGAGTTTTGTTTGTCCCAGGCCGTCAACAATGGCTTCCTTGTGGCAGACATTCTTGTCGGTAGCTTTAATTGACAGCCAAGGTGAGTCTACCTAGTTCAAATCTGGTCTTAACCGCCCTCTCGTGGAATAATGAAGAACTAAAAAAGTCAAGATATGATAAGCCATTTTATTCAAACAATTCAACAACAAAAGGCTTTATTAAGACCTTTTAGTCTTATACAGATTCTCCAAACAGAAATGTAGGATACATTGTAGGAAAAAAAGTAATAGTACCTTAATGGTAATATGATATTTATACAGTTACGAGCGTCATGCGTTCTTAATTCTTCATCTCTGTCACCGTTTGCTTTTTTTTTGGAATGGCGCTCTCCTTTTGGTTGGCTACGATCACGCCACCTTTGCCCCTGTTGTTGCTGATGGCTTGCGCCATCTATCGGAATAAATATCAATTAATCGTTGATTTTTTTATTATTATTATTATTTCAGAATATTGGCCTTGATTCTTTCTTGATTAATTAAGAAAAGCTAACCATGTACGCATTTCGAGCTGTTGGCCCTCGTTATTTGACCAATTGTGGAATAGAAAATTAAAAAAACGATTAATTGATATTTATTCCGATAGATGGCGCAAGCCATCAGTAACTTTTAGTGTCACGATCAAGAAATTTCTTAATTTATCCACCTGATGATCGCACTCCGTCAAATATCAGAAGAGATTATTAGTTAGGCAAAAATAGAATTCTCAACTATTATAGTATGATTCTTTTTAAAATTACACAATTTCTACTGCCCTTACTGTAATGGAAAAATTAAAGGTAGGGCCTGGTTCATCACTGGTGAACCCTCCTAGCGGTTTCGCCAGTTTAATCTACCATCTGGGAGGGTTTACAACTGATAAGCCGGGCCCTCCCATTAATTTTTCCATTGCAGTGTAAGGGCAGTAGAATTTTTTTATTTTTAAAAGAATCATACACGTCTATAATTGTTTCGAATTTTCATAACAGATGGCGCGCTAATGCATCATTATAAAAATAGAATTGTATTACAAGATATTCGTATTATGGGGGGATTTTAGACGTAAATGATTATTCGTTATACGCTCGTCGTAAGAATCGTTTATTGCTCGTCTAAAAATCTTAAATAAAAGATTACGTTTTTAAGGTGGAAATATCAAGGGATAGGTTTCCTGTTAATTTTTATTCACAAATCTCTCTTGATCGGTGGCTGAGTCTTTCCCCCTCAGTGAGCACCACAATGAAGACTTTTATATATGTTATACTAGACGGGTGACCCGGGCTTCGCCCCGGGATTGACCCGTGTGCATATCTACCCGAGTGATATATATTTAGATAAGATTTTTTTTATAATTGTTTGTTATTAGCATTATCTATTTGTTTGCATCAGCATAATTTAATCGTTGATAGAGGGCGCTGTTCGTGAGCTAAGTAGAATAATTTGAATATATAGTTTTAATAATTGATTTATATATTTAAAAAATAGCCTATCGTCTTCCCCGTATTTTTTTACCTATGTATGGAAATTTTGGTTTGAATTAGTGAACTACTGCGAATTTGTATACCGGACATACAAACAAACAAACATACAAACATTGATTTTCATATATATAGATATATCAATTTAATATTTTATATATATCGTTTTGAAAATAGAGCAATCCATACTTACATCATTAGATAATAAAAGGCATATATTGGATTTAATAAAATATTTATTTGCCAATATTTCAACTGTGATATTATTACATTATGAGGCACTGAGTTTGTTTATTTGAAAAAAAAATTTAATGCCTTGATAAAGGTTGGCGTTCAGCTAACCGAAATATTGGCAAATAAATATTTTATTCAATCCAATATATGCCTTTTTATTATCTAATTTTAAAGCATTTTAAGAGTGAATTCGTCACTTTTTAGTGGTTATTTGCTCTTAGTGTTTTGGACTTAATGTCAACAACAAACAACAACAAAAAGCCTTTATTTAGGGCCTCTCGCCCTATACAGGATACGCCAGTTCACAAGGGATGGGGAGAACACTGTGTGGCCTTTTTCCGGGATATAGTCTTGTGGAATCCAAATATCGCCATCGCTATATACCTATTCTTTGATATTTCATTGATTAGTGCGTTTTGGACTTAATGTCAAATGTATTTAATTAATCTTTATGATATTGTATTTTGATTTTTCCACATAACAATATTATTTTTAAAGACGAAGAATTTATTTTTATAAGTGTCGATTTCACTCTTAAAATGCTTCTTATTTTATACATATATTTATCCTTATTTAATCTTATTTATTCATATTTATTCAATTTGTATATTTATCCTTATATAACTATATATTAAAAATAAATAAGGCATCTCCTGACCACGAGCACATGTGCTTTTTAGATGGCAGAGCGCCATCTAGTGGAGCAGAAATAAACTAAACGTTTATTTAGCTTACTCCGTGATATTTGGCCTTAAATACCCATTTCTTGATTTTTCGGGAAGCCATTGGGACCAAAAAATATTTTTGGTCGCAGTGGTTACAGCCTTTTCCACGCTGACGAGCGCCAACAGCGCGAAACGCGTTCGTGGATGGCTTTTCTTGATTTATCAAGAAATTGGGTTGGCCAAATATCACGGAGTAAGCTAAATAAACGTTTAGTTTATTTCTGCTCCACTAGATGGCGCTCTGCCATCTAAAAAGTACATGTGCTCGTGGTCAGGAGATGCCTTATTTATTTTTAATATCAACACCTGACCCACTTATATTTTATTTTTTTCTATTGTTTTTTCATAACTATATATGAACGCTTTAAAAAAGAAGTTTAAATCTCAATCTCTCTCTCTCTAGTCTTCAGACATGACAAAGCCATTGTATCATGTTTTTCTCCTGTAGAAGGGCTTCCATGCCCCAAAGCTAGAGAAAGAGATTTGTGAATTAAATATTTTAACAAGAAACCTATCTCTGGAGACTTCCCTCTTAATATTGTTTCAAGGGGTTATTTTATTGAAAAGGATTACGTGTCAAATTTATATATAATCTCTTTATCTATATATTTATCATTATTTAGTCAACAACAACAACAAAAAGGCTTTTATTAGGGCCCATTGCCCTGTATGGATTCGCCATACAACAACAAAACAACACAGCAATTCCTCTCCCTTTCCCCTTGTGCACGTGAGTCTTTGTGTGAAAAGGGATTTATTTAGGCATCTGTTCTAAAACTTTCCTCACTACCTCTTTTGTGTATGAATCTATTTACAATTGAACTGTAGAAATTATAGAGTTCTTTTGCTATATTTTTCTTTTTTGAAATAGTTCTCAGCGTCTTCAGTGGGTTGCTAAGTCTCCAGAAGGTGCATTATTTAGTCTTATTTGTTCATTTTTATATTTAACCTTATATATGTTTATATGGACCCATTGTAATAAAGTAGCTTCAACCTCTCTCTATAACTACGCCTCAAGAAGACCTTGTCTGGAGGAGAATTCTCTCAAGGTGGGGAATTCACAATACCAAAGTTCCAAGAGAAACCTACAGACCACTTTACAACAGGAGCTGTTCTAGAGCTTGACAATTTAAACAATTTTATTGATTCTTTTCATCAAATTTTACAAAGGTGGAAAAAATAAAAGAGTAAAAGGGCATATAAAGTGTAGGGCAATATATATATAGTTATGAAAAAAGGCATCTCCTTATCGTGCAGCTGAAAGTTGCTGATGGCTTGCGCCATCTATCGGAATAAATATCAACTATTCTCGTTGATTTTTAATTATTCCAGAATTGGCCAAATACCCATTCTTGATTAATCAAGAAAAGCTGACCACGGACGCGTTTCGGGCTGTTGGCCCTCATCAGCGTGATGTAAGCTGTACGACCAAAAAACTGGTCATTCAAGGCATCCTGAAAAATCATGAAACGGGTAGTTAAGTCCAGAATTGCGTGAGACCGCGACACAATGTGAAAAATAGTACAGTATTAAGTACAATATCACATTTGTACTATTTTTTCATATATATAGTTGTGTACAAATGTCTTCAGCAAGGGAGGCTTCCCCACCTTGAGAGAGTTCTCCTCCAGACAAGGAGGGGGTCTTCTAGAGCTAGAATGTTCTAGTGTTTCTGTTCTAGAGCTAGAATGTTCTTTTGTTTCTGTTCTAGAGATAGAATGTTCTAGTGTTTCTGTTCTAGAGCTAGAATGTTCTAGTGTTTCTGTTCTAGAGCTAGAATGTTCTTTTGTTTCTGTTCTAGAGATAGAATGTTCTAGTGTTTCTGTTCTAGAGCTAGAATGTTCTAGTGTTTCTGTTCTAGAGCTAGAATGTTCTTGTGTTTCTGTTCTAGAGCTAGAATGTTCTAGTGTTTCTGTTCTAAAGCTAGAATGTTCTTGTGTTTCTGTTCTAGAGCTAGAATGTTCTAGTGTTTCTGTTCTAGAGCTAGAATGTTCTTGTGTTTCTGTTCTAGAGCTAGAATGTTCTTGTGTTTCTGTTCTAGAGCTAGAATGTTCTAGTGTTTCTGTTCTAGAGCTAGAATGTTCTAGTGTTTCTGTTCTAGAGCTAGAATGTTCTTGTGTTTCTGTTCTAGAGCTAGAATGTTCTAGTGTTTCTGTTCTAGAGCTAGAATGTTCTAGTGTTTCTGTTCTAGAGCTAGAATGTTCTAGTGTTTCTGTTCTATAGCTAGAATGTTCTAGTGTTTCTGTTCTAGAGCTAGAATGTTCTAGTGTTTCTGTTCTAGAGCTAGAATGTTCTAGTGTTTCTGTTCTAGAGCTAGAATGTTCTAGTGTTTCTGTTCTAGAGCTAGAATGTTCTAGTGTTTCTGTTCTAGAGCTAGAATGTTCTAGTGTTTCTGTTCTAGAGCTAGAATGTTCTAGTGTTTCTGTTCTAGAGCTAGAATGTTCTAGTGTTTCTGTTCTAGAGCTAGAATGTTCTAGTGTTTCTGTTCTAGAGCTAGAATGTTCTAGTGTTTCTGTTCTAGAGCTAGAATGTTCTAGTGTTTCTGTTCTAGAGCTAGAATGTTCTAGTGTTTCTGTTCTAGAGCTAGAATGTTCTAGTGTTTCTGTTCTAGAGCTAGAATGTTTTAGTGTATCTGTTCTAGAGCTAGAATGTTCTAGTGTTTCTGTTCTAGAGCTAGAATGTTCTAGTGTTTCTGTTCTAGAGCTAGAATGTTCTAGTGTATCTGTTCTAGAGCTAGAATGTTCTAGTGTTTCTGTTCTAGAGCTAGCATGTTATAGTGTTTCTGTTCTAGAGCTAGAATGTTCTAGTGTTTCTGTTCTAGAGCTAGCATGTTATAGTGTTTCTGTTCTAGAGCTTGAATGTTATAGTGTTTCTGTTCTAGAGCTAGAATGTTCTAGTGTTTCTGTTCTATAGCTAGAATGTTCTAGTGTTTCTGTTCTAGAGCTTGAATGTTATAGTGTTTCTTTTCTAGAGCTAGAATGTTCTAGTGTTTCTGTTCTAGAGCTAGAATGTTCTAGTGTTTCTGTTCTAGAGCTAGAATGTTCTAGTGTTTCTGTTCTAGAGCTAGAATGTTCTAGTGTTTATGTTCTAGAGCTAGAATGTTCTAGTGTTTCTGTTCTAGAGCTAGAATGTTCTAGTGTTTCTGTTCTAGAGCTAGAATGTTCTAGTGTTTCTGTTCTAGAGCTAGAATGTTTTAGTGTATCTGTTCTAGAGCTAGAATGTTCTAGTGTTTCTGTTCTAGAGCTAGAATGTTCTAGTGTTTCTGTTCTAGAGCTAGCATGTTATAGTGTTTCTGTTCTAGAGCTTGAATGTTATAGTGTTTCTGTTCTAGAGCTAGCATGTTCTAGTGTTTCTGTTCTATAGCTAGAATGTTCTAGTGTTTCTGTTCTAGAGCTAGAATGTTCTAGTGTTTCTGTTCTAGAGCTAGAATGTTCTAGTGTTTCCGTTCTAGAGCTTGAATGTTCTAGTGTTTCTGTCTAGAGCTTGAATGTTCTAGTGTTTCTGTTCTAGAGCTTGAATGCCAACTCCATCCTAGAACTGTCAAATTATATTGACAAATATTTGCAATCTTATCATATCTTATCTCAGGTTTTAGTGGAAATAATTTGTGTTTTCGTTTGTTTGTGAGCAAATCTCTCCCGCCTTCTCATTGGACGAATGTGGCCATGTTTGTATATAAAGGGGGCTATGGTATGAGTCGACGCGAGTGTGGTGGATTATCTTGTGGGGACACTTAAAGTGTTCTCTGCGTGCTATATCCCTGTCTGGCAATCTCGGCGCATACCTGTGTAACCCCGGTCCGATCCCTACCTAAGCAGCAATAAAGCTAAGTACTGTTTTTTATTTTATTTAACAAATTGTGGTTTATTATTTACTTTTTTTTGTGTTGTACTTTTGAGTCCACGATTTTTCTGTGTTTAAGTTACTCTTACTGTAGGCCCTAGTATATTGTATTGGTGTGTTAACCCGTAAATAGTAACTTTTGTCATTGGCGAGCCTGCCAGGATTACTGGTGTTGCACGTGTAAATTCCTGTAATTTTACGTGCGGTTTTTTTTTTCTTTGATTGTGTGGTTTATTACTATTTTTTGTACTCCATCATGTTTGTGAACTCTATGCTTAACCTGTCAGTGTTTAATGGGGTTGATCTCGAATCTTTCATTAGGGAAGTCGAGCTTAAAGCTCGAGTAGGCAAATGGGATCCTGAGGTCAAAGCACTGCTCATGTTCGAGGCTCTATCCCCTGAAGTTAGGTTTAGCTTAGAGGAGATGGGTATCCGTAACGATAGCAGTTTCAAAAGTATTGCTAGTAAACTGAACATATTGTACCCTAAGAAAGCGCGTGGTATTAGGGAATGCCTTAAATTAATAGAAGGTCTTAAGCAGAGAGTTGGGGAAAGTCCTATGGTTTTTAAAGAAAGATTCCTGGCCATTAGAGATAAAGTAGAGTACAGTTTTGACGATAGCTTAGTGTTCGAAATTTTCCTCGAAAATGTGCTCGATAAGTATAGAGAGGCTATTGTTCGTAGTGAGGCTAAATCAATAGACAAAGCAGTCAGTGTCATGGCCACGGAGGATAGTGTAGAACACCGTTGCAGCTTTATGAAAGGGGTATGTTCAGTAGAAGGGGTTGAAGAAATAAATAGCATTAAGAGTGAGATGAAGATGCTTAGTGCCAGTGTAAACAGGATGAAGCACGAAAATGAGCAGTGTATTACAGATCTTAGAGGTGAGATAGAAAAACTGACTAAATTGTTGGGCGAAATCAGGCTGAGTCCATCTGAGTGTAGATTAGGACATATAGCTAGTGATTGTTGCTCAAGACAGTCTTCTATGTTTGCCAACCGCAATACTCTTGACAATGCCGAGATAGTGAACATACGTTCATATGGCGGAGATCCGTATGGAAATCTGCCAATAGTGAAGGTTAATATTAACGGCAATATGTGGCACCTGTTATATGATACGGGAAGCCAAGTCAGTATTATTGATTCTGAAAAGTGCAAGGTTTTGAAGGAGAATGGGGACGATGCACTTAAAACTTTACGTATAGTGTCAGTGATAGGCCAAGAGCAGACACTTACACGTGTTAAAACCTGTAGAGTTGGTAACGAAAACGGCATTGAGCTGGGAGAGATAAGATTTTGGCTAATGTCACTCGGAGATAAGGCCTACGACGGGATTCTGGGAATCAATGATATAAGGAGATTCAATATCCCGTTACCTGCCATACGGGAGAGTTGCAACATGATTTCCTTGAAACCAGAAGACCGAGATTATGTAGACCTTAGCTACGTTGCCAGTGTGCATAGACCGATGGTTTCAAGCTCCTTCGAGGAGAAATCAGTGAAGCGCATTGAAAACGAGGCTGTAAAGTTGCCACCTACTGAGTTTAACAGAAACTGTGAGTGTAGTGCTGGGTCTGTTAATAGTTTTAGAAAGCCTACTTGGGCTGAGAGGTTAAGGGTGATGCGGAAAGCAAAGGAGACTGTCAGACAGTTCATGTCAGGTAATTCTGCTAAAAAGCTTATGAACCCTAGGCCACCTTATTCCAGAAGTTTCGACAGAGGAGATCTGGTAATGCTAGCTGTTCCTAAGACTGAAGGTTACTCCAACGTCTATGGGCCTTTCCGTGTGGAAGCTAGGGTCTCCGATGTTAACTTTAGAGTAAGAGGGGTCACCATGCACGATGTGAAAGTTGTGCATGTCGATAGGATGAAAGCGTTTAGAAACAGACGTTAAGAAGAGCTTTTAGCTCTTGGACTTGAGAGAACTGAATGGAATTGGATCGTTCGGTTTCTCATCAAGTGAGCGTCTGTCAGTACCCAATGTCTCTACCTAACATGCCCAGCCGGTCCCAGATGAGAGCTTATTTGGTCCCCCATTGAACTCTGTATACTAAAGCATATTATATGCGTGTTTGGCAATCACTCATGGTAACTCACGTAGTTTGCGCAGATTTTTTTTTTTTTCAAGTTTCTTTTGGGAGGAGCAAGATGGAAGGCGCCTTTATGGAACGACCCGGATGCCTACTTCTCCTCTCTTTAGTTTTTTTTTGTTTGTTTCTTTATAACATGGCTCCCGTGAGCTTTTTCCCTCCCGACAGCGGGAGGTTTTCCTTACGGGACAATGGGAAGGTTTGGGAGATTTGTTAGTTTCTTTTTTTTTTTTGGGAAAGATACCTTTTGTCAAATTATATTGACAAATATTTGCAATCTTATCATATCTTATCTCAGGTTTTAGTGGAAATAATTTGTGTTTTCGTTTGTTTGTGAGCAAATCTCTCCCGCCTTCTCATTGGACGAATGTGGCCATGTTTGTATATAAAGGGGGCTATGGTATGAGTCGACGCGAGTGTGGTGGATTATCTTGTGGGGACACTTAAAGTGTTCTCTGCGTGCTATATCCCTGTCTGGCAATCTCGGCGCATACCTGTGTAACCCCGGTCCGATCCCTACCTAAGCAGCAATAAAGCTAAGTACTGTTTTTTATTTTATTTAACAAATTGTGGTTTATTATTTACTTTTTTTTGTGTTGTACTTTTGAGTCCACGATTTTTCTGTGTTTAAGTTACTCTTACTGTAGGCCCTAGTATATTGTATTGGTGTGTTAACCCGTAAATAGTAACTTTTGTCAGAACTCCTGTATATAAACTATTATAGGGAGGAGATAGTCTCCCCTTCTAAGAGGGAGGACGTCCTAGAGTACATGTCACCTGAGCAGAGGTCTGTTCTATTCCTCGACATGGCAATAGTCGGGGAGATCTGTCCGACTTCAGGGCGGAATGTGACATTATACCAGACGACCCTCAGTGGGATTCGTCTATTAAAAATAATATTTAAGTTTTTTTATATATATTAACCCTATATAATCTTATATGTACAATTAATAAAAGTATATTTAATCTCAAAAAAAAATAAAAAATCTCAAGGTGGGGAAACCTTCCTTGCTGAAGAAATTTGTATATATACAACTATATATATTTCCCTACATTTTATCTACCCTTTATTTACTCTTTTATCATCTTTATTTGATCTTTTTTTTTTCTGTAACAATAGATAAGAAGAATTATAATAAAATGGTTTAAATTGTCTTGTCTATCTATTAACACTACGCCTCTCTGATAATAAACATTCGATAGATTCCAATATTTGTAATTAGTTTCTGTGAACTTTAATGAAAGAAATAAATAGTTGTATTAGTAGCATTAATCTTTATAGAAGTTTGACCTTGAAACGAGAGCCCGGATTCCAGGCCTACCTGGAGGTCAGAAGATCCCTACGACTCACAGACAGTAGGGGGTGAGGAAGCACCCATTGACGGAGGGGCCGAACAGGGGCCACGTCCGGCCTTTGTATCCTACGCCACCTGGCGGGCCCACATGTCTTCACACCTTGATTTCTTGACCATTATAAGTGTTTTTCTAAAGAGAATTAGGGATTTTCAACTAAAGTTTCATAATCGTTCAAAGATATCTGGATTTAAGGATCAATAAACGATCGCTAAAACTTTAAGACAACGAGTTTCGTTAATAAAACGTATTTACACACCTCCCTCCCCTATATTTACATCCCCCCCTCCCCTATATTTACACAGGGGGTGAAGCCAACACCACATAAACCTGTAGTAACTCCGATATCTTAGATAACTAAGTCGATAGGCGATTGATACAGTCGAACTTCGATAATTCAAAGCCAAAGAGACAAAGAAAAAAATCGAATTATCCAAAAATTCAAATTAAAAACGGAAATTCAACAACAACAAAGCCTTTATTTAGGGCCTCTCGTCCTATACAGGATTCGCCAGTTCACAAGGGATGGGGAGAACACTGTGTGGCCTTTTTCCGGGATATAGTCTTGTGGAATCCAAATATCGCCACCGCTATATACCTATTCTTTGATATTTCATTAATTAGTGCCGGAAATGAAGGACAAAGTTGCCCCGTTTTATCATTTAGTTTTCGTCTTTCCTCAGACAGAGCAGCACAGTCAAATAAGTAGTGCTAAAAACGGAAATTCTATTTATAGTAAATTCTAGTACCAAGATAAATATTCGAATTAAAGACATTTTAGAATTAAAGACGTTTGAATTATCCAAATTCTACTGTATAAACCGTCTATTCCCCGACAGCCATGAATCTGGATCGAATCCCGCAATGGACACTTTTTTTTAAATATATGAATAACCTTTACATATTATTCAATATTAAAAATGGCATATCCTCTGACCAGGAGCACATGTGCTTTACAGAAGGCAGAGCGCCATCTGGTGAAACAGAAATCAACTAAACATTGATTTAGCCTGTTCCCTGATATTTGGCCAACCCACTTTCGTGGATGGCTTTTCTTGATTTATCAAGAAATTGGGTTGGCCAAATATCAGGGAACAGGCTAAATCAATGTTTAGTTGATTTCTGTTCCACCAGATGGCGCTCTGCCTTCTGTAAAGCACATGTGCTCCTGGTCAGGATATGCCATTTTTAATATTGATTTCAACACCTGATCTTTTTATCTTTTATTTTTTCTTTCGTTTTTTCATATTATTCATTGTAAATATCATAATCTAGGTTTTTGAGTGGTACCTAATAAAGTGATTTTGGAACTAGAACTCAGATATTCATTGACACTTTTTAATAAAATTCATATAATTATTGGACAGAGATTTTTTAAATAAGACATATCCTACTTCCTTTCAAACTTTATCGTTTTTCTTTAGGAATTAATTAACATCATCGCTACAATATATCGCTTATATATACCAAAGATTATTTACATTTAAGGATAAAACTTAATGAAGTTGTATCTTTTTAACATGTATATGGGGATTCAGACAATAACTCTGAAATATATTACAGTGACCTTTATTGAAGACATATGAGATAACCAAGTGGGAACCAAATTGCCTGTCTCCATCAAAAATTAGACCATCGCCGACATCACTTTCCACGTTCCTAAGTTTTGTCCATGAGTGTATTTTTCACTCTTTTAATAAAATCATAAACCTATAGGACAGACAGCTTCTTTAACACTTTCGACCCGAGGGACGTGATTTCGCATCCTTGCCGATTTTGCCTCAAGCCCGAAGGACGTGAATTCGCGTCCTCGATTTTCAAAATTAAATATAAAATCGTCGGCGGCTGACACGAATTCACGTCCACCAGGATCTTGTCCCATACCTTCTTGTCTATCGATCAGTGGGTTGGTGGGATGTTAGCTGACCTAATGTACCTTTTAAAACTTCACGTGAGATCGTCATTCCATCAGCCCCTATTGCATTCTATGCAACTACAGAGAATCGTCCGTCCTCAAAGTGTTAATAAAACATATCACTTCCAACATACGGTTAGAAAAATCGAAACAAACCCTTACTGGATATCTGTCTTGACACACAAATTTCTAGACAAAACCACCGAGAGTATATGTTTGCTGTTTGCTTATTTACCTCCTAATGCATTACAAGAACAAAATTTAACAGATTTACTTAGGCATATTGATTATCACATGAGTGAAGGTAACGAAGTGCCAATAGCTGGTGACATCAATATTAGAATAGGCAATGCTGGAGGCTTCCATAACCCACTGAAACTAAATTCACCCCTCAACAAATATAGGAAATCTAAAGACCTAATATCTTCGAAACTATCTGAAAAACTAATTTCCTTCACTGATTCAAATTCTATAACAATAGCTAATGGAAGAACCAAGGGTGACACGCACGGCTCATTCACTTTTATTTCAGAAAGAGGTTCATCGGTTTTGGATTATTTCATGTACACACACGGTTTAACACAGATCATATCGGATATGTGGATCGAAGAACTTTCATATTCAGACCACTTACCAATTGTTTTACAAATTAATACTGGGTATGAAGCTATTAAATCCTCGTACAAAAATGAAATACTAACACGAAAATTCATTTGGACGAAAGAAAATGTGGAGATGCTAAAACATAATTTAAGTGATATTGAAGTTGGAAATGAAACCGATATTAACACAGAAACATCAAATTTTACTAAACAGATCTACACGGCAATGGAATCGGCAAATATAATTAAATTTGCTAAACGACGACACCAACTTTCAAAACCTTGGTATGACAAAGATTGCTACATTATGAAAAAAACGACCAAAGTAAGTTTACAAAGATGTAGGAACTCAAATAACATACACGACCGCCAAAAATATATTGAGGCTAGGAGGGAATATTTTAAGCTCCTGCAAAGAAAAAGAGATGAATTCAATAAGGACAAGAATGAAAGGATAAAGAACGCCAAAGATCCTAAATCCTTCTGGAATGCCATTGCATCCTTCAGAAAAAAACCAATAATACAAGGTGAGATTGATATAAAAGAATGGTTTTTATTTTATAAAAATTTACTGAATAAAGAAAATAAAGAAGCTACTTTTACGGTAAACCAGATGATCGGTTGGAAAGATCCAGATTTAGACGCGGAAATAACCCTTGAAGAGATCCATGATGTAGTAAAAAAACTAGCGAACGGCAAAGCAGTGGGACTCGATGGTATACCAAATGAGTTGCTAAAGAATTTACCAATACCGACTTTAAATAAATTGAAAAACCTATTCAACAAAATAATGTCCACAGAAAAATACCCGCAACTCTGGACGAACTCAATAGTACACCCTATATATAAAAGCGGTGATAAGAATAACCCAACAAATTACAGAGGGATTGCCCTCTGCAGTAATATATCTAAATTATTTACTACAATACTAAGAAACAGATTAAACAACTGGATAGAAAAAAGAGTGATTATTTTATAAAACCAAGCAGGTTTCCGTAAGAACCGATCATGCACTGACCACATAATACTACTGAATTCACTCATCCAATTATCTCTGAGAAGAAACGAGGCAAGCTATATGTCTTCTTCGTCGATTTAACTAAAGCTTTCGACACAGTCCCACATGATTTGCTTTGGCAAAAATTGCATAAAATGGGCATTAGCAATAAATTTGTAATGCTGATAAAAAACTTTTACCAAGAAGCTAAGATCACTATCCGATGGAAAGGACAATATTCAAATAATGTGAAAATTAATTCTGGAGTGTTGCAGGGAGAATCACTTTCCCCACTTTTATTTATACTATATATGGCCGACCTAATAGAACTTTATAATAACTCGGCACTTACAGGATTTCATCTCCCTGATTTTGGCGTTTTACACCTACTTATGTATGCGGATGACATAGCCATAATTGGAGAATCGATAATTAATCTTCAAATTAAAATCAATTTACTAAAGTCTTACCTGGATAAGAACAAATTAGTTTTAAATGAAAATAAGTCCAAAATAATAGTATTCAGAAATGGAGGAAGACCTGCAAGACACGAAAACTGGTACTGGGGTGACACCCCACTGACTGTTGCGTCCAATATTACATATCTGGGATATCCATTCACTTCCACTATTAATAGTAAAAAGGTAGCCCTCTTTTATAAAGCCAAAGCAAATACGGCAATAAATGCAACTATTAGACTGATAAAAAAAGAAAAAATTAACTCATTAAAAGTTGCTCTGAATCTATTTGACTCAGTTATTAAATCAATACTGCTCTATGCGGCCCCTGTGTGGGCTTGGGACAATACGGATATTATAGACCAATTACAGAATACGTTTATCAAAAATTTTCTGAATCTACCAAGATATATACCAGGGTACATTGTAAGGCTGGAAACAGGCAGAATATCTTTGACTTTTACAACGATCAAATTAATTTTGAAATATTTCATTAGATTACAAAAAATGGAAGACAATAGACTACCTAAGCTATGCTGGAATAGATTGAAGGAAATTTCCTTAATGACAAAAAAACCTATAGGATTCTGTAAGAATATTATGGATATCATCAATCATTGTGGACTCGCATGGCTAAACTATAGATTAAATTATGATGACATACAGATCGAACTTCCGAATATACTAAAAATAAAAATTGAACAGCTATTGCAGCAAGATCTGGCAAAATTATCTCTTACGAAAACATACTCAAACTATAGGTTACTTTATGATTCATTTATTCCAGAAAATTACTTTTCATGCAATCTGTCTTCAGCTTTAGTGAGTTTTATTGCACAGATCAGATTAATGTCAACAATGATCAAAGAAAATCATATTTACGCAATTAAGAAAGAAGATTTGTACTGTGGGTTATGTGGAAGTCAGATAACTGATGAAATATACCATTTTATTGCTGAATGCGGGGATCTGGAAGGAGAGAGAAAAAAGATCCTGAAAAGTCTTCCTAGACCGCATTTGAACTCAATAAAGTTAATAAAAACTCTTTCAGATAAGAAAAGTTGGGCAATTGAACTGTTCAACTTTCAAAAAGCGGTTGGGAATAAAATTGCACTCATGGAAGAGAGAAGAACAGGGGCACAATAAAAAAGTCACCCTGTTTGACATACCTTGACTGTAAATACTATATTTTCACCTGTTATCTTATGGTTAATATTGTCTGTAACTCCACGGAGAATCCGTACAGGGCAAGATGCCCTAATAAAGCTGTTTTGTTGTTGTTGTTGTTGTTAATAAAACATATCCTACTTGCCTTCAAACACTTTATCGTTTTTCTATACAGGAGTATTAACAATCCTCATCTCTATAAAAAGATATAGTTTATATACAGAATATAATTTACATATGGCTTATCTGCATATTTACTTTGGAAATAGAAATGCAAATAAGGGCTTAAGATTGAGATAGGATACTAAGTTCTATTTGTGAAGTTCTATTGCTATAATAAAACTGGTTTTGTGTGATAGAAAGGTGATAGATGTGATCATTGTCTATTTAAGACGTTTTTGTAATGGGCTCGAAGTGTTGTATTCCTTGGTTAATGGTATTTAATTTTCATTGGGTATTAGGGCTTCTAGTATTACGGTGTATATTGTCGCATAAAGTTTTTTTACAGAGGTTACCTGTGGAAAAATTACTTTGAAACAAAAAAAGTCTTTATAAAGGACACTCGTCCCAGGATTCTCTCACATAGATAAACAGAAATAAAAATTGCAGTTATCTACAGAAAGTGAAAATTAAGATCGACCTTTCTTCAAATTGGATCCATCATCTGTGTTACGTCTTTTGTCTGTGCTGTTTTCCAGAATTTGTGAAAAGCTAAGGCATTGAGTTTGCTTTTCACTACTTTTACTATTAGAACATATGGTGACTTTTTTTTTATAACCAATCTTTTGACGGAGAATTTATCTCCTCTTCCAAAAATATGGATTTTAAGTTATATTTAACCCGTATTGTAACCCAATGCATACTAAGTTTGAGTTTCGACAGCTCATCATATGTCAACCGCGAATAGTTGAAGCTGAGGATAAAATTGACTTTTGTACATGATTCTATCAATTTCGGAAGATGGCCGACTTCTGTGACGTATACAACGGAATTGTTTGAGATTCTTCGGTCACATCGCGAGACACGGGGGAATGGAGTACATCATACTGACCTGAAAGATGTCTAGGCGACACATACCTGGACGCCCTCCGACACGCTTCGTGGACCAATTAAAGGAACTCATTGGCTCAACTGTGCCGAGATGGTACATCGAGCTCAAGACATGAGATGGCTGGCGTCATATCATGTTTGAGATGTAATACGTACCAGTACACATACATACAACGTACAATACATACCAGTACACATACATACAACGTACAATACATACCAGTACACATACATACAACGTACAATACATACCAGTACATACATACAACGTACAATATATACCAGTACTAACATACAACGTACAATACATACCAGTACATACATACAACGTACAATACATACCAGTACATACATACAACGTACAATACATACCAGTACATACATACAACGTACAATACAGACCAGTACATACATACAACGTACAATACATACCAGTACATACATACAACGTACAATACATACCAGTACATACATACAACGTACAATACATACCAGTACATACATACAACGTACAATACATACCAGTACATACATACAACGTACAATACAGACCAGTACATACATACAACGTACAATACATACCAGTACATACATACAACGTACAATACATACCAGTACATACATACAACGTACAATACATACCAGTACATACATACAACGTACAATACATACCAGTACATACATACAACGTACAATACATACAACGTACAATACATACAACGTACAATACATACTAGTACATACATACAACGTACAATACATACCAGGCTACAGTGTACGTCCGATCGCGAATAAAATGATTCATTTATATAATCCTAGATAAGAATTTATTTTCATTCTCTTAATTTTCTTATTAAATAGGACGCTTATACCAAACGATCTATCCTATATTGCTGACACCAGTGTAGGAATGCACAATTACAATTATTTTATTTCCAAAGCGCTATATCCCGCAAGGGATACTTGCGCCAAACAAGGAGAAAAGTTTATTTACATAAGTTACTAGCCGAATGACCCGGGCAACGCCCGGGTTTTACCCGATTAAATGTTTTTATTCAAATACTATTCGTTACAATTATAAATTGGCGCCGTGGATGTCACTCTTGTGAAACGTCCCGCTCCAAACTTTGTGTCTGAGAAGCGATATTTTTATAGAAAGATGATCTGGCTTTTGTTTTCTGCTCGAATGAATGTTTTTCTGTTAGAATTTTGTTCCTGCGTACAAAATAATGAACTGGTTTCTCCCGTGGTCTCTGCTTTTTGGAATTTTTCCCGATATAATTTTGTATCTGATAATCAAACATGATACAGCAATATCGTCATCATCATTTTCTGACTAAAATATATAGTTTTAATAATTTATTTATATATATTTTTTTAAAATAGCCTATCGTCTTCCCCGTATTTTTTTACCTATGTATGGAAATTTTGGTTTGAATTAGTGAACTACTGCGAATTTGTATACCGGACATACAGACAGACATACAAACATTCATTTTTATATATATAGAGATTTACATTATTCAACGCATGAAAACATTAGAAATCCAGATTTTGTAGAAAGTTTAGATGTATTTACAAAATGAATTGAACTTTAAATATGATTTTTTTATCGGATATCAAAACGTTAAGGTTCACAAACAACTAGTTCATTCTTCATTCTATAATCTTGAAATGCTGGGCAATCGATCAGTAGATGTCTTGAGGTTTTTTCCTCAATACCACAAAAGCAACTTGAATCCTCCACTGCCTTTATTCTATTTAAAAAACGTTTTAAAAATTTTACAGATGTCCTTGAAAACATTTAAGTTTCTCACAAGCAAACATTATAGCAAAATATTTACTTTATAGACTAGAGAAACTCCCCTGTCTTTATCCGAGTGAAAGTTTGCCTAACCAACATTTGTTAAACAATATTCGCATCCATTCCCTACTGAATCCACATTGTAAAACCACATTTGAAAATTATATCGCAAGTGTTTCTTTTCAACGAAAAATCAAATTTTTATTTTTTAATGATAAATAACGACTATTTCTAATCTTAAGAATGAGGTATGAAAGGATGAATTGTGAAGAGTAATGATAAACGGAAAATAAAAGTGTCCAGGATGGGAATCGAACCCACAGTGTTCCGCTTACCGGGCAGATGCCATGTCCACTAGGCTATCCTGGACTTATTTTTCCGTTCGTAAATAATGAATCCACATTATTGTCAAGATTATTAATTTTGGTATTTTTTTACTCTGTAAACATCATCCTCATTGATATTAACTTGTTTTTTACATTAAATAAATGGCCGTGACATTCTGTGAAGTTTGTCTTTCCTAATGTTCTAGGTCGGCAAACTTTTGAGTCGGAGGAGTTGAAAATTACTATTTAAAAATTTTCAAAGTTTTTATAGAACCACAACATTTTTTTTTCTTTCAACAATAAATAGTACTCGCATAAATTTTCTTCTTTCTTATCTCAAACTGAATCATCATGATTGGGTAAAGTAAAATGCGTCTGCCTTTGTCATTTAGACTGGGAACACTACTCAGTAGCAGGCCGACTTAGCTCCAAGAGAAATGGCCGCCTCTGACATGAGGAACAGACGCCATGTGCAGCCACTCCTAACATGGAGTACAAACGCTGCTCATCCTGTATCTCTGGATCAGGAGCCCTTACAGGGTACTATCAGCCGGGCCAGCTGAACCTAGGTTTTTTTTGGCGAGCTTGTTACTGCTCCCCCTCCTCCTTTTTCATCCGGGCTTGGGACCGGCAAAGGCGGAGTTTGACTTACCAACCAAAATTTGGCTTTCGCAATGAAATTTAAGTTTTTTTTTTTATTCTTCATATTTATGATTCTTTTTATTTAATTTCAAACTATAATTAGAGCTAAATTAATTTTCATAATATTTTATTATATTATTATTATTATTAATTTTTTAAATGTATTATTATCAATAATTGTTTTTGACCAATGAAAATATTTGTTTTCATATGATGTACAATAATTTGTAAATTAAATTCACTGTGCAATAAATTGATAAAGAGGGAGCAATTTCTCGAAATATTTAAAGAAAAAAATTGTTTTTTTTTTTTTCTTTACAGATCCAGGTACGCCCTTTTATATAATATAATTAGAGAATTAAACGACATTTCTCCAATGAATACGTAATTGCATCAGAAGAATAAAAACATAAAGATTAAAAATATAACTTTTTCGCATTCTAGAAATGTTAACAAATACCGCTTCAAATTTTTAAAGCCCCCGTTCTCTTCAGTTGAATAATTTTACCATAAGACGAAAAAAAAAATGTATTTTAAAAAGGCTAATACGTATTCGTATCACAGCCTGTTGAAGGACGTCATAGTACTAAAGCTTGCCAGGATTATACCGCTTAAATAAGGAATCTCGTTTCTGATAGGTTTTATTCTTTCTTAGAAATGACATCCGGCGATTCCTTCTATTGTAATATATCAAAGTATTTATTATTTTAGTTGGGCAACTCTGTGCTTCACTTCCATCAATAATTGACAATATGACCCAGAATAAGTATATTGCTACGGCGTTTTATGGTTTCCACAAGTCCATATCTCAGAAGAAGGCCAAGTGACACTCACTCCTCACTTTCTTACTGCTACTCTCTTTTTGTGTTGTTTTTCTTGCTTCCCTCTTTCTCTTTCTGTTTTTTTTTTTTTTCTTTTTTTTTTTCTCTTTTTCTTCTGGTCTAAATCGTTGTTTCCTTTGTCTCACTGCTTTGTTCTTATGCATACCTCTGGTGAATCCTGTATAGGGTCAGTGACCCTAAATAAAGTCTTTTTGTTGTTGTTGTTATTATTTTAGTTAAATTTCATTTTTTGTGTGTATTTGTGTGTGTGTTTTTTTTTTCTCTCGGGCTCTATCTACAAAATCTGGGCATGAGAATAATTGTCTTAATTTATATTTCAGCGTGGTGATGTCTTGTCCTGTCTATGAATGGTGGGTGCCATTGCCCCGTTAGTCAGCTACATTTCAGAGTTCCTGTTCACGGTTACCGTAGC
>CP092866.1:25063189-25085605 GCA_030710605.1 Cordylochernes scorpioides | reverse complement strand
ACTACAGACAGACATACAAACATTCATTTTTATATATATAGAGATTTACATTATTCAACGCATGAAAACATTAGAAATCCAGATTTTGTAGAAAGTTTAGAATGTATTTACAAAATGAATTGAACTTTAAATATGATTTTTTTATCGGATATCAAAACGTTAAGTTCACAAACAACTAGTTCATTCTTCATTCTATAATCTTGAAATGCTGGGCAATCGATCAGTAGATGTCTTGAGGTTTTTTCCTCAATACCACAAAAGCAACTTGAATCCTCCACTGCCTTTATTCTATTTAAAAAACGTTTTAAAATTTTTACAGATGTCCTTGAAAACATTTAAGTTTCTCACAAGCAAACATTATAGCAAAATATTTACTTTATAGACTAGAGAAACTCCCCTGTCTTTATCCGAGTGAAAGTTTGCCTAACCAACATTTGTTAAACAATATTCGCATCCATTCCCTACTGAATCCACATTGTAAAACCACATTTGAAAATTATATCGCAAGTGTTTCTTTTCAACGAAAAATCAAAATTTTATTTTTTAATGATAAATAACGACTATTTCTAATCTTAAGAATGAGGTATGAAAGGATGAATTGTGAAGAGTAATGATAAACGGAAAAATAAAAGTGTCCAGGGATGGGAATCGAACCCACAGTGTTCCGCTTACCGGGCAGATGCCATGTCCACTAGGCTATCCTGGACTTATTTTTCCGTTCGTAAATAATGAATCCACATTATTGTCAAGATTATTAATTTTGGTATTTTTTTACTCTGTAAACATCATCCTCATTGATATTAACTTGTTTTTACATTAAATAAATGGCCGTGACATTCTGTGAAGTTTGTCTTTCCTAATGTTCTAGGTCGGCAAACTTTTGAGTCGGAGGAGTTGAAAATTACTATTTAAAATTTTCAAAGTTTTTATAGAACCACAACATTTTTTTTTCTTTCCAACAATAAATAGTACTCGCATAAATTTTCTTCTTTCTTATCTCAAACTGAATCATCATGATTGGGTAAAGTAAAATGCGTCTGCCTTTGTCATTTAGACTGGGAACACTACTCAGTAGCAGGCCGACTTAGCTCCAAGAGAAATGGCCGCCTCTGACATGAGGAACAGACGCCATGTGCAGCCACTCCTAACATGGAGTACAAACGCTGCTCATCCTGTATCTCTGGATCAGGAGCCCTTACAGGGTACTATCAGCCGGGCCAGCTGAACCTAGGTTTTTTGGCGAGCTTGTTACTGCTCCCCCTCCTCCTTTTTCATCCGGGCTTGGGACCGGCAAAGGCGGAGTTTGACTTACCAACCAAAATTTGGCTTTCGCAATGAAATTTAAGTTTTTTTTTTTATTCTTCATATTTATGATTCTTTTTATTTAATTTCAAACTATAATTAGAGCTAAATTAATTTTCATAATATTTTATTATATTATTATTATTATTAATTTTTTAAATGTATTATTATCAATAATTGTTTTTGACCAATGAAAATATTTGTTTTCATATGATGTACAATAATTTGTAAATTAAATTCACTGTGCAATAAATTGATAAAGAGGGAGCAATTTCTCGAAATATTTAAAGAAAAAAATTGTTTTTTTTTTTTCTTTACAGATCCAGGTACGCCCTTTTATATAATATAATTAGAGAATTAAACGACATTTCTCCAATGAATACGTAATTGCATCAGAAGAATAAAAACATAAAGATTAAAAATATAACTTTTTCGCATTCTAGAAATGTTAACAAATACCGCTTCAAATTTTTAAAGCCCCCGTTCTCTTCAGTTGAATAATTTTACCATAAGACGAAAAAAAAAATGTATTTTAAAAAGGCTAATACGTATTCGTATCACAGCCTGTTGAAGGACGTCATAGTACTAAAGCTTGCCAGGATTATACCGCTTAAATAAGGAATCTCGTTTCTGATAGGTTTTATTCTTTCTTAGAAATGACATCCGGCGATTCCTTCTATTGTAATATATCAATGTATTTATTATTTTAGTTGGGCAACTCTGTGCTTCACTTCCATCAATAATTGACAATATGACCCAGAATAAGTATATTGCTACGGCGTTTTATGGTTTCCACAAGTCCATATCTCAGAAGAAGGCCAAGTGACACTCACTCCTCACTTTCTTACTGCTACTCTTTTTGTGTTGTTTTTCTTGCTTCCCTCTTTCTCTTTCTGTTTTTTTTTTTTTTCTTTTTTTTTTTTTCTCTTTTTCTTCTGTCTAAATCGTTGTTTCCTTTGTCTCACTGCTTTGTTCTTATGCATACCTCTGGTGAATCCTGTATAGGGTCAGTGACCCTAAATAAAGTCTTTTTGTTGTTGTTGTTATTATTTTAGTTAAAATTTCATTTTTTGTGTGTGTGTGTGTTTTTTTTTTTCTCTCGGGCTCTATCCTACAAATCTGGGCATGAGAATAATTGTCTTAATTATATTTCAGCGTGGTGATGTCTTGTCCAGTCTATGGAATGGGTGGGTGCCATTGCCCCGTTAGTCAGCTACATTTCAGAGTTCCCTGTTCACGGTTACCGTAGCGGCTCGGGGCTCACGACACCGTACTTCACCCTACAGGGCAGTCCCTTACTTGTGCTGTCTCTCCCGTCCGCCATGTAGAGGAGGGGTTGGACTTCTGTGCAGATCTAATATTTATTTCATCGCTTTAAAGAATGAGCGTTTTAAAATGATAATAATAGCACTAAATTATATTTTTTATATATAATATAACCTGTCAATGTGTTCTTCAATGAGTTAGCTTGAAATAATTTTAATTGATCTTTTTTTTTTTTATTATTTTATTATCATTTACAAAGCACGCGATATCCGTCTTGGATATTTGCATGCATACACAAGTTTGGGAGCTTATTTACAGTAATTATTAATATGATTTTGTTATTATAATAGAAATTATTAACATATTTGTCAGTTAGTTAACGATTTAATTACCCTATAATGAATATTAGTGAACATCACAGATAAGAACAGAAACTTAGAGCTATTTACAGCATATAACTATATATCAGTTATTACAGCCCAGGCTATCTATTACTAAAAAACATTCTACAAAATCTATTAAAATTTATATACATATATCTATTATTAACTATTTGATTCAGACAATTTATATATTTTTTTATTTTTGACTCTCAAGTCCTCTACAAGTCGACAGTCCGTTAGAATATGTACAGGATTTTCTTCTTCTGCACCACATGAGCATTTAGGCGAATCCGTCTTTCTGACTTTGTACAAATATGATCTAAAGTTACTGTGTCCAGTAAAAAATTGGGCATTGTAAAAATTTGGCTTGACATATTTGGGTATTTGGGAATCAGTGAAGAAGGACTTGAAAATGGTATTAGTCTTCTCATAGTATTTCTGCAATTTTTCCCTTATATAATTAGAAATTATATTCCTACTTGAAGAGTCAAATCGGTTGTAATTTATTTCGGTTTTCAACATGTTAGATTCATTATATTCAGTAAGTTTGGGGACTTGTGCAAGTATATGTGTACAATCCGATGATGTTGTACTGTAGGCCTGTATACAATGTTTTAATATACTATATTGAAGAGAATTTAGTTTGTCCTTAGACTTTTTGTTTATGAATGGATACCATATTGGATAACCATAAGTAATTGTACTTCGATATAATGTCTTATACAATATTAGTCTTCGTCTAAAGTCTAGACCCCATGCTTTCTTTGTCAGGCCAAATAGGTATCCACTAGCTCTAGTTACTTTTATGATCATTTCATTAACGTGAGGCGTAAAGTCCAGTTTGCTTCTGACTCGGTGATTTTTAATAGTCACTCCTAGGATCTTAAGTTCTTCAACCGGTTTAATTAACTTGCTACCTGAGACTATTATATCGCTATTGCATTTATATAAATATAATATTTTTGTTTTTTCATCTGACAATTTTAATTTACGACTTTCACACCACTTATTGATTTTTCTTAATACATTATCTATTGTCTTTCTTAGTTGTTCAGGAGTTTTATTCCAACATATTAACGTAATATCATCTGCATATCCTATTGTTTCACAATTATCATCCAGATTATTATTCAGTATCTCATTAATAAGAATATTCCATAATGTGGGAGACATTGTTTCACACTTGATATTTACGCTCTTTGTGAGATCAGTAAGTGATATGTTTATATGGCAATATGACCAACCTACGCTCTAGTCTATTATTCCCTTATTTATGCTGCTTCTCCCGCCTGCCACGTAGAGGAGGACTTCTGGACAGGAGGTTTCAGCGTATCATGTATACCGCACATCTGCATTACTATCAATAAATGTATAGATTTTACTTTTTTAACTTCTTTTTCATTGGCAGACTCCATGTTGAAAACCACGTATAAGAGTATGTGTCTTAATAAAGTTTTTTTGTACGTGAATATATATAAAAAAAACAAAGCGGGAAAAAAGTGTCAGATCACGAGGTAAAAAAAATACGATTTATTATATATTTATTCCGATAGATGGTGCAAACCATCAAGCAACATTCAATTACACGATCATGAAATGTCTTAATAAATAAAGATGTTATATAAGAGTGAAGCGAATTGAACAAAAAAAAAGTACCAGATCACGTAGTAAAATGAAAAAAACGATTTATTATATATTTATTCCGATAGATGGCGCAAACCATCAAGCAACATTCAATTACACGATCAGGAAATGCCTTAATAAATAAAGATGTTATATAAGAGAGTTAGGAGAATAAAAAAAGGTTACGAAACGGTTGTGAAACGAGCCATTGTACTTAAAGCCGTTCACAAAATGTTCCCATACTTTGGTCATTTTTAAAACCTTACTCAACAGCAGCAGCAGCCTTCGTTTCCCTCATCTCAGCAGGGCTGTAAACAAACAAAGGAAGGTTGTGATTAATAGCCCTCAGCTAGGTCCTTGACGCCACCAACAATCGCCTACCTCCTCAAAACGGGATGAAGTCGATACAATCATTTACCAGGCAAATGGAATTTCAGGGACAGCCCCTATTGTGAGGAGCGCTCAAAACAGACAATGCTACATCATAGATTGCAACGATATTTCCAAGGCAGTAGCATGTTGAAATTTTTATGGCATGTCTGCCTTCTTGAAGATTATTTGAAATTCTTGTTTAAAATAATGTGTGTGAAAGGCGTAATAAAGAACATTTTCTAAAGAGTTGTTCCTTTATAACTTTGTTAAATCTAGACTTACACTGGTTATAGAGTTTAATCTGCAAAATAAACATTAATATGATCCCAAATTACAGGCTAACATTTTTTCGCTGAAAACCAAAAAGATAAATTAACAGTTCAGAAGGCCGATTTAATATCTCTTTGTTGTATATATATATTTTAAGTTTAATTAATTAATTGTTCCCACAGAGTATGTATGTGTAAGATCACAAGTAAATAGGTGCTAACCATAAGAAGATAAGTTTCTCTTTGTTTACTATGTTATAAGTTTATTTTGTTCTCTCTCTTGTGTGCTTGATCAATCGTCTTGGAATCAGTATCTTTAAGAGTCTAAGCAAAGTCAACAATGTGTAGCAGGGCTTCATGATGGGTATAGTGCTTGATCAGAGCTTCATGATGGGTATAGTGCTTGATCAGAGCTTCATGATGGGTATAGTGCTTGATCAGAGCTTCATGATTGGGGAATGTACTTGATTAAGAATTCATGATGGGTAAATGTACAAGTGTACAAATGTACTTGATCAGAGCTTCATGATTGGGGAATGTACTTGATCAGAGCTTCATGATTGGGGAATGTACTTGATTAAGGATTCATGATGGGTAAATGTACAAGTGTACAAATGTACTTGATCAGGGCTTCATGATGGGTAAATGTTCTTGATCAGAGCTTCATGATTGAGGAATGTACTTGATTAAGGATTCTTGGTGGGTAAATGTACAAGTGTACAAATGTACTTGATCAGGGCTTCATGATTGGGGAATGTACTTGATTAAGGATTCATGATGGGTAAATGTACAAGTGTAAAAATGTACTTGATCAGAGCTTCATGATTGGGGAATGTACTTGTACCTTATTAAGGATTCATGATGGGTAAATGTACAAGTGTACAAATGTACTTGATCAGGGCTTCATGGTTGGGGAATGTACTTGATTAAGGATTCATGATGGGTAAATGTACAAGTGTAAAAATGTACTTGATCAGAGCTTCATGATTGGGGAATGTACTTGTACCTTATTAAGGATTCATGATGGGTAAATGTACAAGTGTACAAATGTACTTGATCAGGGCTTCATGGTTGGGGAATGTACTTGATTAAGGATTCATGATGGGTAAATGTACAAGTGTACAAATGTACTTGATCAGGGCTTCATGATGGGTAAATGTACTTGATCAGAGCTTCATGATTGGGGAATGTACTTGTACCTTATTAAGGATTCGTGATGGTTAAATGTATTTGTTCAGGGCTTCATGATGGGTAAATGTACTTGATTAAGGCTTCGTGATTGGGGAATGTACCTTATTAAGGATTCATGATGGGTAAATGTACAAGTGTACAAATGTACTTGATCAGGGCTTCATGATGGGTAAATGTACTTGATCAGAGCTTCATGATTGGGGAATGTACTTGTACCTTATTAAGGATTCGTGATGGTTAAATGTATTTGTTCAGGGCTTCATGATGGGTAAATGTAATTGATTAGGGCTTCGTGATTGGGGAATGTACCTTATTAAGGATTCATGATGGGTAAATGTACAAGTGTACAAATGTACTTGATCAGGGCTTCATGATGGGTAAATGTACTTGATCAGAGCTTCATGATTGGGGAATGTACTTGTACCTTATTAAGGATTCGTGATGGGTAAATGTATTTGTTCAGGGCTTCATGATGGGTAAATGTACTTGATTAGGGCTTCTTGATTGGGGAATGTGCCTTATTAAGGATTCATGATGGGTAAATATACAAGTGTACAAATGTACTTGATTAGGGCTTCATGATTAGAGAATTTACTTGTACCTTATTAAGGATTCATCATGGGTAAATGTTCTGATCAGGGCTTCATAATGGCTAAGTGTACTTGATTTGAATTTCATGATGGGTGCATTTTTTTATTAGGGCTTTATGATGGGTAAATGTCTTTGATCAGGGTTTATGATGGCTAAGTATACTTGATTATAATTTCATAATGGGTAAGTTTTCCTTTGATTAAAAGAATCTGAAACACATACTGTCGCAGTCAAAATTGGCTTTAAATCATGGAAACCTGGAAAACAAACACATTTGCTCCGACCTTGACATATGTTCAGACGCAGCTGTTAGTTGGGAAGTGATAACTTTTTAATGGCGGCACAAAATTTCACCATTTACCCAGTATCGTCATAGATTGTTTTTATGGCTTTTTATCGATATAGCTCCACCATTGGCTACCTCGCCACACCCTGTTGATGGCTGTTGGTATGGGATTGCGACGTGTTAGCTCGTCAGCGTTAATCTGATATTTATTTCCGCCATTTGAGGACCTGCCTAGTAGGATTCAGTGTGTTAGAATTTATCTGTGAATTTTATATTATTTTTGACCACTGACTATGGAATTATTCCGATTATATAAAAGAACAAAATGAGGCTTCTTTTCAGGGCTCAAAAATCATTCATTTTGGTTAGCAGCCCCGTAAAATAAAGATTTTTTCTCTTCTTTTGTACAATGCGTTTATTCCGCTAGCTTTCGAACGACATCGTTCTTCAATACCATCCCCCTGAAGAGAGTGACTGAAACGTTGGGAACTAAATAAAAGATTGGTTGATGTGACTATATATTTTTCCAATAACAATAAACAATAAACAACAATAACAGAAAACAAACAACAACAGACAACAAACAACAACAACTAACTCAACAACAACAACAAAGCCTTTATTAAGACCTTTTAGTCTAATACAGATTCTCAAAGCAGAAATATAGGATACATGCAGGAAAAAAAGTCTTCTTCTTCTTTCTTATCTCCACTCAATCATATTAGGGTATCAAGTTGTGACCCTTGATGGTGTCTGTTTGACAACCATCATGACTGGGTGAAGTAGAATGCGTCTGTCTTTGTCATTAAGACTGGGAGCACTACTCAGTGGCAGGCCGACTTAACTCCAAAAGAAATGGCCGCCTCTGACATGAGGAACAGACGCCACGTGCAGCTGCTCCTAACATGGAGTACAAACGTAGTTCATCCTGTATCCCTGGATTAGGAGCCTTCACAGGGTACTATCAGCCGGGCCAGCTGAACCCAGGTTTTTTAGCAAGCTTGTTACTGCTCCCCCTTCTCCTTTTTCATCCGGGCTTGGGACCAGCAAAGGAAAAAAAGTAATAGTACCTAAATGGTAGTATGATATTTATATACATGAATAATTATATAAATACAATCAAGATAATAAATTAGTCTGGTTAAATTGAAGGAAAATAAATTTATTATACATGGATTTACCACGGATTCACCACAAATGAAGTTAAAAAAGCAAAAGCTAATCACAATCAATATTAAGATAATGAAATTTATACATTGTAATTAAGACAATTGAGCTCATAAACAAATTTGAAAGGGTTAATGCGAGGAAAATCTTTTTCCAAACAAATTTACAAACAGCAAAGGATCTTTTAAGAAAACTTTTTATTTAATTTTTATATTTATATAAGGATTTATTATAATCTGTATATCTATTTAAAAAATAAAGAAAATATATTTTCTATAAGGTTGGTGTTTAAATTCTACATGACCCAGACTACGGTTGCCTTCATCAGAATTCCCGGAACAGGTGTACGTGTCCAAGATAAGATTTCTCCGAGAAGAACCTGCGTATCTTTTTTTATCCCTGTGTACTTATCCAGATGTATATAAGTACATCTATCTTCTGATAATGAAGAAATTTTTCTCTGTAGACGCTATACTTCAATCTATCAGAGAAATCGTGACTGATCTTTCAGTGAATTATCTTATTTATATCTCACATTAGATACTGTCATTGTTTGGAGAATATTTGTCCATATAGTTATCAAAAGTCAAACTCGATATTTGATGGACACTAACAACAACATTAATGTTATCACTTGATGCAATGTTTAGGGAACCTTTTGTTGAGATTGTATTTTTATTAAGCATATTATATCCCAACATATTAATATATACAGATATCAGCGTCATGCGTTCTTAATTCTGTCACCGTTTGCTTTTGGTTCAGTGGTAGAATGCTCGCCTGCCACGCGGGCGCCCCGGGTTCGATTCCCGGCCGATGCATTTTTTTTTTTTTTACAATTTTTAAAACTCATTTATATATTATACAAGAATGACATCCACGGCGCCAATTTATAATTGTAACGAATAGTATTTGAATAAAAGCATTTAATCGGGTAAACCCCGGGCGTTGCCTGGGTCATTCGGCTAGTATTGGGATAAATCTGAGTTGCATATATAGGGGGAGGATTCTTTCATGTTTGTGTCTATCATCATCGAGTAATCCTCCATGAATGTAGATTCCTCAGATTGAGAAAAAGTTGAGAAATTCCTGAATAGAACCTTTTCCTGATTCTGGGTACAAGAAACTTATTTCAATATGATTTACATTTCTATATGTGCATACTTCCGTTCATCCTTCCCCGGAAATCTTCACGGAAAGTTTGGCTTTATTCCGAGGAAGCCATGATTCCGGCCGAACATCAGTTTTATGTCTTGTCATTTTCTATAGAAAACTTGTATCCCAATTACAGTGAATTCTATCTTAAGAGTTTCCATGTGGTTCTAAGCAAAAAAATGCGTTCGCAAGACAGGTTAACTTCTAAGACAAGTTGAATAAAATTGGTTAAAATAAACCTAAAACTATTCTTATGCAAATTCAATTGTGTTCTTAATATAGGATATTCCTTTTTTTCTTCTTTTGTTAGAACATGCTTTTTACTGCATTTCATGCAATATTGTACATATAAAACCCCACTCATCCTGATCATTATTGTCTACACTCTTGAGAATCTGTGTAAGACCAATGGTGTCTAATAAAGACTCTGTGTGTGTGTGACAATTTTTGAGAATTAAAATAATTTTATTGACTGTCAGTCAATGTTACAACTCAACCAGGAGGGTGAAAAGAAAAATTTACATTTAACAGTTGTCAGGAATCAAGGCATCGCCGCCTAAGTCTAGCCATATCGGTGCCAACATCGGGATGGTAGCCCCGAGCCAGTTCTATGGCCGCGCCGAGGAATTCAGCGAGGACCCCCTTCAGCGCAGGTGAAAGTTTCGTCATGAGGGACGCTCTGTCTTCGGTAAATAAAATGGCATCCCTGAGGTCATTAACATCGAACCCTGAATCATATAAGGGCTTTAGGCAGGTCATGTGCTTCAGTTTTCTGAAGATTTTAATAATCATGGTATCCTCTTGCTCTTGTGTTATCTGCTCCTCGTGGGGAACGGGCGGTGTCGGCCCAGCAGGCCGAGGCGCAGGCAGTGGGAGTGTTGAAATCACTGCGGCTGGTGAGGATGCAGAGGTCTCCTCAGTGGTGGTCATGTCGATATCTGGTGTATGGGTTGCAGGCCCGAGGGTTCCCTGCGCAGGCAGAGGGCCACACGGGGTAGTGAAGTCCGGCCGGGCGGGAGGCGTCGGCTCAGTCGCCGCCGAGCGAGGGCTCACGGGGTGCTCGGGTGCAGGGGCCTCTGGTGGAGGGGCAGGAGCCGCCACCTGTACAAAAGAGGCCGGAAGCGCTGGTGTAGACGGCCGGGGCGCCGTAGATGGTAGGGATGCTATTCGGGCATCTGGTGGAGCGCCGGAAGGCCCGAGAGCTGGACTGGGAGGCGCCGGCGCAGTAGGCTCGGCCGAAGACCGTCCAGGCAGCCCATGCGCGGTCAATGGTGGGAGGTCGGTGGTAGAGGGCGGTGAAGCCCGTCTGGAGGTGGTGGACTGTCCATGGAGTAAAGGGCAGTTGGCTCTTCTGTGCCCTTGTCCGTGGCACCTGGAACACCTGATGCCATAGGACAGGTATGCGAGCCAAACCTCGCCTTTGATTTTTATCTCGAGGCGGGTGGGGAGCCTCTCGGTGGTTACTCCTTCGTGGAGGACAATGAAAGCGTCTCGGCGGCCGTCGTTATAGATGTAAGGGCCGGCTTTCATTAGTTTGGGCGCGATTGAAGTTACGCGCCCGTAGGGTGTTAGGGCGCTGATGATGGTAGAATCCTCCACGAAGAAGGGGAGGTTGCCCACGGTGATTTTCATCGCTCTCTTGCGGAATGGGAAGGCCCTGAAGAGAGTGCCTTCGACCTCGAGGCCCTCGCTGATGAGGCGCTCGGCCAGGCCTCTGTTGTTCAGTCCCATCAGGTAGTGCCCGTTGATTTTGGAGACCTGGTAGACATTGTTGGTTCCACCGATTATCCTGTCGACGGCCCTTATGTAGTGGTAGGGCTCAAGTTCGGGGCTGTACTCCACGTAGACGCAGTTGTCTTCGGCGGAGGACGCCTGCCGCGCCCTGGCCTCCGTGATATGCGCTCGAGTGGTCTTGATCTCTTCCGCCCGCGGCACCCATCCCGTGGACGATCGTGGCCGGGAGTTGGCTCCTGCGCCCCTGGGGTTAGAGTAATGTTTCGCCGCTGTGGGTGAATCCGCCGAATTGCGGCGCCTTTTTCGACTCTTGATGACGGTGAAGTCTTCGTCCGCTCCAGGGCTTGGGTCTTCGGTGTAGTCCGCCCAGTTTCCCAGGACACGGGCAGCGCCATTAGATGACGTAGCTGCTGCCGAGCCGGTCGTGACGTCACCGCGCATGGCGGTCAGATTTGCATTCCAGTCGCCTGTCGGCGGATTTGCATAGATTTGATTTTTGCCTGAAGCATTTGAAATTTTGTTTTGCGGATCTTCTTTCGAATATAATTCCGCACATGATTGAGTTTGTGCGCCGTGCCTTACAGGCTTTTGTACGGCCTTTGAAGGGCTTTCAGCCCGTACCAGATTCGTCGCTATACGCGACATTTTTCAGCTCGCCCGAGGCGAAAAACGCGGAGCTCGCGCGACGCGTGGCCGCACGGTCAACGTGTGTGTGTGTGTAATATAGGATATTCAATACATTTAGTGTTTAAGAGATTAAACATTTTAGAATTGAACGATTTAGATAGGGTCAGATGCCTAAGAAAATAAAATTAATTGAAAAACAACAATCTCCAATAAAAGAAATTCGACTCTTAAGACAAGAAAACTCCCAAGACAGGCGTTTTACTGTAATTTTAAATTCAACATTTTTCATTTCCTGGTGTCCTCAACTACCTATTACTATATCAGATTTACTCTTCTATCCAATAATAATCCCAATTTTACTGTATTAGCGGATTGAGCAAGCTTAGATTAAAACTGCTCATAAAAAATTCAAAATGCAAAATTTGGTATTACAGTAGAACCTCCCTTTAGCGGACACCCCGCTAGCGGACATCTCTCCACAAAGGACAGTTTTCATTTTCAAAATTACCATTTTTACAATTTAGTAACTCTCCGGTAAGAGGATACCTCTCCCTAAAGGACACTTTGGCTCTGCAATTAGTTGTCCTTTACAGGGAGGTTCCATTGTATTATAATTATCATTATTATCAAAAACAACAACAAAGAACTTTATTAGGACGTTTTAGTCTTATACAGATTCTCCAAACAGAAATGTAGGATACATGCAGGAAAAAAACAGTAATAGTACCTTAATGGTAATATGTAATTTATATACAGGAAAAATTATCAAGACATAAGACAATCAAGCTAATAATGAATAGATTAGTCTGGGTAAATTGGAGGAAAAGACATTATCATAAAGTTAAAATTTTACACAAATAAATTTACTGGCAATGCGCTTCTTTTAAATGTCATCAAATATTATCTCTACAGACCTTACTGCAATGATATGATTCAATAACTCATATCATTGCAGTAAGGTCTGTAGAGTTAATATTTGATGATATTTAAAAGAAGCGCATTGCCAGTAAATTTATTTGTGTAAAATTTAAACGATAGAAGGCAATTAAATTTAATTTATTATCATAAAGTGATGCAAAAATGTATAACGAATTCCCGGGGACGATACCTGACTAGATGAAATTACCAACCAATAGAACTCCTATATAGAAATTTGAGTTGAAATCGGTAGAGCCGTTTAGAAGAACCAGATCCAAGAATTACTCTCTCAATAGTCTAGATTTACTGGCCAACAAGCATGTACTAATTATAATGTTACAGTATATATGGTAGATATGCAAATCATCTTGGAAAATGTATTTCATTTTCTATTTTAATCGTGTGCTTATTTTTTTTCCCCGCATAGGTCAATAGATAAAACTCAATGACCTATAGAAAAATATATAAACAATTTATCATCATAAAATGATGTTTTGTGATTTAATAATCATTCATCTCTTTTCTCTCTCATATCTGCAAACAGAATTTAGATATATTTAGTATTTTTTCAGATATCCAACCTGAAGTAAACACAATAATCTGACAATGGTCGGTGATGGAGTTTCTGTTCAGGTCTATAGACATTTCAGCCACTGTAATTAATTCACTCGAAGCTAACTTCTGTATATGGAAACGAAGCCATGGATAGAAGCACAATACAAAGATGGATTCATGGATTCCAGACTGATGATTTTGATATCAGTGATAAAGAAAGGCCAGGTAGACCAACCTCTGTAATGATAGACTTGGCTCTAACTGAGGAATTGATCGAAATTAACCGGACTTAACAAATGATGAAAAAACTTTCCTTGTCTAAAGGAAGTGTTGGTAACTTATTAATGATATTGTATATCAAAAATTATGTTCGAAATATAGCAACGTGGGAGCACCTGTAACAACCAATATAGCAACGTGGAAGCCGCCTGTAACAATCAATATAGCAACGTGGGAGCCGCCTGTAACAAACAATATAGCATCGTGGAAGCCGCCTGTAACAAACAATATAACAACGTGGAAGCCGCCTGTAACAAACAATATAGCAACGTGGGAGCACCTGTAACAACCAATATAACAACGTGGAAGCCACCTGTAACAAACAATATAGCAACGTGGGAGCCGCCTGTAACAAACAATATAGCAACGTGGAAGCCACCTGTAACAATCAATATAGCAACGTGGAAGCCACCTGTAACAATCAATATAGCAACGTGGGAGCCGCCTGTAACAAACAATATAACAACGTGGAAGCCGGCTGTAACAAACAATATAGCAACGTGGGAGCCGCTTGTAACAATCAATATAACAACATGAAAGCCGCCTGTAACAATCAATATAACAACGTGGAAGCCGCCTGTAACAATCAATATAACAACGTGGAAGCCGCTTGTAACAATCAATATTACAACGTGGAAGCCGCCTGTAACAATCAATATAACAACGTGGAAGCCGCCTGTAACAATCAATATAACAACGTGGAAGCCGCCTGTAACAATCAATATAACAACGTGGAAGCCGCTTGTAACAATCAATATAGCAACGTGGAAGCCGCCTGTAACAATCAATATAACAACATGAAAGCCGCCTGTAACAATCAATATAACAACGTGGAAGCCGCCTGTAACAATCAATATAACAACGTGGAAGCCGCTTGTAACAATCAATATAGCAACGTGGAAGCCGCCTGTAACAATCAATATAGCAACGTGGAAGCCGCCTGTAACAATCAATATAACAACGTGGAAGCCGCCTGTAACAAACAATATAGCAACGTGGAAGCCGCCTGTTACAAACAATATAGCAACGTGGAAGCCACCTGTAACAATCAATATAGCAACGTGGAAGCCACCTGTAACAATCAATATAGCAACGTGGAAGCCACCTGTAACAATCAATATAGCAACGTGGAAGCCGCCTGCGACACAAACAATATAACAACGTGGAAGCCGCCTGTAACAAACAATATAACAACGTGGAAGCCGCCTGTAAACAATATAGCGCTTGTAACAAACAATATAACAACGTGGAAGCCGCCTGTAACAAACAATATAGCAACGTGGAAGCCGCCTGTAACCAACAATATAGCAACGTGGAAGCCGCTTGTAACAAACAATATAGCAACGTGGAAGCCGCTTGTAACAAACAATATAGCAACGTGGAAGCCGCCTGCGACACAAACAATATAACAACGCTGTCAAGCGCGGTGTCCAGATTTCCTTTAGTGTGCGGAAGGACCCTTAAATATCGCTCTAATTGAAGTCCATTGTTTTATTTTTAGAGAGGTCACCGCTGAATTTATTAGAGAGGAACTGATGCTCAGCATTTACTTCAACCCTCCCTCGCTCCCCAGACAACTCTTTTAATTATTGGACACTGGTGATTCCTCCTCTCTTGAAGATACTCAAAGGTTTCCTTACTCTATTACCTTAACTCTTTCAACTCCGACACCACGTTTGATTGTAAACCTAGTATGCCTATAACACGCCAGTGTTGAATCCAATATACAACAGATATTCTGGTTTCAATAAAATCTGGCTATCAACAACAACAAAAAAACTTTATTAAGACCTTTTAGTCTTATACAGATTCTCCAAGCAGAAATGTAGGAAACATGTAAGAAAAATCTGTATATCAATAATATTTAGTGGTATTATGGCAAATAAAGGTCAGCACCTAGTCGTAAATGACTGTAGTTTGACGCTTATTTGCTCATACATTCCTACATCCTATCTTTAAAAAGTAATATGATTAAGAAAATCAGTCTCTTCAACCTTTACATTTATATCTTCGGGAGAGGGAAACCACTCTGATAAATAGTTGAAGAAATAAAATGAAATTTTCAATCCAATAACATCTTATAACAATTCGACTAACTCTGGGGTCTGGTATTATAATTGGTGAAAGAAGGGTTCACCACCGATGAGCTAAGCCTTCCCAATATTTTTTCGTTGCAGTAAGGACAGTAGAAGTTTGTTTAATGTATAAAAGAAACATACGTACTTTGATGTTTACATTTACTCTATATGTAAATACATTATTATCTATATATATAAAAATGAATGTATTGTGTGTCTGTCCTTTATGCCTGACCAAACCACTCATTGGAACGCCATGAAACTTTGGGAAGTTATTTAGTATAGTACTGGGAAGGTTTCTAGCTAATAAAATTTTTGAAATAACTTTTCGCCTAAAAATAATCAAGATAAATATTCTAATTTATCTGTTATAATTCAACAATCGCTCTAAATATTATCATGATGATACGATGATTTTGTAATGTAGAAAATTAGGAAAGACAAAATTCAGGATGACAAGGCAATTTATTTGAGACAAGAATAATGATACAATTCCAAGGCAAGATACTATTCCTTTGACTTCCAATTACCGAGGGAACCAATTAATATTGATTTTATTCAACTTATCGAGTATTTTTCAAGGGACCGGGAAAAAATGTTCACTTTATCGAGAGATTCGTTAGACAAACCTTTACTCGGGTAAAACCCGGGCGAAGCCGGGTACGTCCGCTAGTATTTAATATAAAGCAATAACGCGCCATCTATATATAGCAAATGAAAACATTTAGAAGCGAAAATGTTTCCTTCACGCATATATAAAACTTCTACTGTCTTTGCTGGAATGAAAAAAATTTTGGGAGGGCTTGGCTCATCAGTGGTGAACCGTCTCAGCGGTTTCGCCAATTTATTCTAGCAGACCGCTTCTTTAAAGCTCTAATACTGTATTAGATCATATTTTTGATTGCTCTGCTCTGAAAGAAGAAAGAAGAACCCTTATGCTCAAAACTGGGCAACTCTGTGCTTCACTTCCAGCAATAATTGACAATATGACCCAGAATAAGTATATTGCTACGGCGTTTTATGGTTTCCACAAATCCATATCTCAGAAGAAGGCCAAGTGTCACTCACTCCTCACTTTCTTACTGCTACTCTTTTTGTGTTGTTTTTCTTGCTTCCCTCTTTCTCTTTCTTGTTTTTTTTTTTCTTCTTCTGTTTATATTGATGTTTCCTTTGTCTCACTGCTTTGTTATTATGCATACCTCTGGTGAATCCTGTATAAGGTCAGTGACCCTTAATAAAGGCTTTTTGTTGTTGTTGTTGTATTAGATCATTCTGATTATATATGCAACACTGAAATGTGGAATCTCAGAAATGTGGTATTTAAGCAAACTATGGACATAAGCTTTTAAGACAGAGAGATTAGGAGAGAGAGATATACATACAAGATTCTCTTCTCTACTCACACACAAGATATCAGCACTCATCATTGCAGTTTAATGATAACCGTGGTTTATTTCTCATCACTGTAAATACAGAGAGAATAAAGTCACACACATTGGCGATCTAAAAAAGAAGCCAGGGTATGGCGGGTGTTGTTGAGACTGTCACAATGGGTCATACGTCATCGCGCACGAACAAAGCCCCTTCTTTCTAGAGGAATTAACTGGCGATCAGATTTTCTTTGTTGGCGCGTGATTGGCCGACATTCCTCGGGGTGGCCTGGGGCGGTGCTTCCCCTGTCTTCGGGACTGTTGGACATTCCTTAAGGCAAAGTTAGCACTCTTGAGCCGCACTCGGGACTGCTGGAATCTCCCAACACTGTCCTGTCTTCTCTTTCGTGACTTTTGGACATTCCTTAAGGCGAAGTGTTAGTACTCTTGAGCTTCACACTCGGTGGAATCTAAAAACACTGCCTGTCTTCTCTTTCGTTACTGTTGGACATTCCTTAAGGCGAAATGTTAGTACTCTTGAGCTTCACACTCGGTGGAATCTACAAACACTGCCTGTCTTCTCTTTCGTGACTTTTGGACATTCCTTAAGGAGAAATGTTAGTACTCTTGTGCTTCACACTCGGTGGAATCTACAAACACTGCCTGTCTTCTCTTTCATTACTGTTGGACATTCCTTAAGGCGAAATGTTAGTACTCTTGAGCTTCACATTCGGTGGAATCTACAAACACTGCCTGTCTTCTCTTTCGTGACTTTTGGACATTCCTTAAGGCGAAATGTTAGTACTCTTGAGCTTCACACTCGGTGGAATCTACAAACACTGCCTGTCTTCTCTTTCGTGACTGTTGGACATTCTTTAAGACGAAGTGTTAGTACTCTTGAGCTTCACTCAGTAGAATCTCCCAACACTTCTACTTCGTTAGTGAATATTTGACATTCAATTTAGCAGTCTATTAGTACTCTTGAGCATACTCTTTCGTGACTTTTGGGTATTCCTTATATAAGGTGGAATTATTATCCTTTTAAATTATGGTAGCTATGGAACAGAATTAGTATAACTAATTAAACATTTAAACAAATTTCTCGAATATTTTTCTATGTATTTTTGAGAAATTCTTCAGTGAGAGGTGTTAGTATTATGAATCGATTCTGTGAAAATATTTTCCGAAAGCGTTCTTTATTTTAATTCTCAACTTTGTGAAGGCATGTTAACCTTCTTTCCGCTGGTTCGTTAGATGGAAGGATGATAAATCTTATTGAGACACTTTTTTCTCTCTTTCATTTGGGATAATCGGAAGTTCTTTGCTTTTACCTTTGTAGGAAAGGACGAGAGAGAGAGAGAGAGAGAGAGAGAGAGAGAGGCTGGAACAGACTAATATCTATTATTATTACAATCATTTTATTCGCGATCAAACTTTGAGGCCTACTGTACATATTAAATCCCAAATACGATGCGACGCCAGCCATCTCTGTCTTGGGCTCTGTCTTGAGACTAATGTCTATTCTTTATTATGAAAAAGGTATCTCCTTATCGTGCAACTGAAAGTTGCTGATCGGCCATCTATCGGAATAAATATCAACTATTCTCGTTGATTTTTAATTATTCCAGAATTGGCCAAATACCCATTCTTAATTAATCAAGAAAAGCTAACCACGGACGCGTTTCGGGCACTTATACTATTTTTTCACATAATGTCTATTCTTTTGAAATGTCTTGTTCGGCAGAGTTGTTTGAAGGAAGAATTTCTTTCCACTGGGAAGACAATCAATCGACGACCGAGGCTAATTGTTGCCGTCCGCCCGTCCATTGTTATTTATAGTCAGGGGCATTGCCCGCCCTCCGTGTGGTCCCCGACCTCTGCCGGACAATCATCGGCCGACCCTTGGTATCCATCCTCGAGTGTCGATTACTTGGAGATAAGCAGTGATGGAGTGCAGCAGACTTATCTGGAGTGTGTCACAGAGTGTCACCAAGGACAGTGCTACTTCCTGTAATCAGTTTCATCGACCATGTGGCCAGCCTACAGATAGCTTCTTTCACTCTTAGGAACAATTCTCTTATATATATATCTATTACAGTAGTCTGTTTGAGAATAAACGTATTCTCAAAACTAAATAACATCTTCGTATATTCCAAAGCATTACACGTAAAAAAATATTCTGACTGGTTAAAATCACAGTAATAGGTACCGCTCAACAAGAGCAACCTAGTTCATGATAATTGAAACAGTGAATAATATGTGAAGGTTATTCACATATATTAAACAAACTTTTAACGCGGGATTCAATCCCGGTTCATGACTGTCGGGAATCGAGCGTCTTACCCTCTCATCCACCGACTTATTGTCGGGAATCGAGCGTATTACCCTCTCATCCACCGACTTATTGTCGGGAATCGAGCGTGTTACCCTCTCATCCACCGACTTATTGTCGGGAATCGAGCGTGTTACCCTCTCATCCACCGACTTATTGTCGGGAATCGAGCGTGTTACCCTCTCATCCACCGACTTATTGTCGGGAATCGAGCGTGTTACCCTCTCATCCACCGACTTATTGTCGGGAATCGAGCGTGTTACCCTCTTATCCACCGACTTATTGTCGGGAATCGAGCGTGTTACCCTCTTATCCACCGACTTATTGTCGGGAATCGAGCGTGTTACCCTCTCATCCACCGACTTATTGTCGGGAATCGAGCGTGTTACCCTCTCATCCACCGACTTATTGTCGGGAATCGAGCGTGTTACCTTATCATCCACCGACTTGCTAAAAATATTCTATTTTAACATAAGTTAAGATAGAAATTTAAGATAAATGTGTGAATGTGTAAGACGCAAAACAATATTTCCGAAGATAATTTGTTGGTTGAAAGTTGATTCAGATAAAAACACAGCCATGTCAACCAATGATTTATTTTGACTACTGATGTTTCAGTGACTCCCTGTCATTCCTCTGAAGAAAGTGACAACATATCACTGAAACGTCTGGAGTTAAAAGAAACCATTGGTTGATATGGCTGTGTTTTTTTCTCAAAACAATATATTTTTTACCTATATCATCATCAACAACAAAAAAGCATTTATTTAGGGTCACTGACCCTATACAGGATTCACCAGAGGTATGCATAAGAACAAAGCAGTGAGACAAAGGAAACAATGATATAAACAGAAGAAAAAGAAAAAAAAAAACAAGAAAGAGAAAGAGGGAAGCAAGAAAAACAACACAAAAAGAGTAGCAGTAAGAAAATGAGGAATGAGTGTCACTTGGCCTTCTTCTGAGATATGGACTTGTGGAAACCATAAAACGCCGTAGCAATATACTTATTCTGGGTCATATTGTCAATTATTGATGGAAGTGAAGCACAGAGTTGCCCTTTTACCCATATCAAGTTGTTGTGTCGTGTCGAATGAAGAGCCTCAGATGTATCCGTACATCTCTATCACATCCTTGGATCAGTGGCCACCCAGACCTTTCAGTCCATAAACTGGCATGCGATAGCATACCCATCTCTATCACAGCAGTCATCCGAGAGGTGTTCTCCATCATCGGCCGGCCGCCGGATCTGAAGTCCTGGATCTTTCCAGTTGGTCTGGAGGACCACGCCATCACCATCTCCTCAGCGGCGAAGTACGCGATCTACGTATTCTTCGTAGATCGCGAAATGCGTGGTGTCGCTGGAGACCCACTGGCGATTCTCCACCAAACTCTGCAGCGCTGGCAGAGGCGCCATGTTCATTGTACATAGTGTATATAATCCATATTATATATATTTTTTTAATAGTGCAGACTGTGCACTTTGTATGTATTGACAAGATGTCAATAAAATTATTTTAATTGTCAAAATTGTCTATCACAGCAATGTTCTCTAGCTTGTTTATTCTTCATTATAAAATGTGTGCCGGTGCCATGCTAGTCACCTTGGAAATGAACCAGAATTTGGTCGAATATTCCAAGAATCCAAGAAGACCGTAAGAAGGATTTCTTATACCAAGTACTCGTGCAGTATAATCCATGATTATCATGGCAGATAGCGAAGTCCTCTACACTGAAAGTCTACCACGTGTCTATATGTGCAGTAAACAATTCAAATTTTGAAGTAACAAGCTTCCAGAGCTTATAGGATGAATTTATAAAAGGATCGGGAGATTCAGAGTTATATATTTTAACCTGGGCACCTTGGATAGATTGTTCTATTGCTATCATGGGTATATTGATGGTATTTCTTTCTGAACAATGTTTTTAACGTTGCAGTGAATTAAACAAAAAGGTTCGCGGTTGAATTGAGGATGTTGGCTAAACTTTTCGCAATCCTGATATGTTTATTTTTCTTGATACCTCCAATAGTTGAGTAGAACATATATGGGGAAAAGTCTGCAGTTGCCCGTTTTCAGAATTCTAATTCATAACCTGAGAGTTAGTTTGAACACGATAACTCCATGCGTAGAATACAACTAGGAATATATCTAGATAAATCTAGAAGTTGCCTGAGAAAGTCATCTTGAACCTTGTCTACCAAGTTTTAAGGATTGTTTGCTCAAATCTGAGATACATAAAGTAAGATTGAGTCCAAGAGCCTGAGGGAAGATCTGTTAGAATTTATTCTTGACTTTTGGTCAATATTTCCTAAACCGCATTAATAGCATTTAGCGCTTTGTTTCTAAAATGTTGCGCCGAGTTGAGTTTGAAGTTGTTAGCTGGTAGCCCAAACGGGTATATTTAGATGTTGTAGTGAGAGGCAGTTTTCCCTAGAACTCTAAATGTCAAAGCGAGCCATTCAATCTCTATTTAACCTTTTATTCATTCTGGTTCCACAAGGAAGGAAATTATCTTCAAAATATTTTCTTAGTAGTTTGATCTTTATCTGTAGATTCATTTTAGATTCTCCAAGAAGCACAATGTCGTCTTCAAACAGAAGGAAGCGTATATTTTCATAATTCGGCAAATAGATACTTGGAAAGTCAGCATCATCTTATAGAGAAACAAAGTCGTTTAGAAAAAGGAATAAAAAAAAGTAATAGCGGATCTCTCAGTCTGTAGGACTCCTGGTTTTATTTTTATAAATTCCGTAAGTAGGCCGTCCCATCTAATTTAATGATTGATTTCTCAATAAAATCATTTACACCTGGTTCAAATTCACATTAATAGATACCGCTCAGCAAGAGCAACCTAGTTCATGATAATTGAAACAATGAATAATATGTGAAGGTTATTCACATATTAAACAAATTTTAACG
>CP092866.1:25051813-25063089 GCA_030710605.1 Cordylochernes scorpioides | reverse complement strand
CGGGATTCAATCCCGGTTCATGACTGTCGGGAATCGAGCGCGTTACCCTCTCATCCATTGACTTAATCATTTACCTGGTTCAAATCACATTAATAGGTACCGCTCAGCAAGAGCAACCTAGTTCATGATAATTGAACAATGAATAATATGTGAAGGTTATTCACATATTAAACAAAACTTTAAGGCGGGATTCAATCCCGGTTCATGACTGTCGGGAATCGAGCGTGTTACCCTCTCATCCACCGACGTAATCATTTACATACATATATCCATCCATCTTTCGTCAATATTATAATTTGTATAAAGGGTGACTGACTTATAGTCACGTAGAAAAATGAGGGAAGGCCAACGTCAGGATGATAAGTCAATTTATTTTGGTCAAAACAATTCAAAACTTTTTCATGCAAAAACAGAGAGGAAATGAGACAATTTTCCCGAAAAACAAAATATATATTTATTAAATCTGCTAAATACATTTTAAAATGTTCTGTCTCATAGCTCTTTCCCGCATAATTCGAGTTGGTCTATAATATGTCTGCAGTGAAATCTGTAGAAATACTTAATGCTTCTTTCAGGAATATCATCTCAGTTTTAAATAACTTACAGTCTGAGAACAAAATATAAACATTATGATGCATTAGAGCGCCATCTGTTATGAAAATTCGAAACTATTATAGACGCGTATGATTCTTTTAAAAATTAAACAATTTCTACTGTCCTCAAAGCTTATGTCCATAGTTCATCTAAAATACCCATTCCAAAAGTCTAGCATCAGTATCACTATAAAAGGAAAACCGAAAAATGCAATATAACAGTGGTATGGTAGATTAAACTGGCGAAACCGCTGGGAGGGTTTACCACTGATGAGCCAGGTCCTCCCATTAATTTTTCCATTGCAGTAAGGACAGTAGAAATTGTTTAATATTTAAAAGAATCATACGCGTCTATAATAGTTTCGAATTTTCATAAAGATATTTATTTAAAATGCGAAGTATATGAAAATATCAACGTACTTATTACAAACTGTAAAGATATATATTACAAAATATAAAAATGTTGGGGGTTGGTGGAAGGCTGGTTAAACCGTTTGGTTTTCGACCACTAGGACCCGGGTTCGATTCCCGCATTGGACACTTTTTTCTGTTTAAAAAAAAAAATGCTCCAATGGCCCCTGATTCTTGCAAAAGTCCAACCCCACCAGCGAGTGCAAGTAACCAAACGGGGCTCTGGCACATTTGTAAGTGCAAAGTCGAACTGCTTTTCACATGTGTAGACATGTGGTGCGCTTACAGTAAAAACAGTCGCTAACTACCCTCCTTGATTATCATGGCCTGTACCACGTGTACTAGGGATAAGCAAAAAAAAAGTGTTCATAAAAAAATGTTAATTTTGTTTATTTAAGGCTCAAACATAATCAACATTTATTAGATACAAGTTAAGCAATGAGGGAAGTTTCCAAGGCAGCAAAATATAAAAATTGCTATTCTGCACATAAATAAATACTTAGCCACAATATAATATTCAATTTTCAATCAACAGAATATTAATTTGAATATTTAGTTGTCCAGTATATTTCACTTATTGTCTCTCTCATTTATTGTTGTTTTGTGCTTGTTATTAAAGTTTAAAACACATTCAAACTTTATATATTTTATTCAATGAAGATCAAAATTACATAAACATCACACTTAATTATATATCATCACAATTAATTATATATCATCACAAACAATTATGTATCATAACTACATAACATTAAGCCAACTATTTTTAGTTTTGTTTTCGTCACTGGTCCATTATTTTTATTTTCACAGACTAAATTATGAGATTAATTTATTGAAGTTAACGAAAAATTGCGCTACAAATATTAAAAGAATGAAAATAAAACCTTTCGCAAAGAGTTTATTTTTATTATTTTTACTCTTTTTAATATTTTATATATTTAACTCTTTGCGAAAGGTTTTATTTTCATTCTTTTAAGATTAATTTATAAATGAAAAATATGCAAAACAAATAAACAACTATATACATCAATTGTGTCAATAAATAGGTAATTATTTTGATTTTAAAAAATTAATTGATTTGTCCCTTTTATGTTTGTATTTCCTCCTTTTCTATGTGAAAATATGTTAGAGTTGTGGTGATTAGCTGCTTGTTAAGCCAATTCAAAAAGTCCACTTTTCTCTATGCTGTGATGTTAGCAGTCAAAAGATTAAAGAAAATATCTTCTGTGTGATTATCGGGGCAAATTGGGTAAAAAAACTTCAAATCCTTTTAAAAAGTCCCATTTTGACTACATACTATTTTAAAATTGAAAATAAATTTTGTTTGATAGGCATTCGATCTGCGATAAAAAAAAAACAATCAAGGAAAGCATATGCTCTGATGGCTGTAGGTTTTCTAATTGTATGTTTTTAATGGTAAAAATCGAAATCATTGCAATCCTTCTTTATCTATTCAAACCAGAAGTATCTTAAAGTGCTAAGTATATAAAATATGGGGCATGAAGTATTACTACTGAAGCTATTTTCTAGCTTAAAAATGGTTGATGATAATTGATGATTGAGGAGCATGTCTTTTACTTGCCTCTTATTTTAGAAATAGTCATACCGTCAGTAAAAGATATTTTTAAATAAAATATTATGAGGATTGGATTTTAATTTTATTTCATAAGCTTGGCTTTCCAGTTTATTGAGTTGCTTCAAGTCAATGGAGGATATACTCCAAGTGTGATTGAAATTATTGTGTCTACATGACATTATGATTGAGAATACCTAGTGTGAGATATTGTTACGCAGACTTTGACTTTATCATCATCGGTGCTGACGTCACAAAAACTACGCTTCAGACTTTTCTGTTTTGATTTTTCGCTCGCTTGTTTATACCACATTTGTATTGGAACAAGTCGTTCCTTAAATATATATATATATTAATTTATATCAAATGGGATGACCTCGTAACTACAAAATAAGTGAGTATAAAACAACTTGGAATCTTTAAATAGAAACATCGTATTTTTGCTAAGCCTATCAATTTGGTAGCAGAGCGTGGTTTGGGCGCGCGAATTGGACTAACCGCCAATTGATCCATTTAAATCAAAAAGAAATTAAATAATTGAACTAACCGCCAATTTAGAAAGAAAATTGAATGAAAATGGATACATATAACTTAGCAAAAATCGAACAGTTAACAGAAAACAACTATACAACGTGGTCCATGAAAATGGAAGCAATCCTAGATTCAAAAGATCTCTTCGAGGAAGTAATTGTTAATGACGAGCCAGACTTTACAAAAAATAAACTAGAATATGATATTTGGAAGAAAAAGAATCGGGAAGCATACAGCCTAATAATATTGTCACTTTCGGATGACTTAACAATCATCTTTCGAGGCGATAAAAGGGCCAAAAGAATTTGGTACGACATAAAGAAAAGGTTTGAAGGATCTCTAGAAAATAAAAGGATAGACCTAATGTTGGATCTAGCCAAACTAAAATTGAACCCGAATGAAAATGTTAACATGCATATTGTACGAGCACAGAAACTGGCACAAGAGATCACCCATCTAGGAAAGACTGTAACAGAAAGAGAACTTGTACGATACATTGTTGAAGGACTCACACCTAACTTTGACACGATCACAGCAGCACTGTCAATAAACAGAGAAATCTCCTAACCAGACTAGAGACAAACTCTACTGGATTTCGAGAAGAAAAGACAGGACAGAAGCAAAAATCATGAAAATGCTTTCAGATCATCAGGCAACCAATTCAAAGAAAAGTCATGCTACATTTGCAAAAGAAAATAACATTTCAAGAAAAACTGTTGGTTCAACCCTAACAACAAAGGAAATCAAAAGAATACAACAAACAAAAATAACATAGCCAGTACAAGGAAATACCATAAAGGACCAAAACAAAACAAAGACACGGCCAGATCAGTAATCCAAGAACGAACGGAGTAACCATCCCAACGAAGAGACTCCACTTCAGAATACGTACTACATGTAAGCACAAGGGAGGAACGCCCGACGACTCAGGTCGTGTGGATAATTTATTCTGCGTGCACAAGCTACATGACTTCCCATGGTGAATGGATCGAGCACAAGACGGAGGAGAGAAGAAGCATACAAGTGGCGGAAGAAGCGAGACACATCGAATCTGCCTCATCAGGATCAATCCAAGCTACTGTACAAGGTAAGGACAAACTTAACAACGCTGTAACCCTACATAATGTCCTCCATGTACCACACCTGAAAGGAAATCTAATGTCCATTCCAAGCGTGGTAAGAAGAGGGAACTCTGTTCTTTTGAATTCCGAAGGAGCATACATATACTCTTCTGATGACAAGCTAATAGGAACAGGCAACTTTGATGGTAACATGTACACATTGAACCTATCACGTTTATCTGAAGCAACTCATGTTCCAAATGAACATTGCTTGATTTCAAAGGACAATTCTAGGACTGCATGGCACAGAAGGTTAGGACATCCTAGTGACAACAAATTAGACCTGATATTGAAGAACAATCTTCTAAAAGGCTTGGACTCTTTAAATGGTACCCTTGATCAATGTGATGCTTGCTCCTTGGGAAAAATGACCAAAGTACCCTATGTTCACACAGATAGCAATCAGGAAAGCTACCACTTTGAAGCCATTTATGTCGATCTCTGTGGTCCAATGAGAATGAACTCCTTGGGCGGAAGTAAATATTTCTTGACCATCGTAGATGGATTTTCTAGGAGAATATTTGTAGAATTTCTCAAAGAATGCAGTCCTAGAATTGTCCTTTAAATCAAGCAATGTTCATTTGGAACATGAGTTGCTTCAGATAAACGTGATAGGTTCAATGTGTACATGTTACCATCAAAGTTGCCTGTTCCTATTAGCTTGTCATCAGAAGAGTATATGTATGCTCCTTCGGAATTCAAAAGAACAGAGTTCCCTCTTCTTACCACGCTTGGAATGGACATTAGATTTCCTTTCAGGTGTGGTACATGGAGGAGATTATGTAGGGTTACAGCGTTGTTAAGTTGTCAGTAGCAGAAGTTTTGAAGAAGTTTATTGTAAAGAGAGAAAACGAGCCGAACTCAAAACTACAACGACTTAGAACAGATAACGGAACAGAATTTATCAAAAAACCTTGAAACCTTCATAGAATCCAAAGGAATTAAACATGAACTAACTACACCGTACACCCCAAGAAGCAATGGGAGAGTTGAAAGAGCTAACAGAACACTATTAGACGAAGGCCGAACACTTCTGGCAGACTCCCAATTACCCCTACACTTCTGGGCAGAAGCTGTGAATACAGCTGCATATCTGTACAATCTAACTTCCACAACCAATGACCCAGAAACTACCCCTATGGAAAAATGGAAAGGTAAAAAGCCATCCGTATCTCACATCATGAGATTTGGTTGTGAAGTCTTCTATAAACTCGAGAATCATCAAAGACACAAACTAGAAGCTAAATCTAAGAGAGGAATATTTGTAGGCTATTCAAGATGCAGAAGAGCTTATCGAGTATTTGATATCACAGCGAGAGTCATTCTTGAAACTGCAGACATTCATTTCAGAGAAAACAATAATGTCATCTCGGAAGAAAAACAAAGTGATAATAATACGGACACTGGCACATATTTCTTCATTCAGGAGAATGAACAACTGGACAATCATGTTCTATCAGATGTTGATATTGAAGAACCAGCACCAGCTACCATGATCAACAGACAGACAGAGTCAAGTGGATCAGAAAGACCACAAAGAACTCGAACAATACCTAAAAGATTCGATGACTACGTTCTGGCTACTACGAATGAAACCATTCCCAAAGACTATGATGAAGCCATCGCATGCAAAAACAAGAAACATTGGGAGAACGCAATGCTTGAGGAAATACAGAACATGTACTCGCATCAAGTATGGGAACTGGTACCTAGACCTGTAAACGCTAAAGTTGTCAAAAGTAAATGGGTGTTCAAAATATCTAAAGACCAAGAAAACAAAAACAAAACTTACAAAGCTAGACTTGTTGCAATGGGATACAACCAAATCCCAGAAAGAGATTACAACGAAAGTTTCAGCCCTCTAATTAAAATTGCCACCCTCAGGACTATTTTGTCAATGGCAGCAACAAAAGATTCAGTCATTAAACTATTTGATGTGAAAGCAGCTTATCTAAATGGAAACATTGAAAATACAATATTCATGGAACAACCTGCTGGATTTGTTCAAGACAGAAGCAAAGTTTGCAAACTCAACAAAAGTATTTACGGTCTACCTCAATCCGGAAGATCGTGGTATGAGAAATTCAGTCAAGTACTTCATGACTGTGGACTGGAAAAACTTAAATCTGATCCTTGCCTATTTAAATGGAAGAATGAAGACAAATACTTCTATGTAGGGATATATGTTGATGACTTTATCACTGTCTCAGATTCTGAAGATTCTCAAAATTATCAAACAGATTCATCAATAAATTGAGACATCACCTGGAAATAAAGGATGTAACATGTAAAGACATGTTTTTGGGAATCAAAATCATACAAGACAAGGAGGGAATTTCGCTACAGCAAAGCCACTATGTACAACAAATATTGCAGAAATATGGAATGGAAAATTGTAAGGAAGTTCCAACACCAGGTTCCAAAGAAATCAATTTGGACAATCATATTGAAGATGACAATTGTGATCAGCACACTTACCAAGAAGCCCTTGGAATGCTAATGTTTCTAGCTGTTAAAACCAGACCCGACATCGCTTACATCACTAGCAAACTTTCACAGTACTCCAGACAACCAAAACAGATGCACTGGACAGCAATCATAAGAGTGATGAGATACATACGAGGAACAATTGACCTAGGAGTGAAATTTGAAAGAGGGAAGACTGGAATCCTGAAGTCCTACACCGATGCCAGCTGGTCGACCACCCATGATGGAAAATCCCACGGCGGATATGTATTGAAGCTCGGCGAAGCAACTATAGACTGGAAAAGTAGTAAACAACCACTCGTCGCCCTCTCCACAATGGAAGTGGAAATGATAGCTGCTTGTGAAAGCTGCTGTCAGATCAAGTGGATAATAAACCTGTTACGAGAGCTGGAAGAATGGAATTTCATGTAAAAACCAACTGCAATCTATACAGACAGTCAGTCATTGATCAACTGTATCTCCAGCCCTAAACAAAGCAGTCGCTGTAGACATATCAACAGAAAGTACCACTTCTTGAGAGACTGTCATGAATCCAGAGACATCTGCCTTCTGTACAAGCCATCTCAAGACCTGGTGGCGGATATCTTCACAAAGGACCTATCCCGAGACCAGATGAAGAAACACCTGGAGAACCTCAGCATCTTGGGAATAAAGACAAAGTAAGGAGGGAATTGTTACGCAGATTTTGACTTTATCATCATCGGTGCTGACGTCACAAAAACTACGCTTCAGACTTTTCTGTTTTGATTTTTCGCTCGCTTGTTTATACAACATTTGTATTGGAACAAGTCGTTCCTTAAATAAATATATATATTAATTTATATCAAATGGGATGTCCTCGTAACTACAAAATAAGTGAGTACAAAACAACCTGGAATCTTTAAATAGAAACATCGTATTTTTGCTAAGCCTATCAGATATCTTCAGGAATATATATCTTGGAGCCCCAACATTCTGGTCCGAGGGATGTAGATGCAGTGACTGCTGTAACATGGAATGACATACAGGAATGAGTGGTCGAGACCGCGCGCCTTTTATATGAATACCATCTTTTAAGATGGTATACAAGTATTGGAAGCCTAGTCAGAAAATCATCTGCAGTTGTCATTTCCTAAGATCAGATATTTGACTCCAAATTTCTCTAAGTTTATCTATTACAGTAATATCAACCTCTTTTTTGAACATATCTAGTAAGAAATTACATTTTTATAACATTTATCTCAAGTGAGTCATTTAACACAAAAGGGAAAACAATAATGAATAATGTATATATATATATCTTTAGAAAGGTTACATTTACTAATAAAGAACCCTAGCTTTTTGTATCAACATTTAATCAAAATTTTTCATTTATATTTTTTCAAGTTTTCTTTCTTTAATAAAATAATATCTTTGTGTGCGCCTGCAACAAAAAAAAAAAAAGAGGGAAAATATTAACGATTTAGTGTGCCTCATTTTTGGTAGGCTATTATAGTATCTGTAGACGCTCTAATATTCATATAGATGGAATAAAGAAATCTGTTGAGGGTGCCTCATATCTATGAATTTGATGGACAAGTAGATAGGATATTTTATTGCTGTATAGTTTTATATAGTGGTTGTGAGCTTAAGCCTTAAAGTTTTAACTTAAAATGCCAAATTTAAAAAATAACTACTTTAATGTGAACATTAATTAAAATTATGCTTAACTTAAACGTTTACTTCTTTATAGCCATTGTAGATATGCAAAACACACACACTGCCTTTTCCTGTCTTTTTGAAAAATTGTTTATTTTTGTCATTTGAACAATTGCGGGATTTTTGGATAACCTATATAATTAACATTAAGCAAATAGTTATTCGCCTGAAATATTTAAACAACCTCTTGATGCCTATTAAAAAATGATCTCATTGTATCTTCCATTGATTGTAATTACACATTGAGACTTTCAAAGCCTGAAAGCTACCAATAGATTATATTTCAAAAAGTTTCGAAAAGTTTTTTTTTTTTTTTATGATTCTCAAATACTTGTTGACGTTTTCAATTTTAAACAAATTAAATTATCGGAAAATATTTTAAATATATAATGTGTGTTAAAAATAAATTATATATATAATTAAAATAATATTATATATTGATAATAAAATTATAAATTGACGTTCATATTTCAGTGAAAAAAATCATCATTTTTGTTTACATTTATTTCACGTGTATATTTTTGCCTACACTCTCAATCGCTTGATGTAACCAGGATTCCTGGAGCTTTTTTTCTTTTAAATTAAAAATAATATATTTACATTATAAACAATATAAATAAAATAAATACCTATTTAAACATTTTTTTACAGAATAATAAAGTAAGTTCATAAATCAAGTGACACCCACGACAGTAAAAAAACTTGTCAGTGCATGTTACTGCGCATATTTGATAGACAGAAACAAGGTTCTTTCTGTAAAACATTCACCCAAGCAGAACACAGGAGAAGTCATATACAGTAAAACCCCTCTATAGTGTACCCCAATCGGACCAAACTGTTGGTTTACCATAGCCAGGGCTTGGCACTTTATTATTATTATTATTTGTTTTTTTTTTATAAGCAGCTCTCTCTTTTCAAAATGTTTAGATTGTATAATTAAAGGACAGCCATACTCACAGAAAAAGGCTACCTTCATTGAGTTTATTTTCCCTAAAAACAAGACCATCCTCGTTGATTTTCTCGAAGAAGCCCTCGAACTTGCTGGGGACGTGTATCCTGTGATCCGCAAGAACCTGATTACACTCCAGGCAGATCTGGGTTCTTGAAAAATGTCCAGGGTCCCTTCGTAGGGCTTCGTCTGTGTGCATACTTTTAATTTAATTGAATCTGAACTTTTGTGTTTCTTCTCTTGTTGAATTCTGACTCTTTGTCAGTGTAGACAATTGACAGTTGGTCAATAAAGTTCTTTTTAATTGTCAAATTGTCAGAAAAAGGCTACCTCTTAATAATGGTCACTTTGAATTCCTTAAATTTACTTATTTCCATACATTGATACAGAGTATCAAAATGTTTCAGGGTAGTAAATCAATTCATTAAGATCAAGATATTTTCGTGTTTGATGTAATTTAAAATATATATATATTACCCATTCCTTGATTTCTCAGGAAGCCTCTAGGACCAAATTTTGGTGGTAGAGGTACAGTCTGCACCACGCTGACGAGGGCCAACAGCCCGAAACACATTCGTGGTTGACTTTTCTTGATTTATCAAGAAATTGGGTTGGCCAAATATCACGGAACAAGTTAAAAAAGCGTTTATTTTTGTTCCACTGGCCCACGCCAGCATGGTGCAGCAAAAATAAAGAGTAGTGCCTAGCAATAAGTAATCATTCCCAACACACAGGAATAATACATTTTAAAATAAAATATGAATCTTCTCAATCAGTATGGCTTGGTCCACAGAATGGCACCTATCAGACAAGCAGTCAAGCCGGCACAGAAAATCCGGCCCTATGGCCCAAAGCCACCAGAGCCGGTGCCGGAACTCAGCAAGGACACCAAGATCATGTCAAGGCTTCTCAACAGCGCGGGAGACATCACTCTGGACAGCTGTTTCCTCGACTACGGCATCACCCCGCAGGAACTCAACAAGATTGTCAGTCAGCAGTTACCCTCAGAGGTAGGTTGGCCATCAATGTTTACAATGTAGTGATCTGGTGGTGAAATTCCCAAAATGCTACAGTTGTTGTTGTCGTGTCCAATGAACAGCCTCAGATATCTCCATACATCTCTATCACAGCAATGTTCTCTATCTTGGGTGTGTAAAGCTGCTGCTCTGGGCCCATGTCAATTTTCTGTTGTTGTCGTGTCCAATGAAAAGCCTCAGATATCTCCATGCAACTCTTATCACAGCAGTTGTCTTACTACAGGGATACAGTATGATAGTACTATATGTATGATAGTGTACTATACAGTAGTATATGTAGTACAGTAAGACCTCCCTGTAAAAGACACCTAATTACAGAGCCAAAGTGTCTTTTAGGGAGAGGTGTCCTCTTACCGGAGAGTTGCTAAATAGTAAAAAAATGGTCATTTTGCAAATGAAAACGGGCCTTTGTAGAGAAGAGTCCACTAGCGAGAGTGTTCTCTCATGGAGGTTCTACTGCATATTCAGTAGTATGATAGTACTTGCTACAGTTTTTATTCAAAGTGAGATATTTAATTGAAACTTTTCATCTCTGCTACCAAGTTTAATAGATTTTCTGTTCTCTGTGATTATAAATTTTCTCTAAATCAGCTAAATAGAAGCCAGCAGCACTATTGACAAAACTCCGCCCTTGCCGGTCCCAAGCCCGGATGAAAAAGGAGGAGGGGGAGCAGTAACAAGCTCACTAAAAAACCTGGGCTCAGCTGGCCCGGCTGATAGTACCCTGTAAGGACTCCTAATCCAGGGATACAGGATGAGCAGCATTTGTACTCCATGTTAGGAGCGGGTGCACATGGCGTCTATTCCTCATGTCAGAGGCGGCCATTTATTTTGGAGCTAAGTCGGCCTGCCACTGAGTAGTGCTCCCAGTCTTAATGACAAAGGCAGACGCATTCT
>CP092866.1:24977896-25051713 GCA_030710605.1 Cordylochernes scorpioides | reverse complement strand
TCTACAAACACTGCCTGTCTTCTCTTTCGTTACTGTTGGACATTCTTTAAGGCGAAGTCAGTACTCTTGAGGTTCACACTTGATGGAATCTACAAACACTGCCTGTCTTCTCTTTCGTTACTGTTGGACATTCTTTAAGGCGAAGTTAGTACTCTTGAGCTTCACACTCGGTGGAATCTACAAACACTGCCTGTCTTCTCTTTCGTGACTTTTGGACATTCCTTAAGGCGAAGTGTTAGTACTCTTGAGCTTCACACTCGGTGGAATCCACAAACACTGCCTGTCTTCTCTTTCGTGACTGTTGGACATTCCTTAAGGCGAAGTGTTAGTACTCTTGAGCTTCACTCAGTAGAATCTCCCAACACTTCTACTTCGTTAGTGACTACTTGACATTCAATTTAGCAGTCTATTAGTACTCTTGAGCATACTCTTTCGTGACTTTTGGGTATTCCTTATATAAGGTGGAATTATTATCCCTTTTAAATTATGGTAGCCATGGAACAGAATTAGTATAACTAATTCAACATTTTAACAAATTTCTCGAATATTTTTCTATGTATTTTTGAGAAATTCTTCAGTGAGAGGTGTTAGTATTATGAATCTCGATTCTGTGAAAATATTTTCCGAAAGCGTTCTTTATTTTAATTCTCAACTTTGTGAAGGCATGTTAACCTTCTTTCCGCTGGTTCGTTAGATGGAAGGATGATAAATCTTATTGAGATACTTTTCTCTCTATCGTTTGGGATAATCGGAAGTTCTTTGCTTTTACCTTTGTAGGAAAGGACGAGAGGCTGGAACAGACTAATGTCTATTATTATTACAATCATTTTATTCGCGATCAAACTTTGAGCCCCACTGTACATATTAAATTCCAAATACGATGAGACGCCAGCCATCTCTGTCTTGGGCTCTGTCTTGAGACTAATGTCTATTCTTTATTATGAAAAAGGCATCTCCTTATCGTGCAACTGAAAGTTGCTGATGGGCCATCTATCGGAATAAATATCAACTATTCTCGTTGATTTTTAATTATTCCAGAATTGGCCAAATACCCATTCTTAATTAATCAAGAAAAGCTAACCACGGACGCGTTTCGGGCACTTATACTATTTTTTCACATAATGTCTATTCTCTTGAAATGTCTTGTTCGGCAAAGTTGTTTGAAGGAAGAATTTCTTTCCACTGGGAAGACAATCAATCGACGACCGAGGCTAATTGTTGCCGTCCGCCCGTCCATTGTTATTTATAGTCAGGGGCATTGCCCGCCCTCCGTGTGGTCCCCCGACCTCTGCCGGACAATCATCGGCCGACCCTTGGTATCCATCCTCGAGTGTCGATTACTTGGAGATAAGCAGTGATGGAGTGCAGCAGACTTATCTGGAGTGTGTCACAGAGTGTCACCAAGGACAGTGCTACTTCCTGTAATCAGTTTCATCGACCATGTGGCCAGCCTACAGATAGCTTCTTTCACTCTTAGGAACAATTCTCTTTTATATGTATATATTACAGTAGTCTGTTTGAGAATAAACTTATTCTTAAAACTAAATAACATCTTCGTATATTCCAAAGCATTACACGTAAAAAATATTCTGACTGGTTCAAATCACAGTAATAGGTACCGCTCAACAAGAGCAACCTAGTTCATGATAATTGAAACAGTGAATAATATGTGAAGGTTATTCACATATTAAACAAAATTTTAACGCGGGATTCAATCCCGGTTCATGACTGTCGGGAATCCAGCGTGTTACCCTCTCATCCACCGACTTATTGTCGGGAATCGAGCGTGTTACCCTCTCATCCACCGACTTATTGTCGGGAATCGAGCGTGTTACCCTCTCATCCACCGACTTATTGTCGGGAATCGAGCGTGTTACCCTCTCATCCACCGACTTATTGTCGGGAATCGAGCGTGTTACCCTCTCATCCACCGACTTATTGTCGGGAATCGAGCGTGTTACCCTCTCATCCACCGACCTATTGTCGGGAATCGAGCGTGTTACCCTCTCATCCACCGACTTATTGTCGGGAATCGAGCGTGTTACCCTCTCATCCACCGACTTATTGTCGGGAATCGAGCGTGTTACCCTCTCATCCACCGACTTATTGTCGGGAATCGAGCGTGTTACCCTCTCATCCACCGACTTATTGTCGGGAATCGAGCGTGTTACCCTCTCATCCACCGACCTATTGTCGGGAATCGAGCGTGTTACCCTCTCATCCACCGACTTATTGTCGGGAATCGAGCGTGTTACCCTCTCATCCACCTACTTATTGTCGGGAATCGAGCGTGTTACCCTCTCATCCACCTACTTATTGTCGGGAATCGAGCGTGTTACCCTCTAATCCACCGACTTATTGTCAGGAATCGAGCGTGTTACCCTCTCATCCACCGACTTATTGTCGGGAATCGAGCGTGTTACCCTCTCATCCACCGACTTATTGTCGGGAATCGAGCGTGTTACCCTCTCATCCACCGACTTATTGTCGGGAATCGAGCGTGTTACCCTCTCATCCACCGACTTATTATCGGGAATCGAGCGTGTTACCCTCTCATCCACCGACTTATTGTCGGGAATCGAGCGTGTTACCCTCTCATCCACCGACTTATTGTCGGGAATCGAGCGTGTTACCCTCTCATCCACCGACTTGCTAAAAATATTCCATTTTAACATAAGTCAAGATAGAAATTTAAGATGAATGTGTGAATGTGAAAGACGCAAAACAATATTTCCGAAGATCATTGGTTGGTTGAAAGTTGATTCAGATAAAAACGCAGCCATGTCAACCAATGATTTATTTTAACTCTTGACGTTTCAGTGACTCCCTGTCATTCCTCTGAAGAAAGTGACAGGAATTCACTGAAACCTCGGGAGTTAAAAGAAACCATTGGTTGATATGGCTGTGTTTTTCTCAAAACAATATTGTTTTTTTTTTTAACCTATATTAACAACAACAACAACAAAAGCCTTTATTTAGGGTCACTGACCCTATACAGGATTCACCAGAGGTATGCATAAGAACAAAGCAGTGAGACAAAGGAAACAACGATATAAACAGAAGAAAAAGAAGAAAAAAAAATAAAAAATATATGAAAGAGAAAGAGGGAAGCAAGAAAAACAACACAAAAAGAGTAGCAGTAAGAAAATGAGGAATGAGTGTCACTTGGCCTTCTTCTGAGATATGGACTTGTGGAAACCATAAAACGCCGTAGCAATATACTTATTCTGGGTCATATTGTCAATTATTGATGGAAGTGTTTTACCTATATCAAGTTGTTGTGTCGTGTCCAATGAAGAGCCTCAGATGTATCTGTACATCTCTATCACATCCTTGGATCAGTGGCCACCCAGACCTTTCGGCCCATAAACCGGCATGCGATAGCATACCCATCTCTATCACAGCAGTCATCCGAGAGGTGTTCTCCATCATCGGCCGGCCGCCGGACCTACAGCCCTGGATCTTTCCAGTTGGTCTGGAGGACCACGCCATCACCATCTCCTAAGCGGCGAAGTACGCGATCTACGTATTCTTCGTAGATCGCGAAATGCGTGGTGTCGCTGGAGACGCACTGGCGATTCTCCACCAAACTCTGCAGCGCTGGCAGAGGCGCCATATTCATTGTACATAGTGTATATAAACGAAAAACATGGTTAAGGAAGACGAGTTTCTTTTATTGATGCATAGGTGCAAGCTTTCGGGTAAAAACCCTTCAACAGGCAAGAAATGAAGCGCGACTTATAAGGACTATGGTACAGATGGTAGAAAGGAATAAATATATATATAAAAAAGAAAGTTTTAAAACTATTTATATATGTTAATATTAATAGTAGGCCTATTTTTGAGAAAAGTAAATATTAAATCTGCAGTCTGCAGTCTGAAACCACGAGACGGCGCATGATTAGGGCTATTGAAATAAACATGTGGAAGGTTTAAATAAAGGACAAGAGAGGATGATAAGCTTCTGGAAGATCTATTTTTCTGTTGATGCTGTTCAGTTTGTGGGATACTATGGATTCTAGGATAAGTCTTTGGTGTAAGATATGTATGTGCCTGTAATGTATGGTGGGGTTATTGATGTTGAAAGTGTGGCCTGTGCTCTGTATATGTTGATAAATGAGGGATTTGGTATCTTGCCTGGAAATATTACGGGAATGTTCAGTCATCCTGATGGCCACAGATCTACCTGTCTCACCAACGTAAGTGGCAGGACACTGTTCACATGAGACGGAGTAGACTGCGCCCATAGAACGAAGAGGGTCAGGAGGAGCTGAGGACTTAGTATGAAGATGACGGAGGGATGAAAGAAGATTCGGGGAGTTTTTATATATGGTACGGATGCCATAGGATTTAAGTTTTCTGGCTATATCTACTGAGGAAGGGGAGTAAGGAAGAAAGCACAATGATCTGTAAGTCATGGAAGGATTGGAAGTTGTAGGTGTATAAGTATATTTATTAATGAAAGAGAGCGGAAAAGAAGCTGCGGAGAGCTGGGTTATGATACGATTTCTTTCTATTATTTTAAAGATGTCTATGGAACAATGGGTGTATATTCTTTTTGTAAGGGTTCTGACAATAGTGATTTTATGGGAGGTAGGACAGTGAGAATTGTAGTGAGTGTAACAGGGGGGGGCATTGTTTTTTTATGATAAACTGTAGTGTGGAATGAGGATGGGGTGCGAATAATTAAAATATCAAGGAATGGGATAAAATGGTTAGTTTCTGTTTCTATAGTAAAGGAAATATCCTGATTGTAATTATTAAGTGTTAGTAGTATGAATCTCTCTTGATCCTTTTTGCATATACAGAATATATCATCAATGTATCTGCGCCAGAACTGAATTTCAGTAGAGAGGGTATGGGTGATCCAATCATCTATTCTAGTCATGACTATTTCAGCAATAATGGTAGATAGAGGGCTGCCCATTGAAGAGCCCCTGAACTGTCTATAATGGTGCTGTATGAATGTGAATGTGTTCATGCTTAAGCATATTTTGGTGAGTTGGACTATGGTTGTAGAAGTGTGGGTATCGACATTTTGTGATTGAAGGAAATGAATCAAGCTATCTGTGATGAGTTCATGGGGAAGACAGAGGTAGAGGGAGGTGACGTCAAAGGAACACATAGTAAAGGTAGGATCAGGTTTAAGAGTTGTTAATTCATTAATAAAGTGAGGAGTGCTATTAATTGAAAGGGTATTATTGTAATTGGTTAATAAAGGGGAGAGGAAGCTGGAAAGATATTTAGCTAGAGGATAAGCGGGCGATAAGTGATAGGCTATGATGGGACGGAGAGGTACTTCTGGTTTATGTACTTTAGGGAGGCCATATATATAGGCTGAACTATGGAGGTTAGAGGTAAATGAGATATAATCTTCAGGTGTGATGTTTTTAGATTTCTTGAGTCGGAGAAGTGAGGTTTTGAAATCCTTGACAACAGAGAGGCTGATTTGGTCTGTGATTTATCAACATATGCAGAGTACAGGCCACATTTTCAACATCAATAACCCCACCATACATTACAGGCACATACATATCTTACACCAAAGACTTATCCTAGAATCCATAGTATCCCACAAACTGAACAGCATCAACAGAAAAATAGATCTTCCAGAAGCTTATCATCCTCTCTTGTTCTTTATTTAAACCTTCCACATGTTTATTTCAATAGTCCTAATCATGCGCCGTCTCGTGGTTTCAGACTGCAGACTGCAGATTTAATATTTACTTTTCTCAAAAATAGGTCTTCTATTAATATCTATATATATATATAAAAATGAATGTTTGTATGTCTGTTTGTCTGTATGTCCGCTATACAAATTCGCAGTAGTTCACTAATTCAGACCAAAATTTCCATACATAGGTAAAATGATACGGGGAAGACGATAGGCTATTTTAAAAAATATATAAATCAATTATTAAAACTATATATTCAAATTATTCAACTTAGCTCACAAACAGCGCCCTCTAGAACGCGTGGGGATCTGACGGCGGCGCGCGCCCATTGGCTGCTTTATACTCTTTACTTTTGTTTAGCTTTTAAATAACATATTTTTCTCTACTTTGCCTATTTTTATTAGTTTTATACTCTTTTCTTTTGTTTAGCTTTTAGAGATCTGAGATGCCTCCCAAGAAACGCAAACCTATTGGAAAAGTCCTACCAGAAGTGAGTAAAAAAAGAAATGTGCGAAGTGCTGAGACTGCTGTGCAACGTGAGCATCGTCTTAGGATTAATCGAGAAAGGGCCAGTACTTCGAGAGCGGCGGAATCCGTGGGACAGCGTGAGAACAGGCTTCAACAAGATACAGACAGGGCCAGTACCTCAAGAGCGGCGGAATCCGTGGGACAGCGTGAGAACAGGCTTCGGCAAAATAGAAACAGGGTCAGTACTTCGAGAGCGGCAGAAACCCCACAAGAACATACGGCCAGGATTCTGAATGTCAGGGAAAGAACTTTGGCCTCACGAAACTCGCGTGATAGACTTTCCAATTTACTTTTAGAAGGTTTTAATTATGATTCGTGCAAAAATTACGAACAACACCCAATGATATTGCTGCATCATGTTTGATTATCAGATACAAAATTATAACGGGAAAAATTCCAAAAAGCAGAGACCACGGGTGAAACCAGTTCATTATTTTGTATGCAGGAACAAAATTCTAACAGAAAAACATTCATTCGAGCAGAAAACAAAAGCCAGATCATCTTTCTATAAAAATATCGCTTCTCAGACACAAAGTTTGGAGCGGTACGTTTCACAAGAGTGACATCCACGGCGCCAATTTATAATTGTAACGAATAGTATTTGAATTGGGTACATTTAATAGGGTAAAACCCTGGCGTTGCCCGGGTCATTCGGCTAGTTAACATATATAAATAGTTTTAAAACTTTCTTTTTTATATATATTTATTCCTTTCTACCATCTGTACCATAGTCCTTATAAGTCGCGCTTCATTTCTTGCCTGTTGAGGGGTTTTTACCCGAAAGCTTGCACCTATGCATCAATAAAAGAAACTCGTCTTCCTTCACCATGTTTTTTCGTTCAATTTCAAATCAGGAAGAATTCTTCATCTATAGTGTATATAATCCATATTATATATATATTTTTTAATAGTGCAACTGTGTACTTTGCATGTATTGACAAGATGTCAATACAATTATTTTAATTGTCAAAATTGTCTATCACAGCAATCGCAATGTTCTCTATCTTGTTTATTCTTCATTGTAAAATGGGTGCCGGTGCCATTCTAGTCACCTTGGAAATGAACCAGAATTTGGTCGAATATTCCAAGGATCCAAGAAGACCGCAAGAAGGATTTCTTATACCAAATACACGTGCAGTATAATCCATGATTATCATGGCAGATAGCGAAGTCTTTTACACTGAAAGTCTACCACGTGTCTATATGTGTAGTAATCAATTCAACTTTTGAAGTAACAAGCTTCCAGAGCTTATAGGATGAATTTTTAAAAGAATCAGGAGATTCAGAGTTATATTTTTTAACCTGTTCACCTTGGATAGATTGTTCTATTGCTATCATGGGTATATTGATGGTATTTCTTTCTGGACAATGTTTTTAACGTTGTAGTGAATTAAACAAAAAGGTTCGCGGTTGAATTGAGGATGTTGGCTAAACTTTTCGCAATCCTGATATGTTTATTTTTCTTGATACCTCCAATAGCTGAGTAGAACATATATGGGGAAAAGTCTGCAGTTGCCCGTTTTCAGAATTCTAATTCATAACCTGAGAGTTAGTTTGAACACGATAACTCCATGCGTAGAATACAACTAGGAATATATCTAGATAAATCTAGAAGTTGCCTGAGAAAGTTATCTTGAACCTTGTCTACCAAGTTTTAAGGATTGTTTGCTCAAATCTGAGATACATAAAGTAAGATTGAGTCCAAGAGCCTGAGGGAAGATCTGTTAGAATTTATTCTTGACTTTTGGTCAATATTTCCTAAACCGCATTAATAGCATTTAGCGCTTTGTTTCTAAAATGTTGCGCCGTGTTGAGTTTGAAGTTGTTAGCTGGTAGCCCAAACGGGTATATTTAGATGTTGTAGTGAGAGGCAGTTTTCCCTAGAACTCTAAATGTCAAAGCGAGCCATTCGATCTCTATTTAACCATTTATTCATTCTGGTTCCACAAGGAAGGAAATTATCTTCAAAATATTTTCTTAGTAGTTTTATCTTTATCTGCAGATTCATTTTAGATTCTCCGAGAAGCACAATGTCGTCTGCAAACAAAAGGAAGCGTATATTTCCATAATTCGGCAAATAGATACTCGGAAAGTCAGCATCATCTTATAGAGAAACAAAGTCGTTTAGAAAAAGGAATAATAAAAAGTAATAGCGGATCTCTCAGTCTGTAGGACTCCTGGTTTTATTTTTATAAATTCCGTAAGTAGGCCGTCCCATCTAATTTAATAATTGAGTTCTCAATGAAATCATTTACACCTGGTTCAAATTCACATTAATAGGTACCTCTCAACTAGAGCAACCTAGTTCATGATAATTGAAACAGTGAATAATATGTGAAGGTTATTCACATATTAAACAAATTTTAACGCGGGATTTAATCCCGGTTCATGACTGTCGGGAATCGAGCGTATTATCCTCTCATCCACCGACTTATTTTCTATAAAATCATTTACTGGCTGGTTCAAATTCACATTAATAGATACCGCTCAGCAAGAGCAACCTAGTTCATGATAATTGAAACAGTGAATAATTAAAGTGAATAATATGTGAAGGTTATTCACATATTAAACAAATTTTAACGCGGGATTTAATCCCGGTTCATGACTGTCGGGAATCGAGCGTGTTACCCTCTCATCCACCGACTTAATCATTTACCTGGTTCAAATCACATTAATATGTACCGCTCAGCAAGAGCAACCTAGTTCATGATAATTGAACAATGAATAATATGTGAAGGTTATTCACATATTAAACAAATTTTAACGCGGGATTCAATCCCGGTTCATGACTGTCGGGAATCGAGCGTGTTACCCTCTCATCCACTGACTTAATCATTTACCTGGTTCAAATCACATTAATAGGTACCGCTCAGCAAGAGCAATCTAGTTCATGATAATTGAACAATGAATAATATGTGAAGGTTATTCACATATTAAACAAAACTTTAAGGCGGGATTCAATCCCGGTTCATGACTGTCGGGAATCGAGAGTGTTACCCTCTCATCCACCGACTTAATCATTTACATACATATATCCATCCATCTTTCGTCAATATTATAATTTGTATAAATGGTGACTGACTTATAGTCACGTAGAAAAATGAGGGAAGGCCAACGTCAGGATGATAAGTCAATTTATTTTGGTCAAAACAATTCAAAACTTTTTCATGCAAAAACAGAGAGGAAATGAGACTGTAGGATGGTTGTTGATGTGCTGTGTTGGTGTGGCTTGTGGAAAGGCTGCTGATAAAATTATAACTAAAATTAATTTATTTAAAGCAAGAAATTATAGAGAGAAAAAGAAACAACGGTTGGAGTAACGACCGTTGGAGTAAGCCTACATGTTTACCGCTAAATCCCAGCGTCTCTGATGACGTCCCACGCGCATGCGTAGTGAAGTGTTGACGCCCGCGCATGCGTTGAAGCAAAGTGTAGTCGCCACAAGACAATTTTCCCGAAAAACAAAATATATATTTATTAAATCTGCTAAATACATTTTAAAATGTTCTGTCTCATAGCTCTTTCCCGCATAATTCGAGTTGGTCTATAATATGTCTGCAGTGAAATCTGTAGAAATACTTAATGTTTCTTTCAGGAATATCATCTCAGTTTTAAATAACTTACAGTCTGAGAACAAAATATAAACATTATGATGCATTAGAGCGCCATCTGTTATGAAAATTCAAAACTATTATAGAAGCGTATGATTCTTTTAAAAATTAAACAATTTCTACTGTCCTCAAAGCTTATGTCCATAGTTCATCTAAAATACCCATTCCAAAAGTCTAGCATCAGTATCACTATAAAAGGAAAACCGAAAAAATGCAATATAAAAGTGGTATGGTAGATTAAACTGGCGAAACCGCTGGGAGGGTTCACCACTGATGAGCCAGGTCCTCCCATTAATTTTTCCATTGCAGTAAGGACAGTAGAAATTGTTTAATATTTAAAAGAATCATACGCGTCTATAATAGTTTCGAATTTTCATAAAGATGTTTATTTAAAATGCGAAGTATATGAAAATTATCAACGTACTTATTACAAACTGTAAAAAAATATATATTACAAAATATAAAAATGTTGGGGGTTGGTGGAAGGCTGGTTAAACCGTTTGGTTTTCGACCACTAGGACCCGGGTTCGATTCCCGCATTGGACACTTTTTTCTGTTTAAAAAAAAAAATGCTCCAATGCCCCCCGATTCTTGCAAAAGTCCAACCCCACCAGCGAGTGCAAGTAACCAAACGGGGCTCTGGCACATTTCTAAGTGCAAAGTCGAACTGCTTTTCACATGTGTAGACATGTGGTGCACTTACAGTAAAAACAGTCGCTAACTACCCTCCTTGATTATCATGGCCTGTACCACGTGTACTAGGGATAAGCAAAAAAAAAAGTGTTCATAAAAAAATGTAAATTTTGTTTATTTAAGACTCAAACACAAATCAACATTTATTAGATACAAGTTAAGCAATGAGGGAAGTTTCCAAGGCAGCAAAATATAAAAATTGCTATTCTGCACATAAATAAATACTTAGCCACAATATAAGATTCAATTTTTAATCAACAGAATATTAATTTGAATATTTAGTTGCCCAATATATTTCTCTTATTGTCTCTCTCATTTGTTGTTGTTTTGTGCTTGTTATTAAAGTTTAAAACACATTTAAACTTTATATATATTATTCAATGAAGATCAAAATTACATAAACATCACAATTAATTATATATCATCACAATTAATTATATATCATCACAATTAATTATATATCATCACAAACAATTATGTATCATAACTACATAACATTAAGCCAACTATTTTTAGTTTTGTTTTTGTCACCGGTCCAATATTTTTATTTTCACAGACTAAATTATGAGATTAATTTATTGAAGTTAACGAAAAATTGCGCTACAAATATTAAAAGAATGAAAATAAAACCTTTCGCAAAGAGTTTCTATTTATTATTTTTACTCTTTTTAATATTTTATATATTTAACTCTTTGCGAAAGGTTTTATTTTCATTCTTTTAAGATTAATTTATAAATGAAAAATATGCAAAACAAATAAACAACTATATACATCAGTTGTGTCAATAAATAGGTAATTATTTTGATTTTTAAAAATTAATTGATTTGTCCCTTTTATGTTTGTACTAGACGAATGACCCGGGCAACGCCCTGTTTTACCCGATTGAATGTTTTTATTCCAATACTATTTGTTACAATTATAAATTGGAGCCGTGGATGTCACTCTTGTGAAACGTCCCGCTCCAAACTTTACATGTACATTAGGTCAACTGGTATTACCCCTCATTTTCACCGCTAGAGGCGCGAGCGAATTGACTTTTTGTAAATATACATAATTATAAAGATAGAAGCTTCTATAGAAGATAATGATCATAATGATGATGCGCTCGCATCCGTGCCATGAGGAATTGAGGAAAGACGGTCGTGACTATATATATTAATAATAAAATAATAAAATAATAATAATTATTATTATTATTATCATTAGATAATGATAATGATCATAATGATGATGCGCGCGCATCCGTGACATGAGGAATTGAGGAAAGACGGTCGTGACTATATATGTTGATTTCCTCCTTTTCTATGTGAAAATATGATAGATTTGTGGTGATGATGCTGCTTGTTACACCAATTCAAAAAGTCCACTTTTCTCTATGCTGGGATGTTAGCAGTCAAAAGATTAAAGAAAATATCTTCTGTGTGATTATCAGGGCGAATTGGGTAAAAAAATTTTGAATCCTTTTAAAAAGTCCCATTTTGACTACATACTATTTTAAAATTGAAAATAAATTTTGTTTGATAGGCATTCGATCTGCGATTTAAAAAAAAGGAAGGAAATCATATGCTTTAATGGCTGTAGGTTTTCTAATTGTGTGTTTTTAATGGTAAAAATCGAAATCATTGCAATCCTTCTTTATCTAATCAAACCAGAAGTATCTTAAAGTGACAAGTATATAAAATATGGGGCATGAAGTATTACTACTGAAGCTATTTTTCTATCTTAAAAATGGTTAATTATAATTGATGATTGAGGAGCATGTCTTTTACTTGCCTCTTATTTTAGAAATAGTCATACCGTCAGTAAAAGATACTTTTAAATAAAATATTATGAGGATTGGATTTTAATTTTATTTCATAAGCTTGGCTTTCCAGTTTATTGAGTTGCTTCAAGTCAATGTAGGATATACTCCAAGTGTGATTGAAATTTTTGTGTCTACATGACATTATGATTGAGAATACCTAGTGTGAGATATCTTCAGGAATATATATCTTGGAGCCCCAACATTCTGGTCTGAGGGATGTAGATGCAGTGACTGCTGTAACATTGAATGACATACAAGAATGAGTTGTCGAGACCGCGCGCCTTTTATATGAATACCATCTTTGGAGATGGTATACAAGTATTGGAAGCCTAGTCAGAAAATCATCTGCAGTTGTCATTTCCTAAGATCAGATATTTGACTCCAAATTCCTCAAAGTTTATCTATCACAGTAATATCAACCTTTTTTGAACATATCTAGTAAGAAATTACATTTTTATAACATTTATCTCAAGTGAGAGTCATTTAACACAAAAGGGAAAACAATAATGAATAATGTATATATATATATATCTTTAGAAAGGTTACATTTACTAATAAAGAACCCTAGCTTTTTGTATCAACATTTAATCAAAATTTTTCATTTATTTTTTTTCAAGTTTTCTTTCTTTAATAAAATAATATCTTTGTGTGCGCCTGCAACAAAAAAAAAAAGGAAAAATATTAACGATTTAGTGTGCCTCATTCTTGGTAGGCTATTATAGTATCTGTAGACGCTCTAGTATTCATATAGATGGAATAAAGAAATCTGTTGAGAGTGCCTCATATCTATGAATTTGATTGGTTTGAATGGCTTTTTAAGGCTTAAAGTTTTAACTTAAAATGCCAAATTTTTAAAATAACTACTTTGAGGTGAACATTAATTAAAATTATGCTTAACTTAAACGTTTACTTCTTTATAGCCATTGTAGATATGCAAAACACATACACAGCCTTTTCCTGTCTTTTTGAAAAATTGTTTATTTTTGTCATTTGAACAATTGCGGAATTTTTGGATAACCTAAATAATTAACATTAAGCAAATAGTTATTCGCCTGAAATATTTAAACAACCTCTTGATGCCTATTAAAAAATGATCTCATTGTATCTTCCATTGATTGTAATTACAAATTGAGACTTTCAAAGCCTGAAAGCTTCCAATAGATTATATTTCAAAAAGTTTAGAATTTTTTTTTTATCATTCTTAAATACTTGTTGACGTTTAGAATTTTAAACAAATTAAATTATCGGAAAATATTTTTAAAATATAATGTGTTAAAAATAAACTATATATATTTAATTAAAATAATATTATATATTGATAATAAAATTATAAATTGACGTTCATATTTCAGTGAAAAATATCATCATTTTTGTTTACATTTATTTCACGTGTATATTTTTGCCTACACTCTCAATCGCTTGATGTAACCAGGATTCCTGGAGCTTTTTTCTTTTAAATTAAAAATAATATATTTACATTATAAACAATATAAATAAAATAAATACCTATTTAAACATTTTTTTACAGAATAATAAAGTAAGTTCATAAATCAAGTGACACCCACGACAGTAAAAAAACTTGTCAGTGCATGTTACTGCGCATATTTGATAGACAGAAACAAGGTTCTTTCAGTAAAACATTCACTCGAGCAGAACACAGGAGAAGTCATATACAGTAAAACCCCTCTATAGTGTACCCCAATTCGACCAAACTGTTGGTTTACCATAGCCAGGGCTTGGCACTTTATTATTATTATTATTATTTTTTTATAAGCAAGTCTCTCTTTTCAAAATGTTTAGATTGTATAATTAAAGGACAGCCATACTCACAGAAAAAGGCTACCTTCATTGAGTTTATTTTCCCTAAAAACAAGACCATCCTCGTTGATTTTCTCGAAGAAGCCCTCGAACTTGCTGGGGACGTGTATCCTGTGATCCGCAAGAACCTGATTACACTCCAGGCAGATCTGGGTTCTTGAAAAATTTCCAGGCGTCCCTTCGTAGGGCTTCGTCTGTGTGCATACTTTTAATATAATTGAATCTGAACTTTTGTGTTTCTTCTCTTGTTGAATTCTGACTCTTTGTCAGTGTAGACAATTGACAGTTGGTCAATAAAGTTCTTTTTAATTGTCAAATTGTCAGAAAAAGGCTCCCTCTTGATAATGGTCACTTTGAATTCCTTAAATTTACTTATTTCCATACATTGATACAGAGTATCAAAATGTTTCAGGGTAGTAAATAAATTCATTAAGATCAAGATATTTTCGTGTTTGATGTAATTTAAAATATATATATTACCCATTCCTTGATTTCTCAGGAAGCTCTAGGACCAAATTTTGGTAGTAGAGGTACAGTCTGCACCACGCTGACGAGGGCCAACAGCCCGAAACACATTCGTGGTTGACTTTTCTTGATTTATCAAGAAATTGGGTTGGCCAAATATCACTGAACAAGTTAAAAAAAGCGTTTATTTTTGTTCCACTGGCCCACGTCAGCATGGTGCAGCAAAAATAAAGAGTGCCTAGCAATAAGTAATCATTCCCAACACACAGGAATAATACATTTTAAAATAAAATATGAATCTTCTCAATCAGTATGGCTTGGTCCACAGAATGGCACCTATCAGACAAGCAGTCAAGCCGGCACAGAAAATCCGGCCCTATGGTCCAAAGCCACCAGAGCCGGTGCCGGAACTCAGCAAGGACACCAAGATCATGTCAAGGCTTCTCAACAGTGCGGGGGACATCACTCTGGACAGCTGTTTCCTCGACTACGGCATCACCCCGCAGGAACTCAACAAGATTGTCAGTCAGCAGTTACCCTCAGAGGTAGGTTGGCCATCAATGTCTACAATGTAGTGATCTGGTGGTGAAATTCCCAAAATGCTACAGTTGTTGTCGTGTCCAATGAAGAGCCTCAGCTATCTCCATACATCTCTATCACAGCAATGTTCTCTATCTTGGGTGTGTAAAGCTGCTGTTCTGGGCCCATGTCAATTTTCTGTTGTTGTCGTGTCCAATGAAAAGCCTCAGCTATCTCCATACATCTCTATCACAGCAATGTTCTCTATCTTGGGTGTGTAAAGCTGCTGCTCTGGGCCCATGTCAATTTTCTGTTGTCGTGTCCAATGAAAAGCCTCAGCTATCTCCATACATCTCTATCACAGCAATGTTCTCTATCTTGGGTGTGTAAAGCTGCTGCTCTGGGTCCATGTCAATTTTCTGTTGTTGTCGTGTCCAATGAAAAGCCTCAGCTATCTCCATACATCTCTATCACAGCAATGTTCTCTATCTTGGGTGTGTAAAGCTGCTGCTCTGGGCCCATGTCAATTTTCTGTTGTTGTCGTGTCCAATGAAAAGCCTCAGCTATCTCCATACATCTCTATCACAGCAATGTTCTCTATCTTGGGTGTGTAAAGCTGCTGTTCTGGGCCCATGTCAATTTTCTGTTGTTGTCGTGTCCAATGAAAAGCCTCAGCTATCTCCATACATCTCTATCACAGCAGTCACAATGTTCTCTATCTTGGGTGTGTAAAGCTGCTGCTCTGGGCCCATGTCAATTTTCTGTTGTTGTCATGTCCAATGAAAAGCCTCAGATATCTCCATACATCTCTATCACAGCAGTCACAATGTTCTCTATCTTGGGTGTGTAAAGCTGCTGTTCTGGGCCCATGTCAATTTTCTGTTGTTGTCGTGTCCAATGAAAAGCCTCAGATATCTCCATACATCTCTATCACAGCAATGTTCTCTATCTTGGGTGTGTAAAGCTGCTGCTCTGGGCCCATGTCAATTATCTGTTGTTGTCGTGTCCAATGAAAAGCCTCAGATATCTCCATACATCTCTATCACAGCAATGTTCTCTATCTTGGGTGTGTAAAGCTGCTGTTCTGGGCCCATGTCAATTTTCTGTTGTTGTCGTGTCCAATGAAAAGCCTCAGATATCTCCATACATCTCTATCACAGCAATGTTCTCTATCTTGGGTGTGTAAAGCTGCTGCTCTGGGCCCATGTCAATTATCTGTTGTTGTCGTGTCCAATGAAAAGCCTCAGATATCTCCATACATCTCTTATCACAGCAGTTGTCTTACTACAGGGATACAGTATGATATTACTATATGTATGATAGTGTACTATACAGTAGTATATGTAGTACAGTAAGACCTTCCTGTAAAAGACACCTAATTACAGAGCCAAAGTGTCTTTTAGGGAGAGGTGTCCTCTTACCGGAGAGTTGCTAAATAGTAAAAAAATGGTCATTTTGCAAATGAAAACGGTCCATTGTAGAGAAGAGTCTACTAGCGAGAGTGTCCTCTCATGGAGGTTCTACTGTATATTCAATTGTATGATAGTACTTGCTACAGTTTTTATTCAAAGTGAGATATTTAATTGGAACTTTTCATCTCTGCTACCAAGTTTAATAGATTTTCTGTTCTCTGTGATTATAACTTTTCTCTAAATCAGCTAAATAGAAGCCAGCAGCACTATTGACAAAACTCCGCCCTTGCTGGTCCCAAGCCCGGATGAAAAAGGAGGAGGGGGAGCAGTAACAAGCTCACTAAAAAACCTGGGCTCAGCTGGCCCGGCTGATAGTACCCTGTAAGGGCTCCTAATCCAGGGATACAGGATGAGCAGCATTTGTACTCCATGTTAGGAGCGGCTGCACATGGCATCTGTTCCTCATGTCAGAGGCGGCCATTTATTTTGGAGCTAATTCGGCCTGCCACTGAGTAGTGCTCCCAGTCTTAATGACAAAGGCAGATGCATTCTACTTCACCCAGTGACAAACTGTCTTGTCAGGCTAAGGAGGCCTCTTTTCTATAGAAATGACTGTGTAAATATATACAGTAGAACCTCCATGAGAGGACACTCGTGCTAGAGGACACCTCTCTATAAAGGACAGTTTTATTTGCAAAATGATCATTTTTACAATTTAGAAACTCTCCGGTAAGAGGACATCTCTCCCTAAAGGACACTTTGGTTCTGAAATTAGATATCCTTTATACAGTGATGTTCTACTGTATATAACATTCCCCCCACCCACTTTCCACATAGTTTTAAAGTTTTTTTTTTTGTATTATTACTAAAATGTAGTAGAATGAGGACCCTCATGCTAGAGGATATCTCTCTATAATAGGACAGTTTTAATCACCAAAATTATCATTTTTACTAATTAGCGACATTGGTAACAGAACAACTCTCTCTAAAGGTCACTTTAGTGCTGCAACTAAGTGTTATCCTTTACAGAGAGGCAGTTCTATTGTATTAGTCTATTGTACACATGAGAAATTCAGGAAAGTATCTCCAAATAATGATCCTGGTACAGAGCAGGAGGGACAAGCACCGGTTCTGTCCTCCGAGGAGAACAACAGTCTTTGATTTCCAGACTTAAGTCTGGTCATCTACGGACAATGACTTTCCAGAATGGTTGCAAGATTTTCCCACTATGTACAAAGTGCAATTCTCAACCTACAACCCCAAAACACATTATTGACTGTATTGACTCATCCATTGATGAGCCTACTCTTCCCCAGCAGACACCATCAAAAGTCTCAAGCTTTACAAGCTCGATACCTTAATTTGATTGAGTGGAGATAAGAAAGAAAAAGAGATCATAAGGTACAATTTGGATTTTAGATTAGAAATAAAAGGTAATAACTCCAAATTCAAATAAATAGTGTGTGACCTTTCGTTAACAGCATTGTTACTGAAATGTCACATACACCTATCCCCCGATTTACACGATAGATACGTTCCTGAGAAAAACATGTAAATCGGGGGATAGGTGTACACCGAAATAAAAATAAAATGCATTGACAGGTTAAAATATGTAGTCAGCACATAAGCTCGGGATTCCTTGTGAGATGTGTACACAGCGCATGTGTTCAATCACAGTAGCATTTAGTATAGTGCGATAAAAAAAAAAAAAAACTTATTTGGAAAACCGTGTAAAAGCGAAAACGTGTAAAAAAATTACCGTGTAAATCGGGGGATAGGTGTACTTTTTATTGATTTGGATTTAGAATCTTATTACCTTTTATATCAAAATAAATCTTTAAAATGAAAAAATCCACTTAGATTGCCGAGTCATATTTAATTGGTGCTCATCTCCTTCACTAATCTGATGATGATTTCAGGATGATTCCATGGACCCAGTCCACTTCACCTTCCTCATCGCCGGCACAGAGATCAAAGAGTGCCTGGGAGCCACCCTACAAGGATTGATGAAGGATGGAGCCAGTGTTTGCGAGACCAATGTTGACATTGTTTATGTGCCACACACCAGGTTCCATGTCAGGTCACTGGCTCGCTGCTCCTCTAGCATTCCTGGCCACACTGGAGCCATCCTTATTGCTTCCTTCAGCCCTGATGGCAGGTACGTTGGATTGTGTGCGGAACCATCTATTTACTTCTCTTCAACCTGGCAGCATTCCTTTCCTCTCAGAGAGCTTCTTTTTAAAACTACAGTAGAACCTCCATGAGAGTACACCTTTCTATAAAGGACAGTTTTCATTTGCAAAATTACCATCTTTTACCTTTTTGCAACTCTCCAGTAAAATGACACCTCTTCCTAAAGGACACTTTGGCTCTGCAATTAGATGTCCTTTTTTGTTTGTTCACAATGTTTTAATTGCACGATATAGGTGTGTGCGCCATATCTGTATTCATAATGATAAACTATTTGTTTATCTAATGGTTGATTGAACTGGTGAAACCTGCAGGGAGGGTTCATCACTGATGAGCCAAGCTCTTCCAGTATTTTATCCCTGTAGTTAGTGCAGTAAGGAAATTGTTTGTTTTCAACATTCAGGCATAAATAGTTAATGATTTTTGAACACAATTATATTTTATTTTTCTTTCAAAGGCTAAACCTTCTATTCAAAACAAAAGGTAATAAGACCAAATCCAAATGAATTAATAGTATGTGACATTTCGGTAACAGCGTTGTTACTGAAATGTCACACACTATTAATTCATTTGGTCTTATTACCTCGGGCATATCATCTATAATCCAAATTGTTCCTTATTACTTTATTCTAAATGTTTTATTGTTATTCCAAAAGTTTTCCAACTTGTCATTGACAAGAATCTGATGATGTACAGAAGTCTGGCGACTGGCTCAGCAGACAATACAGTCCGGTTCTGGGACCTCTCCACTCAAACTCCACTGTTTGGTCCCTGCAAAGGTTTGTTCTTCACTGAATTCTCAGAGACAAATCTCTGACTTGGAAACTCAATATCTTTTTTCTGTCAAGGAATTTTTAAAATATAATTTTAGTATGTGTGTTGTGGTAATAATACCATATATGTATGTTGTAAACCCGGGTAAGCCAACAAGTGAGTTGGAAGCAGTCGGGGTTGAGTGGCAAGGCGTGCAGAGTGGGAAGTCCGCACGGGACAGTAAGGACAAAGTTTGGTATCAAAAGACGCTCTCCTAGTACGTCTCACGTGGCACCAGGACCAGGGGAAAGTTGAGGATTAACTGAGGAAACCTCAGCGTCCTGCATGAAGCCGCAGAGGCAGAGAGGAGCCAAAACGACGGCCATGAGGACCGCCGTGAGATGATAATGGCCTAGAACTGAGCGGCCTGTCCGAAAATATCGACTGTAACCTAACTGTCAACATCTGGACCAACGCCCTTTTTGTCCCTCCCTGCATCCCCCGGGTGTCCGGTGGCAAGCTGGTGTCACTTTGAGACGACTAGAAAAGACGTCATACTTTATTACTTACATATCACATTGTTTAAATTACGATATATATTAACACATAAAAATCTGAATCCAAGGAATAAGCATATTTACTCCTGAAGTCCTACCGAACATTCCCAAGAACAGCCTGGTGAAATATGATAAACTGGATGTCCACCATTAGATGTGAAGACTAAGCCAGGATAGTTGGTGACTTTAGTACGTGGTGGCTCCAGGAATCCGAAGTACCTCAGGAGAAAGAGGCAGATGTCTGAAAATGGCAAAAGGCAAAGAATAATGAAATGCTACATATGTCCAGTTTTGCGCTAAAACTACGACATTGACTGTGACTCAATCACATATCAGGGTATCAAGCATGTAGAGCTCTAGATGTTGTCTGCTGGGGATGAATAGAGCTCATCAAAGAATATTTGACACCCAATATCTTTCTTCTTTCTTATCTTCACTTAATCATATCAAGGTATCAAGCTTGTAAAGCATGACAACCATCATGATTGGGTGAAGTAGAATGCGTCTGCCTTTGTCATCAAGACTGGGAGCACTACTCAGTGGCAGGCCGACTTAGCTCCAAAAGAAATGGCCGCCTCTGACATGAGGAACAGACGCCATGTGCAGCTGCTCCTAACATGGAGTACAAACACTGCTCATCCTGTATCCCTGGATTAGGAGCCCTTACAGGGTACTATCAGCCGGGCCAGCTGAGCCCAGGTTTTTTTAGCGAGCTTGTTACTGCTCCCCCTCCTCCTTTTTCATCCGGGCTTGGGACCGGCAAAGGCGGAGTTACACCCAATATGATTGAGTGAAGTAGAATGTGTCTGCCTTTGTCATTAAGACTGAGAGCACTATTCATTAGCAGGCCACTGACTTAGCTCCAATATGAAATGGCCGCCTCTGACATGAGGAACAGACGTCATGTGCAGCTGCTCCTAACATAGAGTACAGACTCATCCTGTATCCCTGGATTAGGAGCCCTTACAGGGTACTATCAGCTGGGTCAGCTGAGCCCAGATTTTTTTTTTTAGTAAGCTTGTTAATGCTCCCCCTTTTCCATCCCAGCTTGGGACAGGCAGCGTTTTTAACTTCCTTATTTGTAGGAATTACCTCATCTCTATCTTTAAAACATAAAAGTTGGTTGAGTGGTTGGATTGCTGTGTGCAGGCCATTTGAATGACATCTTTGATTTGGCCTGGTCCCCTGATGGGAGTAAATTGGCTACAGTCTGCAAAAGTGGAATGGTAGGTTCTCTTAGATCTCATCTTTTGTGTGTGTGTGGAACACAGTTTTTTTTTTTTTTTTGTAAAAGTACTCTTTCACATTTATACTCAGGGAAAAAACTTAAGGAAAGGTAAAGTCTTTGATTGCCCTGGTCATCTATTTTTTTTTTTTTGTTTATCCCTAGTAAGTGGTCTTGTATGGCCAGTTTTGAGCTTTGAGATACAGGTTGCTGCCTGTTGGTTCATCCCACATTCCAGAATAGCTCCAGGCTTTTGGTTCCGATACCAATGATGGAATGTTGGTTCCTGTATTTTTGCCTGGATGTTTCTTTTTTGAAGGTGTTGAAATCAAGGTCTGGGTTAGGCATTGCTGCTAATTTTGCAATCTGCTGTATCGTTGCCCTTCAGTCCTATGTGGGATCCTATGGAAGCTGACTTGTGTGTCCAAATTCAGATCAATTTTATTCAGGTACATTTTTTAGAGCTGGTGTAACAATAACTTGTAGAGATGACAGTTAGTCTGTGAAGAAGACATTGGGTCCTCCTTATCAATGTGTTCTAGGGGCTAGGCTGATAGCTTCCAGTTCAGCATTAAAGCTCCCAAATTGGTGACCTTGAGTTCCTGACTTTGGTTTCTGTCCTGTATGAGCACACCACTCTCATCTAACATTCTAGATCAGGGGTCGCCAAACTCTTCAGTCAGCAGAGTCAAAAATTACAATTTACAAAATTTCTAAGATTTTAAAAAGCCACAAAAATTTTTCTTGCCAACAATAAATAATATTTACGTATGGAACTATATAAAGACTTCACATCCAAAGAGCCTCATGTGGCTTACAAGCCGCAGTTTTCCGACCCCTGGTCTAGATCCATCAATGTAAATTTTTACAAAGTTTGTTCCATATTGATTTACCCTTTCAAGTGTTAGGAACTTGAGTTTATACCAACTTTAATTCAACTGTAAATTTTGACTACATGGGGTGTTGAATTAAAGAAATTAGACAGTACACCTATCCCCCGATTTACACGGTAGGATACGTTCCTGAGAAAAACGTGTAAATCGAGGGATAGGTGTATATTAAACTGTCAAATCTGAATAGGTGTTCGCCCCCTCATGAATCAGAGCCTCCCAATATTCTTTTCAACATAGGTAGTATAGAGTAGAATATCGCATTTTAGTATAGTGTAATAAAAACAAAAAAAAAAAACTTATTTGGAAAACCGTGTAAAAGCGAAAACGTGTAAAACAAGTACCGTGTAAATCGGGGGATAGGTGTATACAGTAGAACCTCCATGTGAGGACACCTCTCTAAAATGTCTAGTTTTCTTTGCCGAATCTACCATTTTTACTAATAAGCTACTCTTTTAAGAGGACACCTCTCCTTAAAAAATACTTTGGCTATGCAACTAGGTGTTGTCTTTTACTGAGAGGTAGTTCTAATATACCTTGAATAAGATCCATCTTTAAGATATGCAAATTCATTGTGTCGGTCCGCATTGGACACTTTTTAAATTTTATTTAAAAAAAAAAATGCTCCAATGGCCCTCGATTCTTGCAAAAGTCTAACCCCACCAGCGAGTGCAAGTAACGAAACGGAGCTCTGGCACATTTGTAAGTGCAAAGTCGAACTGCTTTTCACATGTATAGACATGTGGTGCGCTTACAGTAAAAACAGTCGCTAACTACCCACCATGATTATCATGATGGCCTGTACCACATGTACTAGGGATAATTAAAAAAAAAAAAAATTGTGTCGGTATATTCAACTATGGCTCATAATTGTAGAAGAGCTTCAACTTTAAAAACTTCCCTCTCTGTATTAACTAAGAGAACCTTGTGAAAAAATAGTACAAATGTAATATTGTACTGGGATAAGGTGAATAAATTAAGAAAAAGGCTTCTTCTTATCGAGCAACTGAAAGTTGCTGATGGCTTGCGCCATTAAAAATCAATGAGAATAGTTGATATTTATTCCGATAGATGGCGCAAGCCATCAGCAACTTTCAGTTGCTCGATAAGAAGAAGCCTTTTTCTTAAAAAATAAGAGAACCTTGGTAAAACCCCACCAGAGTGTATGGGGTTTTAACACACTAGCAAGTGAAACTGCCCTTTCTACATGTGGTGCACTTACAGTATCCAACAACAACAACTAAAGCCTTTATTTAGGGCATTCCACCCCATATACGATTTGCCGTATTTACACATAAACAAGAGGAGAGGGAAGAGGAAACATTTAAAGCAAAATAAAGTTTGTCTCATATTCAGTTACCTATTTACAGATAAGTCATCCTCCAGTATCCTTTGCCCTGCATTCTTTCTTATGCGCTCAGCTTCTGTGCAGAACTTGAAGTATTTAACAATCAGTAATTCATATCCAGAGCTGAAGAGAGAAGTTGACATATGTGTTGGTATCTAAATTGACCAAAGTTAGGGCTTGGGAAAATTTCAGTACGTACTTACAGTATCCACAATGTAGCTTGGCTCCTGCAGCTCCCAAGAACACATTTTTGTTTGTATTGGATGCACTAAACAGGACCTTGGGGAGAGGCCGCTACTTATCATCAAACAGCTTGAGGAGCATTGACTCGTAGAATTTATGTAACCTTTGTACAATGGGATAAGAAACAATAACAACACATTTATAGTTCTTTTGATAGTAACCAAAATGTGTATGCTGACAGCTGATCATATGGAACCCCAAAGACGGCACAATGATAGGGAAGCCCATCAAGGCTCACCAGAAGTACATCCACCGTGTGGTTTGGGAGCCCTACCACATGTAAGTATCATCCTACCACTTGTGGTGTCAGTGGAAGGATGGTCTAAACCATTGGTTTTCAACCGCTACGACCCTGGATTGAATCTCCAATTGGGCACTTTTTTCTAATAAAAAAAAATGCTCCAACAGCCCTCATTCATGCAAAAGTCCAACTCCATCAGCGAGTGCAAGTAGCCAAATGGGGCTCTGGCATATTTATAAATGCAAAAGTCAAACTGCCTTTCATATGTATAGACATGCGGTGCACTTACAGTAAAAATAGATGCCAACTTCTATCCACCATGATTAAAGAAGGTTGGAATCCTCTAAAGAATGTAAGTAATAGATTTAAAGCGTACGAGGATGCGTTTCTTATAAGTTTTAATAAAGGCGAGCTTTCGGGTCAATAACCCTTCTACAGGACATCATATTTAAATAAACTTGCATCTTATATATATCCATATTGAGAAAAATTAGCATATATACAAGAAAAACAAACGTATTAGCAAATTAGTGAGAAAAGTAACAGTAAGAAATATCCGCGTGCCCCGAGCATGCCAAGTGGGAAATCAAAAGAAGCTTCACGTTTAAGATACAATTCAATTTAAGGCAGCATGAGTAAAACAAGCCAAAATAAAACGTACTGGCAATGGTCACCTAAGGTACACTATGGCAATATTGCTTTGTATATATCAGGGATGTCTATGTGTCTATTAATACTATTATGACTTAAAGAGAGCAACGCCTCGACGACCAATCTTTTGTATTTGCTCTTGATTCCTGAGTAATATGCCTGTGGGTGAGAGGTATCAAAAGAATGTCCTGTATGTCTAATGTGTTGCACTATGAGAGATCTAGGTTCACTGTTTCTGATGTTTCTGTGGTGTTCGTCTATCCTATCCTTGATTCTTCGGCCTGTCTCTCCTATATACAAACTGTTGCAATCTGAGCATTTTAAGGAATACACGGAGTTTGTAAGATATGGCAGGGTAATGGGAAAACTATTTCTGGTGATGGGGTTTCTAACTATTGTTTCTAATTTAGGAGTGTTGGTATAATAGGTGCGGATTCCGTACTTGTTTTTTAAGTGTCTAGAGATGTTGATACTATAGGTGGAGTATGGGATGATGCAAGTCGATCTATAAGTCTGACTGTTTAGCTGCTGTTGGGGATTGTGAAAGTGTCAGAGAATGAAGTTTCTGGGGTAACCTGAGTTCATTAGGTGATTAACCACATTTTGGGTCTCTGTTTGTTTAAATTCAGACGTTGAGCAGTGTGTAAAAATACGTTTCGAGAGGGTTTTGACAGTATTAATTTTATGGCTGAGGGGGCAGTATGAGGAATATTGTATATAGGAGGGATGAAAGGAGGGCTTATAGTATACGTTAGTGATATACCTGCAATTCTGTTTTGTAATCATGATATCTAAGAAAGCTAAGGTACAATTGTTTTCTATTTCTACTGTGAATTGGATGTCCGGAAATAGTGAATTTAATTTGGTATGAATACTGTCCAAGGATTCTGTTTTAACTATACAGAAAATATCGTCTATGTATCTAAACCAAGTATGAATATCTGCTGGAAAATGACCTGTAATTAAACAATCTACTTTTCGCATAACTATTTCAGAGAGTGGTGAGGACAAAGGGCTACCCATGGGAGTACCCTTGGATTGCCTGTAATAACGTTTATCAAAATTGAAAATACTATTGCTTAGACATATCGATATTAAGGTGGTTAACTTAGATATCATATCTGTTGTATACCCGTGCGTCCGGAGGAATTCTGTGGTGCATTCCAAGATGAGGGAGTGAGGGAGACTGGGGTATAGATTGATCACATCAAAAGAGATCATAAGACTGTTGGGGACAACCGGTAATTGCTGTATATGGTCTAAGAATTTAGGTGTGGAAGAGATGGACGTCGAGGCGGCGCCCTCTTTAAGTAAGGAGGCATACTTAAAGAGGGCGCCGCCTCGACGTCCATCTCTTCCACACCTAAATTCTTAGACCATATACAGCAATTACCGGTTGTCCCCAACAGTCTTATGATCTCTTTTGATGTGATCAATCTATACCCCAGTCTCCCTCACTCCCTCATCTTGGAATGCACCACAGAATTCCTCCGGACGCACGGGTATACAACAGATATGATATCTAAGTTAACCACCTTAATATCGATATGTCTAAGCAATAGTATTTTCAATTTTGATAAACGTTATTACAGGCAATCCAAGGGTACTCCCATGGGTAGCCCTTTGTCCTCACCACTCTCTGAAATAGTTATGCGAAAAGTAGATTGTTTAATTACAGGTCATTTTCCAGCAGATATTCATACTTGGTTTAGATACATAGACGATATTTTCTGTATAGTTAAAACAGAATCCTTGGACAGTATTCATACCAAATTAAATTCACTATTTCCGGACATCCAATTCACAGTAGAAATAGAAAACAATTGTACCTTAGCTTTCTTAGATATCATGATTACAAAACAGAATTGCAGGTATATCACCAACGTATACTATAAGCCCTCCTTTCATCCCTCCTATATACAATATTCCTCATACTGCCCCCTCAGCCATAAAATTAATACTGTCAAAACCCTCTCGAAACGTATTTTTACACACTGCTCAACGTCTGAATTTAAACAAACAGAGACCCAAAATGTGGTTAATCACCTAATGAACTCAGGTTACCCCAGAAACTTCATTCTCCGACACTTTCACAATCCCCAACAGCAGCTAAACAGTCAGACTTATAGATCGACTTGCATCATCCCATACTCCACCTATAGTATCAACATCTCTAGACACTTAAAAAACAAGTACGGAATCCGCACCTATTATACCAACACTCCTAAATTAGAAACAATAGTTAGAAACCCCATCACCAGAAATAGTTTTCCCATTACCCTGCCATATCTTACAAACTCCGTGTATTCCTTAAAATGCTCAGATTGCAACAGTTTGTATATAGGAGAGACAGGCCGAAGAATCAAGGATAGGATAGACGAACACCACAGAAACATCAGAAACAGTGAACCTAGATCTCTCGTAGTGCAACACATTAGACAGACAGGACATTCTTTTGATACCTCTCACCCACAGGCATATTACTCAGGAATCAAGAGCAAATACAAAAGATTGGTCGTCGAGGCGTTGCTCTCTTTAAGTCATAATAGTATTAATAGACACATAGACATCCCTGATATATACAAAGCAATATTGCCATAGTGTACCTTAGGTGACCATTGCCAGTACGTTTTATTTTGGCTTGTTTTACTCATGCTGCCTTAAATTGAATTGTATCTTAAACGTGAAGCTTCTTTTGATTTCCCACTTGGCATGCTCGGGGCACGCGGATATTTCTTACTGTTACTTTTCTCACTAATTTGCTAATACATTTGTTTTTCTTGTATATATGCTAATTTTTCTCAATATGGATATATATATAAGATGCAAGTTTATTTAAATATGATGTCCTGTAGAAGGGTTATTGACCCGAAAGCTCGCCTTTATTAAAACTTATAAGAAACGCATCCTCGTACGCTTTAAATCTATTACTTACATCCACCATGATTGTCATGGTCTGTACCCCACGTGTGTGTACTAGGGATAATAATAAGTGTGATGATAAAGCACAATTTGCATTGATGGTGACAATGCTGTTGCTGAAACGTCACACACTAATAAATTATTTGGATTAGGTCTTTTTTTTTTTGGCTTATCCCTAGTACCTGTGGTACAGGCCATGATAATCATGGTGGATAGAAGTAGGCGGCTGCTTTTACTGTAAGCGCACCACATGTCTACACATGTGAAAAGCAGTTCGACTTTGTGCTTACAAATGTGCCAGAGCCCCGTTTGGTTACTTGCACTCGCTGGTGGAGTTGGACTTTTGCAAGAATCGAGGCCATTGGAGCATTTTTTTTTTTTTTTTTAACATAAAAAAAGTGCCCAATGCGGGAATCGAACCCGGGTCGTTGCGGTCGAAAAACCAACGGTTTAACCAGCCTTCCACCGACCCCCTGGTCTTATTTTCTTGTAATACAAAGTGTGATGTATGATAAAGCACAATTTGGATTATAGTTTATAATAAAAGAAAACAAGACCTAATCCAAATAATTTATTAGTGTGTGACGTTTCGGCAACAACATTGTCACCATCATCAGACAAAAGAATAAATGATTTATTCTTTTGTCTGATGATGGTGACAATGTTGTTGCCGCCCTTGGCAGAGCTGACTGCTATAGGGCGCGTCCCCAGGTGGCGGATAGGGGAACGACCTTCAGATATGAAGGCCAGCTGTGAAACAAGCAGAATAACTCTGACGAATAAGCAGTCGCGGACCAACAGCAGCATTGTTAGAAGAGGAGTAGACCTCTTTAAAAATCCTGACTTCAACTGACCCAGTTGATAGACCTCAGCAAGGGTCCCACTCCAGGGATACGGAGGAGCTGCGTCTGTACTCATGTTAGAGTCGGCAGCAAAGGCGTCTGCTTCCATGTTAGGAACGGCCTCAAACTACAGGCAAAGTCAGACTTTCACCAAAGTGTGCCTGGATCATAATGCCATGATCAACGAAAGCTGCACCCCTATACCCCATTCCATGAGATCAGATGTTGATTTGCATGCTGCATCGCCCGTCGCGCAGAATAAACAGGGGCGCGGTCAGGACTTAGGTAGAGGGTTCTGTCCGATAAGTATAATACAGTCTCCACAAACTTCTAACTTTGCAGCTTCCAAGCAATTGAGAATTTTGCAGTGCAACATAAATGGATTGTGCTCAACAGCAACAAAAATAAAATTAGAAGAAATAATGGAAATAGCTGAAAAACAAAAGATACAAATTATAGCCTTACAGGAAACCAAATTAAATGAAAAGTACAATCTCAAATATAAAAACTATAATATCCTCAGAAAAGACAGAAATAAAGAAGGGGGTGGCCTTGCATTTTTAATCAAGAATTTGTACTATGAAGACATAGCCATTAAAATTCCAAACACATCAGACCTCGAAGCCCAAGGTATCAAAGTCTACCTCAGTCAAAACAAAACCATCAACATATTCAATATGTATCACCCACCAAACAATAAACTTATTGACGATGGAACAATGGCTCAATTTCTTACAGACAACACAATTATTGTAGGTGACCTTAATGCCAAACATCAACTATGGGGATGTTCCATGCCAAACCCAAGAGGCAAAATACTTTCAAACATATTTGACGACAATGCCTTCATGTGCTTAAATGATGGGAATCCCACCCACCATTCCTACAGCTATAATACTGCACAAGCACTTGATATAAGTTTCTCCAGTCCTGACATTTTCCACAAATGCAAATGGCAAATATTAAAAAGTATTGGAAGTGATCATTTGCCTATTTTGATAGAAATTAGCACCAAGACCAAAACCAGCTCAATTAAAGAAAAATTCTGGAACTTCAAAAAGGCTAATTGGAATCTTTACCAGAAAAACACCAATGAAGACTTTAGAAAAGCACCCACTAGAATAAAAGATCTGGAACAAAATTGGATATCTTTCAAAAACACCATTATTAAAGCAGCCAAAGTTTCAATACCAAGAGGTAATATTAAGAAATGGATTCCAAATTATACACACCAGGCAAAAGATATTCAAACACTTATAACTAAAAGAAATGAACTACAAAAAAAGTGCACACAAAACCAAACAAATTGTAGAACTGAACTGAACATTGTGAATGCAAAAATAAAAAGGTTATACGTAAATATGAAAAGAGAAAAATGGAAACAAACTTGTGAAAACCTGAACCCAAGAAACCCGAATACAAAACTTTGGCATTTGGCAAAACAAATTGACAGAGCCCAGCCACAAACTGAAAACACAAATATGATTAAGAATACGGATGGTACCCCAGCAACTAATGACAAAAATGCTGCTAATCTTTTAGGTAATTCATATCAAATAAGTAGTAAAATCAAATTCGAAATAAAAGATAAGGAAGTTGAAAAAAAGGCCCGAAAGATTATTCATGACTGTAAAAATTTCACCAGCACTCATAATATTTTCCATGAAAAAATCAATATGAAAGAGCTAGATTATGCATTAGAAAACACTGACCTAAACAAGACTCCTGGGCCAGATGGAATCCATGGCCAAATGATATCAAACTTGGGCAAAAATGGCAAAGAAATACTTCTTGATATTTTCAATAACTCCTGGAAAACTGGAAAATTGCCTCAAGACTGGAAAACTGCAACAATAATTCCTATTAAAAAACTTGACAAATCTGCTGATGACCCAAAAAACTACCGACCTATCTCCCTCACAAGTATTTGCTGCAAATTAATGGAAAAAATTATACTCAGACGACTTACCTACCACCTTGACACAAGAAATCTCTTACCAGAAGAACAATATGGATTTAGGAAAGGACATGGGACAATAGACCAACTCTTATTTTTCACAAAAAAGGTAAAAGATGCACAAAACAGAAAACCAACTAGCCACACCATAGCTGCTTTTTTAGACCTTACACAAGCTTTTGATAAAGTATGGAAAAACAAGTTGATTACAAAATTATACAAGCATTTCAAAATTGATGGAAAAGCTATCACTTGGATAAATGATTTCCTTAAAAATAGATACATCAGGGTCAAATATAATGGAACTCTATCTAAAACCTTCAAATTGTACCAAGGATTACCACAAGGATCAGTCCTTAGCCCAACTCTCTTCACCCTATTTATTGCAGGCATAGAAGAAAAAATTTCACATAAAACCAATATTGGACTTTTCGCTGATGACATTATTCTATGGAGCAGTAACACTAACTGGAAAAAAGCTGAAAGGGATTTGAACAAGACTCTTCTCCACCTAGAAAAATTTGCTAATAAACATAAATTAGAATTTAACCCCCAAAAATCTGAAACCTGTCTTTTTACTACCGATAAGAAACTATACAAAATAAGGCCAAAAATTATTCTGAAAGAACAACAATTACAATATAATAAACATCCTAAATATCTTGGCTACACCCTGGATCCAGAAATTAACTCCAGTAAACATATTGAAGAAGTTATTAGAAAAGGAAGAGACCGACTAAAAATCCTGAAATATATTTCAGGAAGAGAGTGGGGAGCCGATGCAACCACACTAAAATTAACTTACACGTCTCTAATTAGACCTATCCTGGAATATGGATATCAAATCTATTGTACAGCATCTGAAACAAATCTAAAATCACTGGAAAGGATACAACTAAGTGCAGCTAGAATTATTACAGGTCTTCGAAATACCTGCCCTAACGATATTGTACTTTACGAGGCAGACATTATGCCCTTAAAGGATAGAAGAAGCTACAATCTGCCAAAATATATAAACAAAATCAAGAGTTATGGAAACAAACACAGAACTTCCAATTACATACTTAATTGGGAATCCAATCTAAGACTCAAAAAAGAAGGTCCTCTCCACCTGGCCAAAAGAAATGGATTTTCAAAATATAAAGTAGAAAAAAATTATTTAGCAGAAAAAATTTCTCCATGCGAACCACTACAAAATGTTATTTTTAATGACACTTTAAATGAACCCACCAACAAACAATACCAAAATCCAGAATACTTAAAACAATTATCATTAGAAATAATTAATAACATTCCTAAAAATGCAATAACTATTTATACCGATGGTAGCAGAGACGAGCTAGGACACACTGGCAGTGGCTGTCTCATCAAAACTACAAATGGCATTGAGAAAATGAACAGAAGAAACCCAGATTTTTGCTCAGTCTTCAGATCAGAACTTATAGCCATCTATGAAGCCTTAAAATCCATCAGAAATACTAATTATCAAGATATCTGGATTCTTACTGATAGTAGAAGTGCCATACAACACTTGAGTCACACAGGGGAACTCAGAGACAAAGTAAGCAGGAACATAATTGGTTATCTCCAAAAACTCTCAAAAACCTCAAAAATTCACCTTCAATGGATACCCTCACATGTTGGAATTGAAGGCAATGAAGCTGCTGATGTTCTAGCGAAAAAAGGCACAAAAGAACCCTTGCCACAGAAAAATAAACTTACTTTTAAAGAAATAGAAACAGTAGCCAAAACAAAAATAAACAAGAACTGGAGGATCCCACCTAAGCACAGTTGGTACAGTGGAGTGAACCCAGGAGGAGCTCTAAACATCAGAAATAGACAGCATCAAACAACACTAACAAGATTTAGAACAGGCCATCTCAAGCCATTGAAGATAGAAAATAATAACAAAATCTACCCCACTTGCCCAAAATGTAGCTTGTCACCTGCAGCTCCAGAACACATTTTGGCTTGCATTAGATGCACTAAACAGGACCTTTGGGAGAGGCCCGCTGCTCATCATAAAACAGCTCGAGGAGCATGAACTCATGGAATTCGTGTAATCTTTACACAAGGGGATAAGAAACAACAACAACAACATGTTGTTGCCGAAACGTCACACACTAATAAATGATTTGGATTAGGTCTTGTTTTCTTTTAAAGTGTGATGTAGTACTTACCTTCCTTGTATGCAGGGGGCCAGAGTGTAACAGGCTGGTGACAGCCTCCTGTGACGGCACTGCCAAGGTGTGGAGTGTAACCGCCCGAGTGGTGCTGTTTGTCTTGAGCCATGCCAAGTCAGTGAAGTGTGTCAAGTGGGGAGGCTACTGGCCTCATCTACACCGGCTCCCAGGATCTCACAGTGAAAGTGTGGAGTGCCATTGATGTAAGTCTCCACTAGTTTTGGTGCTAAATGATAACGTACAATTTGGATTATAGAGAGATTAGAAATACAGTAGAACATACTCCATGAGAGGACACTCGTGCTAGAAGACACCTCTCTATAAAGGACAGTTTTCATTTTCAAAATTACTATTTTTACTATTTCCTTTAAAGGACACTTTGGCTCTGAAACTAGATGTCCTTTACAGAGAGGTTTCTACTGTATATAAAAGCTTCTGAAAGGTTTCTACTAACTGACAATGTTGTTCTTTCCAGGGAAAGCTGTGCCGTACCCTGAAGGGCCACTCCCACTGGATCACCCAGCTGGCTCTCAACACGGACTATGTGCTGAGAACAGGACCATTTGAGCCCTCGCTGGAGAAGCTGGGAGTGTGGGAATCCACCCCAGATAACAATCAGCTTGTGGTGCGAGCAAAGCAGCGTTACAGCGCGGTGCACGAGAAGCTGGAGGAGAGGCTGGTGTCTAGCTCCAATGACCACACAATGTTCCTGTGGGCGCCGGAGTCAAGCAACAAGCACATTGCTCGCATGGTGGGCCACCGGGACAAGGTGATGGATGTCAAATTCTCTCCTAACTGCGCCTTCATTGCCTCTGCCTCCTTTGACAAGTCCATCCGGCTGTGGGAGGGAGCAACAGGCCGGTTCTTGACCACTCTGTACGGCCACATCCTGCCGGTCTACCGTCTGGCCTGGTCCCCAGACAGCCGGCTCCTTCTGTCCGGCAGCAAGGACTCTACTCTGAAGGTGTGGTCCACAGAGACAAAGAAACTCCACAAGGATCTACCTGGCCATGGTGATCAGGTGATTATTATCTTCTCCACATTTATTCCCCCACATTTTACCTCAGTTTTATAAATGCTCATGATTAGGTTGGACCTGTGAAAGAAGAAACTACAGTAAAAAACCTCTTCAATTTCCAAACCTGATTTAATTCTCAACAGTTACAAATCCTACAATAAGAGGCTTATTCTCTTCAATTTGCCACAGAAAAATAAACTTACTTTTAAAGAAATAGAAACAGTAGCCAAAACAAAAATAAACAAGAACTGGAGGATCCCACCTAAGCACAGTTGGTACAATGGAGTGAACCCAGGAGGAGCTCTGAACATCAGAAATAGACAGCATCAAACAACACTAACAAGATTTAGAACAGGCCATCTCAAGCCATTGAAGATAGAAAATAATAACAAAATCTACCCCACTTGCCCAAAATGTAGCTTGTCACCTGCAGCTCCAGAACACATTTTGGCTTGCATTAGATGCACTAAACAGGACCTTTGGGAGAGGCCGCTGCTCATCATAAAACAGCTCGAGGAGCATGAACTCATGGAATTAGTGTAATCTTTACACAAGGGGATAAGAAACAACAACACAACAACATAATTCAACACTGACTTTAATTCTACAGAAAATTCTGATCCCTTGGGGTGTTGAATAAAAAAAAGTTGGACTCTAAAAGATTCTATCAATGCCAAAATTTGGTTCATAATGTCTCAGCCAGATACACAGATGGGTGTACCATGTCACCAATTGGAAGGGTCGTCTAAACTGTTGGTTTCTGCGTACTACAACCCGGGATCAAATCCTGAATTGAGCACTTTTTTCTAATTCCATATTCCCCAGATTTTTCTTCGCCTCAAAAATGAAAGGAAGAGCCACCAAAGAAGAAATCAAAATAAAATTGATGAAGGTCCAACCCTTGAGAATTAACTTCTTCTGTTTGTGTCATTAGCTGTAAGAAAAGATAGAAGCACACAATGCATGGAAGGGTCATATTTTGATGGCACTATAAGGAGAAAAGTTGAATATCTCTTGTTCAAATAAAGGCCAGCCTTTGATCATAACTTGTATCTACAGGCCAACCTCTTTAAAGCAACACCCCCAGGAATTGGTGATTCTTGTTAAATTATAGGTTTGATGGCAACTTGAAAAATGATTGAATTAAATAGGTTGTATTTATGCCAATACTTTATGCATACAACTAATATCATTTTATTCGTGATTTTATTTATTTAACAGTTGGGAGAGACACGCCATACCCACAATTTGGATAATTGCGTGTATATTTTAAATTATATACAATTAATACAATTGAACATTGGGAATCATGAAAATTAAACGTTCGATGTCAAATTTTACATATAGTAATTTTAAGTAGTAGCTTGAAATATGTACAGTCAACACTTTCGCCTCAAAATATACATCCTGCAGAATCTATTAAACTTGATGTATTGGTCTTTATTGCAAGCAGCTTGTTTTGTATTAGTCAGGTAAAGTTGGTTTTCTTCCCTTAGATCAGAAGTTAATGGACAGTTTATCAGAAGGTGTTCAGGGGTTTGTTGTTCGTTTCCACAAGTGCATGCTGGTGAACCAATTTTGCCAATTCTAAACAAATATGTGTTGAAGTCACCATGTCCAGTAAAAAATTGAACGTTATAGAAGTTGGGTTGAACATAGTTAGGAATTCTTGAAATTTTATTCGTGATCGAACATTGTGGCCCATTAAATGTATTACATCCCAAACATGATGCGACGCCAGCCATCTCTGTCTTAAGCTCAATGTACCAGTGAGTTCCTTTAATTGGTCCACAAAGCGTGTCAGTGGGCATTCAGGTATACGTCGCCCAGATGTTTTTCTGGTCAGTATGGTGAATACCACCCCCCTGCGTCGCGCGATGTGACTGAAGAATCTCAAACAATTCATACACATTATACTCGCCTTTATGCATACCTTGTTATAATTGAATTTTTATCCTTGATGTTAGAGGTACTGACAATGAATTGTGTGGTTTACCAGATTTACACAGTGGACTGGAGTCCATGTGGCGTAATGGGAGCCAGCGGGGGTCTAGACAGAGTTCTCAAATTGTAAGTCCTACATTACAATTCCTCCTTTTACAACTAAGTGTACCACACTTCATAATATAACTGTCTCCCAAAGTCCTTTTAACTGCCTCAGCATGGTGACCCAGGGCTGGATAGTATGTCTGGAGTCTTGTACTACTGGCACCCTTAGACATGAAGTCTGTCCTACTAAGCCCAGCTAAATGTTAACAGGACAGTATGTCTGGAGTCTTGTACTCCTGGTACCCTTAGACATGAAGGCTGTCCTACTAAGCCCAGCTAAATGTTAACAGGACAGTATGTCTGGAGTCTTGTACTACTGGTACCCTAGACATGAAGGCTGTCCTACTAAGCCCAGCTAAATGTTAACAGGACAGTATGTCTGGAGTCTTGTACTACTGGTACCCTAGACATGAAGGCTGTCCTACTAAGCCCAGCTAAATGTTAACAGGACAGTATGTCTGGAGTCTTGTACTACTGGTACCCTAGACATGAAGGCTGTCCTACTAAGCCCAGCTAAATGTTAACAGGACAGTATGTCTGGAGTCTTGTACTACTGGTACCCTAGACATGAAGGCTGTCCTACTAAGCCCAGCTAAATGTTAACAGGACAGTATGTCTGGAGTCTTGTACTACTGGTACCCTAGACATGAAGGCTGTCCTACTAAGCCCAGCTAAATGTTAACAGGACAGTATGTCTGGAGTCTTGTACTTCTGGTACCCTAGACATGAAGGCTGTCCTACTAAGCCCAGCTAAATGTTAACAGGACAGTATGTCTGGAGTCTTGTACTACTGGTACCCTAGACATGAAGGCTGTCCTACTAAGCCCAGCTAAATGTTAACAGGACAGTATGTCTGGAGTCTTGTACTCCTGGTACCCTAGACATGAAGTCTGTCCTACTAAGCCCAGCTAAATGTTAACAGGACAGTATGTCTGGAGTCTTGTACTCCTGGTACCCTAGACATGAAGTCTGTCCTACTAAGCCCAGCTAAATGTTAACAGAACAGTATGTCTGGAGTCTTGTACTCCTGGTACCCTAGACATGAAGGCTGTCCTACTAAGCCCAGCTAAATGTTAACAGGACAGTATGTCTGGAGTCTTGTACTACTGGTACCCTAGACATGAAGGCTGTCCTACTAAGCCCAGCTAAATGTTAACAGGACAGTATGTCTGGAGTCTTGTATACTCCTGGTACCCTAGACATGAAGGCTGTCCTACTAAGCCCAGCTAAATGTTAACAGGACAGTATGTCTGGAGTCTTGTACTCCTGGTACCCTAGACATGAAGGCTGTCCTACTAAGCCCAGCTAAATGTTAACAGGACAGTATGTCTGGAGTCTTGTACTACTGGTACCCTAGACATGAAGGCTGTCCTACTAAGCCCAGCTAAATGTTAACAGGACAGTATGTCTGGAGTCTTGTACTACTGGTACCCTAGACATGAAGGCTGTCCTACTAAGCCCAGCTAAATGTTAACAGGACAGTATGTCTGGAGTCTTGTACTACTGGTACCCTAGACATGAAGGCTGTCCTACTAAGCCCAGCTAAATGTTAACAGGACAGTATGTCTTGTACTCCTGGTACCCTAGACATGAAGGCTGTCCTACAAAGCCCAGCTAAATGTTAACAGGACAGTATGTCTGGAGTCTTGTACTACTGGTACCCTAGACATGAAGGCTGTCCTACTAAGCCCAGCTAAATGTCAACAGGACAGTATGTCTGGAGTCTTGTACTCCTGGTACACTAGACATGAAGGCTGTCCTACTAAGCCCAGCTAAATGTTAACAGGACAGTATGTCTGGAGTCTTGTACTCCTGGTACCCTAGACATGAAGGCTGTCCTACTAAGCCCAGCTAAATGTTAACAGGACAGTATGTCTGGAGTCTTGTACTCCTGGTACCCTAGACATGAAGGCTGTCCTACTAAGCCCAGCTAAATGTTAACAGGACAGTATGTCTGGAGTCTTGTACTACTGGTACCCTAGACATGAAGGCTGTCCTACTAAGCCCAGCTAAATGTTAACAGGACAGTATGTCTGGAGTCTTGTACTCCTGGTACCCTAGACATGAAGGCTGTCCTACTAAGCCCAGCTAAATGTTAACAGGACAGTATGTCTGGAGTCTTGTACTACTGGTACCCTAGACATGAAGGCTGTCCGACTAAGCCCAGCTAAATGTTAACAGGACAGTATGTCTGGAGTCTTGTACTACTGGTACCCTAGACATGAAGGCTGTCCTACTAAGCCCAGCTAAATGTTAACAGGACAGTATGTCTGGAGTCTTGTACTACTGGTACCCTAGACATGAAGGCTGTCCTACTAAGCCCAGCTAAATGTTAACAGGACAGTATGTCTGGAGTCTTGTACTACTGGTACCCTAGACATGAAGGCTGTCCTACTAAGCCCAGCTAAATGTTAACAGGACAGTATGTCTGGAGTCTTGTACTACTGGTACCCTAGACATGAAGGCTGTTCTACTAAGCCCAGCTAAATGTTAACAGGACAGTATGTCTGGAGTCTTGTACTCCTGGTGCCCTAGACATGAAGGCTGTCCTACTAAGCCCAGCTAAATGTTAACAGGACAGTATGTCTGGAGTCTTGTACTCCTGGTACCCTAGACATGAAGGCTGTCCTACTAAGCCCAGCTAAATGTTAACAGGACAGTATGTCTGAAGTCTTGTACTACTGGTACCCTAGACATGAAGGCTGTCCTACTAAGCCCAGCTAAATGTTAACAGGACAGTATGTCTGGAGTCTTGTACTCCTGGTACCCTAGACATGAAGGCTGTCCTACTAAGCCCAGCTAAATGTTAACAGGACAGTATGTCTGAGTCTTGTACTCCTGGTACCCTAGACATGAAGGCTGTCCTACTAAGCCCAGCTAAATGTTAACAGGACAGTATGTCTGGAGTCTTGTACTACTGGTACCCTAGACATGAAGCTGTCCTACTAAGCCCAGCTAAATGTTAACAGGACAGTATGTCTGAAGTCTTGTACTCCTGGTACCCTAGACATGAAGGCTGTCCTACTAAGTCCAGCTAAATGTTAACAGGACAGTATGTCTGGAGTCTTGTACTCCTGGTACCCTAGACATGAAGGCTGTCCTACTAAGTCCAGCTAAATGTTAACAGGACAGTATGTCTGAGTCTTGTACTACTGGTACCCTAGACATGAAGGCTGTCCTACTAAGCCCAGCTAAATGTTAACAGGACAGTATGTCTGGAGTCTTGTACTCCTGGTACCCTAGACATGAAGTCTGTCCTACTAAGCCCAGCTAAATGTTAACAGGACAGTATGTCTGGAGTCTTGTACTCCTGGTACCCTAGACATGAAGGCTGTCCTACTAAGCCCAGCTAAATGTTAACAGGACAGTATGTCTGGAGTCTTGTACTACTGGTACCCTAGACATGAAGGCTGTCCTACTAAGCCCAGCTAAATGTTAACAGGACAGTATGTCTGGAGTCTTGTACTCCTGGTACCCTAGACATGAAGGCTGTCCTACTAAGCCCAGCTAAATGTTAACAGGACAGTATGTCTGAAGTCTTGTACTCCTGGTGCCCTAGACATGAAGGCTGTCCTACTAAGCCCAGCTAAATGTTAACAGGACAGTATGTCTGAAGTCTTGTACTCCTGGTACCCTAGACATGAAGGCTGTCATACTAAGCCCAGCTAAATGTTAACAGGACAGTATGTCTGAAGTCTTGTACTCCTGGTACCCTAGACATGAAGGCTGTCCTACTAAGTCCAGCTAAATGTTAACAGGACAGTATGTCTGAAGTCTTGTACTACTGGTACCCTAGACATGAAGTCTGTCCTACTAAGCCCAGCTAAATGTTAACAGGACAGTATGTCTGGAGTCTTGTACTACTGGTACCCTAGACATGAAGGCTGTCCTACTAAGCCCAGCTAAATGTTAACAGGACAGTATGTCTGGAGTCTTGTACTACTGGTACCCTAGACATGAAGGCTGTCCTACTAAGCCCAGCTAAATGTCAACAGGACAGTATGTCTGGAGTCTTGTACTCCTGGTACACTAGACATGAAGGCTGTCCTACTAAGCCCAGCTAAATGTTAACAGGACAGTATGTCTGGAGTCTTGTACTCCTGGTACCCTAGACATGAAGGCTGTCCTACTAAGCCCAGCTAAATGTTAACAGGACAGTATGTCTGAAGTCTTGTACTCCTGGTGCCCTAGACATGAAGGCTGTCCTACTAAGCCCAGCTAAATGTTAACAGGACAGTATGTCTGAAGTCTTGTACTCCTGGTACCCTAGACATGAAGGCTGTCCTACTAAGCCCAGCTAAATGTTAACAGGACAGTATGTCTGGAGTCTTGTACTCCTGGTACCCTAGACATGAAGGCTGTCATACTAAGCCCAGCTAAATGTTAACAGGACAGTATGTCTGGAGTCTTGTACTCCTGGTACCCTAGACATGAAGGCTGTCCTACTAAGCCCAGCTAAATGTTAACAGGACAGTATGTCTGGAGTCTTGTACTACTGGTACCCTAGACATGAAGGCTGTCCTACTAAGCCCAGCTAAATGTTAACAGAACAGTATGTCTGGAGTCTTGTACTCCTGGTACCCTAGACATGAAGGCTGTTCTACTAAGCCCAGCTAAATGTTAACAGGACAGTATGTCTGGAGTCTTGTACTCCTGGTGCCCTAGACATGAAGGCTGTCCTACTAAGCCCAGCTAAATGTTAACAGACAGTATGTCTGGAGTCTTGTACTCCTGGTACCCTAGACATGAAGGCTGTTCTACTAAGCCCAGCTAAATGTTAACAGGACAGTATGTCTGGAGTCTTGTACTCCTGGTGCCCTAGACATGAAGGCTGTCCTACTAAGCCCAGCTAAATGTTAACAGGACAGTATGTCTGAGTCTTGTACTACTGGTACCCTAGACATGAAGGCTGTCATACTAAGCCCAGCTAAATGTTAACAGGACAGTATGTCTGGAGTCTTGTACTACTGGTACCCTAGACATGAAGTCTGTCCTACTAAGCCCAGCTAAATGTTAACAGGACAGTATGTCTGGAGTCTTGTACTACTGGTACCCTAGACATGAAGGCTGTCCTACTAAGCCCAGCTAAATGTTAACAGGACAGTATGTCTGGAGTCTTGTACTCCTGGTACCCTAGACATGAAGGCTGTCCTACTAAGCCCAGCTAAATGTTAACAGGACAGTATGTCTGGAGTCTTGTACTCCTGGTACCCTAGACATGAAGGCTGTCCTACTAAGCCCAGCTAAATGTTAACAGGACAGTATGTCTGGAGTCTTGTACTCCTGGTACCCTAGACATGAAGGCTGTCCTACTAAGCCCAGCTAAATGTTAACAGGACAGTATGTCTGGAGTCTTGTACTACTGGTACCCTAGACATGAAGGCTGTCCTACTAAGCCCAGCTAAATGTTAACAGGACAGTATGTCTGGAGTCTTGTACTCCTGGTACCCTAGACATGAAGGCTGTCCTACTAAGCCCAGCTAAATGTTAACAGGACAGTATGTCTGGAGTCTTGTACTACTGGTACCCTAGACATGAAGGCTGTCCTACTAAGCCCAGCTAAATGTTAACAGGACAGTATGTCTGGAGTCTTGTACTACTGGTACCCTAGACATGAAGGCTGTCCTACTAAGCCCAGCTAAATGTTAACAGGACAGTATGTCTGAAGTCTTGTACTACTGGTACCCTAGACATGAAGGCTGTCATACTAAGCCCAGCTAAATGTTAACAGGACAGTATGTCTGGAGTCTTGTACTACTGGTACCCTAGACATGAAGGCTGTCCTACTAAGCCCAGCTAAATGTTAACAGGACAGTATGTCTGGAGTCTTGTACTACTGGTACCCTAGACATGAAGGCTGTCCTACTAAGCCCAGCTAAATGTTAACAGGACAGTATGTCTGGAGTCTTGTATATACTCCTGGTACCCTAGACATGAAGGCTGTCCTACTAAGCCCAGCTAAATGTTAACAGGACAGTATGTCTGGAGTCTTGTACTCTGGTACCCTAGACATGAAGGCTGTCCTACTAAGCCCAGCTAAATGTTAACAGGACAGTATGTCTGGAGTCTTGTACTACTGGTACCCTAGACATGAAGGCTGTCCTACTAAGCCCAGCTAAATGTTAACAGGACAGTATGTCTGGAGTCTTGTACTCCTGGTACCCTAGACATGAAGGCTGTCCTACTAAGCCCAGCTAAATGTTAACAGGACAGTATGTCTGGAGTCTTGTACTACTGGTACCCTAGACATGAAGGCTGTCCTACTAAGCCCAGCTAAATGTTAACAGGACAGTATGTCTGGAGTCTTGTACTACTGGTACCCTAGACATGAAGGCTGTCCTACTAAGCCCAGCTAAATGTTAACAGGACAGTATGTCTGAAGTCTTGTACTACTGGTACCCTAGACATGAAGGCTGTCATACTAAGCCCAGCTAAATGTTAACAGGACAGTATGTCTGGAGTCTTGTACTACTGGTACCCTAGACATGAAGGCTGTCCTACTAAGCCCAGCTAAATGTTAACAGGACAGTATGTCTGGAGTCTTGTACTACTGGTACCCTAGACATGAAGGCTGTCCTACTAAGCCCAGCTAAATGTTAACAGGACAGTATGTCTGGAGTCTTGTATATACTCCTGGTACCCTAGACATGAAGGCTGTCCTACTAAACCCAGCTAAATGTTAACACGACAGTATGTCGGAGGAGAATTTGTGCCAGAGGTAGTCTTGACCTGAACAGGTGTAAATTTTCTCCCAGTTAACTAACAAGTGTCTTAGTGTGTTAAACTATTTTTTTATGTGTATGATTCTTTCAAAAATAAATCAAATTTCTACTGCCCTTACTGAAATTATATATTGAATAAAATTGATTTAATTTAAAAAGAATCATACATGTCAAAAACAGTTTAACTATGTCAAATATTTGGTACTTTAGAAATATGATGTTATATAACTAAGTTTGTGTAATAACTTTGCTGTATTTACATAAAAATATGAAGAGAATATTTTTTCCATTGTTTCTTACAGATAATGTGATGTGCAGATGGAGATGTTAAAGACGGGCTAGATGGACTTGTACCATATTTCTCTGTTAATATTAAAATAAATCTTTGTTAATTTATTTACATATTGGCTCTCCTTTTTTTTTTTGCTTCATTATCTTCCTCTCATTCTTTTGTATAATTTTTTTTTTTGCTTATCCCTAGTACACGTGGTACAGGCCATGATATTCATGGTGGATAGAAGTTGGCGACTGCTTTTACTGTAAGTGCACCACATGTCTACACATGTGCAAAGCAGTTCGACTTTGCACTTACAAATGTGCCAGAGCCCCGTTTTGGTTACTTACACTCGCTGGTGGGGTTGGACTTTTGCAAGAATTGGGGGCATTTGGAGCATTTTTTTAATCAGAAAAAAGTGGCCAATGCGGGAATCGAACCCGGGTCGTAGCGGTCGAAAACCAACGGTTTAGACCATTCTTCCACCGACCCCCTATATTTTTAATTGTAAATAACATAAGTTAGGTGTTGCTCTTTTTAAGCGGTACCTAATAAAGTTATTTTGGAACAGGAATAGGAAACAAATTTTTTTAATTTACTTTTTGATATAGAGTAAAACCCTTCTATAGCGAACTTCGATGAGACAACCTGTGGTTCACTCTGGCCATAGTTCACTTTATTATAAATAAAAAATGAGTATTATTTCAAGTTTGTTATAAGGGAAGGTTTGCTATATCCCAGGTATGTTTTAGCAGGGTTTTACGGCATTAGAACCTTTAGTAGACACCTCTCTACAAAGGACAGTTTACATTTGCAAAATTACCATTTTTACAATTTAGCAACTCTCCAGTAAGAGGACACCTCTCCCTAAAGGATACTTTGACTCTGTAATTAGGTGTTGTTCTTTACAGGGAGGTTCTACTGTATCTATTTGCATAACTAACATGTCTGAAGGTGAAGATCAATTCCAAATTGGTAGTTTTTTAGAGTGATTTGTTGTGACCTCAAAGGAGAAAAACTTCCAAAAATTCCAACTTCTATTTTGAACTTAGTGAACTTAAAGTCAAAACTGCTTAAATTCAATATAAAGTTTGATTCATCTGTGATTAATATAATCTGGGCAACTCTGTGCTTCACTTCCATCAATAATTGACAATATGACCCAGAATAAGTATATTGCTACGGCGTTTTATGGTTTCCACAAGTCCATATCTCAGAAGAAGGCCAAGTGACACTCACTCCTCACTTTCTTACTGCTACTCTTTTTGTGTTGTTTTTCTTGCTTCCCTCTTTCTCTTTCTTGTTTTTTTTTTTTTTCCTTTTCTTCTGTATATATCGCTATTTCCTTTGTCTCACTGCTTTGTTCTTATGCATACCTCTGGTGAATCCTGTATAGGGTCAGTGACCCTGAATAAAGGCTTTTTGTTGTTGTTGTTGTTGTTGATTAATATAATCTGTTTAAAATATCCTCCATATATTACCTTTGTAGTTTTATAATAAGAATATGTGTGGATATATATTTTTAAGAGAGAGGGAAAGAAAAAAAGAGAAAAAAAAGAATAAAAAGGTATAACCCTGACTTCTCAAATTGCTTTTTTGGTTGAAAATCACAAACTTTCATAATAAATATCAACAACTCTGCCTTTGCTAATCCCAAACCCAGATGAAAAAGGAGGAGGGGGAGCAGTAACAAGCTCTCTAAAAAAACCTGGGCTCAGCTGGCCCAGCTGATAGTACCCTGTAAGGGCTCCTGATCCAGGGATAGAGGATGAGCAGCATCTGTACTCCATGTTAGGAGCAGCTGCACATGGCGTCTGTTCATCTTGTCAGAGGCGGCCGTTTCATATTATATATATTTGTACATTGAAGTTTCCTTTAGTCTCTTATTAAAATCTATATTTAAAAGGAGTGGTTAATTTCCCTTTTGACACCTTTTTCTCTTGGCCCATGCATTGCACAAGCTCCACGTTTTTTAGAGATTGAGATGGAGGCAATGAAAATATCAAATATGCTCAGATTACTGGCGGAAAGCCAGGATTACGGAGAACGTGAGAAGGTGGCACTCCCATCCAGAAAGATCCTACAAATGCCGAGAAATCGGCGGAAGAAATTGCCAGAATGCTTTTTCTAATAATCAGGCAAACAGCGGAAATTCAAATCATGCGCTTGGAAAAATTCAAGCCAATGCAAATTGGGCTGATCGCATTTATGCTTTGGAAATATATCTATTTCCGAAGGTTACCTAAAAGCGCTAAAAGAAAGGACCCGAAGGCAATCCAGGTAAGGTCCCAACAGCTGACTCAACCATAAAAAAGGGTGACAAGAGATGCTGTGACACAGCTGATAGCAGCAGGCCCTGAGCAAGGTCAGGTCTGCGGCAGCGTCATTCGACCAATACTGCTACATTGAATATTGTGCTGAAATCAGGCCAGTACAGTATATCTAGGCACTGGGGGAAATGCTGGGAAAGGGCGCGGTCTTCCAACTGATGAAGATGTCCGCCCAGGTTCTGGTCGGGTTGGAGATCATCGAAAAGGCGGAGTGTCTCACTATCGGGAACACCCTTCTCAAAGTGTTCCCCTACAGGAAACACGTAGACAAGATAGTGGTTGGGAACCTCCCAATCGCTTTAAGGGATGAGGATATTGTCGCGGCGCTGCTGCAGGGTTGTCTCTCTGACCCATGAGATAGTGGCGAATGTTGGCTAAACCTGGATCACAGGTAACAGGAAGGCCTTCATCCTTCTAAATGAAGGATTGAAACTTCACCAGCTCCCTGTAAAGCTGGTGAATGTCTCGAAAGGCGAATCGACGCCTGCCTACATCACCTACTGCCACCGATATCGGCGAGCCACAAGCCCCTTGGGATCAATGGGAACGTCATCAGGACATCCAGCATGGCCCAGTGTCGAAGCCCTCTCCTCCAATCCCATGTCCTCCAACAATTCTGTCCTCTCTATACCAGCTGCAGAATTGTCTGCACCCATCTAGCAGACCCGTTAACACCCTCCAGCCCTGCCGCGTCTTCGCACGGGCGAACATCCCTGTCGATCCCCAGGGGACTCCAACTTCTAAACCTCCTGTTCCCGCGTCGAGAACCAGACAGTTGCCGTCACGACCAGCGACCTCCTTGACCATTATCGAGCCAAAGGCGGTTCTTGCGAAAGATATCAAAACAAGGCTGCACCATCCACCCAGTCTCTACCTCCATTACACAACCAATTCAGTCTATTGAGACCGCTCAGGTAATTAAGCTCGTGGAGCAGGTAGAGAAACTTTTTGAACAACTAAACGTTGAGTCTTTTACTATCCCCCCTCTATGAGGAGGTTTATGAGGATGAAGTAATGGACGTGGGTTTTTCCGCCCTGAGAAGAAAGACTCCTGAGGAAATTCTCGCCTGGAAGCAAGACCATTCTGTACAAATTCCTCAAAATAGCAATTGAGCATGTTGGGACAAAACTCCTTTATAAGCAAGCGCCTGTCCAAACTCAGAGTGACTTGTAATTCTTGATATAATCCAGAAATCCCTTCAGAGAAAGCTCCATCTGATGTTAAATATATATATGCAGTATATTTTTAATATTGTAATATGCTGTAATATTGTAAAATGTAACTGCTTTTCACATGTGTAGATATGTGGTGCGCTTACAGTAAAAGCAGTCGCTAACTACCCACCATGATTATCATGGCCTGTACCACGTGTACTAGGGATAAGCAAAAAAAAAAAACATATTTTCTAATTAGTTAAGTTAGAGTCAATAATTTATAAGATCATATCCTCCTAATAAAATGTACACTGCTCCTATTTGCTACCACTCCCCATATTTTGTATGATATGCTATATCTTTATTAATATTATTTTGTATCATTCTTATTTGTATTCAAATTCAAAATGATGACTTCAAAATAAAAACAGTAAAAGAGTGGGTTTGAGGACATCTACGAGGCAAAGATTCAAAGGACATAACAGACGCCCAGGAAGGGGTTTTATAAGCGACCCCTCCCGGGGTAAACACAGTGTCAGCTCAGTGTGTTCATGTACGCAGGCCGCTTCTGGCTCTCTCTCCTTGTCTAGGTGTTAGGCATCCAGGTTTGTGTCATGGCCTCCACCTTTGTCCCGCTCGGTGCTAACATCTAGCCCTGGCTCTACTTCTTGCTGTCTTGTGAGGGAAAAACTCACAACTCTCATCCCACGTCTACGACTGCCAGTTTATTCAGGCTAGAAAGAAAGAAACAGGGACAGGCCGTGTTATGTTGTACCAATATTTTGGTTACTTTGTTGTCATGTTCTAGTGGTCTGTGCTGTGTTTTTAGAATTTGATCAAACGTGATCCAGAAAGAGCCTGTACTCTGTTGTTGGGGCTTTTACTAGTACAGGTATCGTAGACTTGAAAAGCTCCTTATCCACCCTGAAAAGACAGAATATTGGAAATATAGTTTAGCACTCTTGGTAGTTTTTAGTCATGTGAGCAGAGTGGTTAGTTTAGAGGTCAGAGTTATAGCCTCCTGGAATGTTTGCTACAAAACAAGGAAATATTAACCTTCTGAACCTTAATAATTTCACTTGATTCAGCTTTGGGATCTATTGACTCTACTACGCAATGTAATTAATCAAAGAAGCCATTGAACTTTGGAAGAACAAGCTTTCTCCTCCTGATGCAACTGAACTATACGAGATGAAAAGGGATTATGACATTTCCAGTATGCTGGGATCGACCAAGACTCGCGCCTTTAAAATAATCTTTTAGAAGGAACTAAGCTTTATTAATGATATCAAGTATTAAAGCTTTAATGTTATGCATTTTTTTTGTTAATTGAGGTTGGAATTGAAAGGTAAATTAATAAAGGTTGGCCGTGATGTTGAGCCTATGCTTAGCCGATAGAAGGTGTTTACTATTTTCAGTGCAGGGATGCTTGTTGTTTGGTGGTGGGTTACAGCCATCAAGTGGTTTGACACAACGCATATTGGGATTTGTGTAAACAAAAATAATAAAAGTTTTATATGTCGATTTATTATTTTCTCGTTGCAGTAGGATAGAAATTTGTTGTTTTCATTTTTAAAGAATAAAATTTTTATTGTTTTTATAATTTTAAAATAAATTTAAACACGCAAGCTCTCAAATAAAAAAACAAATAAAAATAAATCACTGACAAACTGTTGCTTAAATTTGACTAATAATTTCATTATTTCTTATTCCAAGGTGACTAGAAGATAAATATCGTTAGCCAATTATACGGTTTAAGGACAAGGGGTAGATAGTACTTGAGCTTCTGGTTTTGAATTTCGAATACTCTTTGGTTGTTGCATACGAAATATAATGAAAAACTGAGTGAGTAACATACTTTTTATATTATGGTCTTATGATTTACCTACATAATATTTATGTTAAACAAAAGCATGTGTGTGTGGTTTAAAAAAACAAAAACTTATTATTAATTATAAAAGTTGATAATATAAAAAAAGTCAGATTTTATCAAGCTTTATGTAAAAATTAAAAGGAAACTCCAAATAAATGATAACCGGAAAATTCTTTTTTAAACTAGCTCTTTTGGTCATAATATAAAATAAAAGGTTTATATTCACATTTCAAGAAATAAGAGTTATGTAAAAAAATCGTTTTAAGTGAATTTTAACGTGAAGAAATCGTTTGTTTCTTCATTTTTAACTTTATATATCAACTCTTTTTTTTTTATTAGGATCTTCTATAAAAATCTGTAGTCCACATTATTATGGGCTGAATGGGCTGTTTAACTTTGTTAATATGGTAAATGAATAAAAGTATTATTAGGTTAAATAAAAATACTTCCTTATACAGAAAACATGTAGTATTATAGTTAGTGTACAGTAAATAATGATATGGGCTTTGAAAATATCAATCTATTTTATTAAATTTTGTTAGGTTGTTGGAAAATATCTAGTATTTTCTAGAAATAAATTATTTATACAAATTTTGCACTTTTAGGACAACACACACACAGTTCATACTTTAATAACAACTTTATAATGCACAATTTGGATTATAAACACAAGGTAATAAGACCAAATCCAAATAAATAGTGAACTTCTTAGGTCCATTAAAGTCTATAAAATTGATAATGCACAATTTGGATTATAGATTATAAACATAAGATTACTTTTGTCTATGAAGGTAACAATGCTGTTACCGAAACATCACACTATTTATTTATTTGGATTTGGTCTTATTACCTTGTATTAATAACAACTTGTATTCTATAAAATCTTCTTCTTCTTTCTTATCTTGACAACCATCATCTTCTTCTTCTTCTTTCTTATCTCCACTCAATCACACTAAGGTATCAAGCTTGTAAAGCTTGAGATTTTTGATGCTGTCTGCCGGGGAAGAGTAGAGCTCATCAATGGATGAGTCAATACAGTCAATAATATGTCTTGGGGTTGCAGGCTGAGAATTGCACTTAGTACATAAGGGGAAAACCCTGCAACCATTCTAGAAAGTCATTGTCCGTAGATGACCAGACTTAAGTTTGGAAATCAAAGACTTGTTCTCTTGGGAGGACAGAACCGGTGACAACCATCATGATTGGGTAAAACTCTGCCTTTGCCTGTCCCAAGCCCAGATGAAAAAGGAGGAGGGGGAGCAGTAACAAGCTCGGTAAAAAACCTGGGTTCAGCTGGCCAGGCTGATAGTACCCTGTAAGGGCTCCTAATCCAGGGATACAGGATGAGCAGCGTCTGTACTCCATGTTAGGAGCGGCTGCAGATGGCGTCTGTTCCTCATGTCAGAGGCGGCCATTTTTTTTTTTTGGAGCTAAGTCGGCCTGCCACTGAGTAGTGCTCCCAGTCTTAATGACAAAGGCAGACGCATTTTACTTCACCCAGTGTGGAGATAAGAAAGAAAAAGAAGAAGATGATTGGGTAAAGTAAAATGTGTCTGCCTTTGTCATTAAGACTGGGAGCACTACTCAGTGGCAGGCCACTTTGCTCCAAAAGAAATGGCTGCCTCGGACATGAGGAACAGACGCCATGTGCAGCCGCTCCTAACATGGAGTACAAACGCTGCTCATCCTGGATCAGGAGCCCTTACAGGGTACTATCAGCCGGGCCAGCTGAGCCCAGGTTTTTTAGTGAGCTTGTTACTGCTTCCCCTCCTCCTTTTTCATTCGGGCTTGGGACCGGCAAAGGCGGAGTTATTCTATAAAATGATATTGATGAATAAATGATATTTAAGAAAGTATGGGTATCATGTAACTGTTCACTATTACCAACTCCACTACAACTACACTGGACTGTATTGGAGCCAAGAAGGAAGACCTCTATACAGGAACCCCAAGACTATAGTATAAAAAATTATTGCTCTCAACCTTCATGACCTAGTGAAATCTTACCCATGGGATAATTTAAAAATTTGTCTAGGTTTTAAATTTTATATTTTCCTTTTCCGCATTTGTAGTTTGTGGCTTTCTTGAAGGTGGGGTTTTCTAATTTTTCAGATTTTTCGTAGAATTTAAATGATTTTACGATGTACTAGAGCGCCATCTGTTATCAAATTATAAAACTATTTTAGAGGCGTAATATTCTTTTTAAAATAAAACAATTTCTACTGTCCTTACTGCGATGGAAAAATTAAAGGGAGGGCCTGGCTCATCAGTGGTGAACCCTCCCTTCGTACCGCTGGGAGGGTTCACCACTGATGAGCCAGGCCCTCCCTTTAATTTTTCCATCGCAGTAAGGACAGTAGAAATTGTTTTATTTTAAAAAGAATATTACGCCTCTAAAATAGTTTTATAATATAAATAATTGTCTAATAATGTAGTCATTGATGTTTTCGATATTTAGATCGTTCCTGAGGATTGTGTTCCGAACGAACCAGGGTGGAGACATGATTTTTCTGATCATTTTATTTTCAAATACTTCTAGCTTTTTAAGGATGGTCTTATGTGCTGTTATAAAAATGGGGTGGCCATATATAAGTATTGGTCTTATTATTGACGTGTAAATGGTTCTTTTGCAATGAAGGGATAATTTTCTTTCCGGTCCTAGAAGTAGGGATAATCGGTGTTGGGCAGCTTTCGCCAAATTAATTCTGTTTTCGATGTGTTTTTTGAAGGTTAGGTGCTCGTCTAGGGTCATCCCTAGGTATCGGATGTTCACTTTCCATTTAATATTGTCTTCGAAGACGAAGAGTTCGTCTAAAGGTTTCTTAATTTTGTCTTTTTTTCTGGAGAAAATTATTGCTTCACTTTTTTGGGGGTTCATTGTGACTCGCCATTCCTTACACCAGAGCGTGGAAATGATACAGGCCTCTTGGAGTTTCATGTGAGTCTGTCGAAGGTGTATGTCGAGGCCAAAATGGCGGTATCATCGGCAAATAGGTGTAAAGAGGTGTCTTCAATACAGGGGAAGTCGTCTATATATATGTCAAATAAGGTTGGTCCTGTGATTGATCCTTGGGGGACCCCGGCAAGGATGTTCCTAGCTGTTGACAGTTCGTCTTTGACTCGTACCTTGAATGTTCTGTTCGTTAAGAAGTTTTGCGTTATTTTTATGATGTCTCCAGGAAGGTGCTTTTTGCACATTTTGTAGAGAAGGGCCTCATGCCAGACTTTGTCGAAAACTTTGGTGATATCCAAGAACACTGCTCCTGTTATTTGGCCTAGGTCCATGGCTTTTCTTATTTTTTTCAGTGACAACAACTAGCTGGTGCAATGGACTTCTTTTCCAAGTTCAAAATCACTTTATTAGGTACCGCTCAATAAGAGCAACCTAGTTTATGATAATTGAAACAATGAATAATATGTGAAGGGGACTTCTTTTCAAAATCTAAACTAACCTAATTAATATATTATAATTTGGGATATTGGTGAGCAGTTTGCACCATTCTTCAATTACATAATAAGCCTAAATTACAAGGTAATAAGATCAAATCCAAATAAATTAATTGTGTTTGATATTTCGATACCAGCATTGTTACCATCATCTGAAAAAATACTAAAAAGATTTTTTTAGTCTTTTGTTTAATGATGGTAACAACGCTGCTACCAAAACATCACACACTATTAATTTATTTGTATTTGGTCTTCTTACCTTATAAAACTTAAGTTTTAAACATTTAATATTTTATCTTGCTCCTAGTGCTACACAATAGAAAGGAAATTATAAAACTATTTTAGTGGCGTAATATTCTTTTTAAAATAAAACAATTTCTACTGTCCTTACTGCGATGGAAAAATTAATTTATAAAATTTATAATTATATTAAATTCTGCTGTCCTAAAAGCTTATGTCCATAGTTCTTCTAAAATACCCATTCCAAGAGTCTTACAACAGTCACCTATAAAAGGAAGTTCCAAAAATGCAATATAACAGCGGTATGGTAGATTAAACTGGCGAAACCGCTGGGAGGGTTCACCACTGATGAGCCAGGCCCTCCCTTTAATTTTTCCATCGCAGTAAGGACAGTAGAAATTGTTTTATTTTAAAAAGAATATTACGCCACTAAAATAGTTTTATAATTTGTTAACAGATGGCGCTCTAGTACATCGTAACATTATTGTTCTAATAAAAGACACAATTTGATATTTGCGGAAGAGCGATTGCTCGAAGCATATTATATATTTATAATTATATTTAATTCTGCTGTCCTAAAAGCTTATGTCCATAGTTCTTCTAAAATACCCATTCCAAGAGTCTTACAACAGTCACCTATAAAAGGAAGTTCCAAAAATGCAATATAACAGCGGTATGGTAGATTAAACTGGCGAAACCGCTGGGAGGGTTCACCACTGATGAGCCAGGCCCTCCCTTTAATTTTTCCATCGCAGTAAGGACAGTAGAAATTGTTTTATTTTAAAAAGAATATTACGCCACTAAAATAGTTTTATAATTTGTTTAACAGATGGCGCTCTAGTACATCGTAACAATAGAAAGGACTTGTTGTATCAGTTGGTGGAGAGGATATGAGTGTAGAGGAAACAGAGTTAAAATAGAAAACTCTCAGGGGAAATTACAGCTGCTGTTTTTGGTAACTCCCTCAGCGAGGATCTTCATAGAAATAAGGAGCGGAACAAAATCTTTAGAACTTGTACAGTAGAATCTCCAAGACACCCCTCACTAGAGGAAACTCCTCTATAAAGGACAGCTTTCTTAGCAAAGGATACTTTGGTTCTGCATCTTGTGGTGTCTTTTAGAGAAATGTTATCTGTACTGAGTATTTTTTATATTTTTTACAGTAGAACACCTCCATAAGGTGTTGACCCAATATGATTTCTGCCCAGTGCTCTGAATGTCAAAGTGAAGAAATTCAACCAAGCGCGGGTAAATGGCGGGAGTAAAAAAAAAAACACTTCCATAAGAGGACACATTTCAAGAAGACACCTCTCTACAAAGGACAATTTTCATCATTGATATATCCATTTTTTACTACTAAACAGCTCTCTGTTAAAGGACACTTTGAAACTAGGCTTTGTTCTTTAGAAAGTGGCTCTACTGTATAAATTATCTTTATTTTGTTTGAAAAAAAAATTATTATACAGTAGAACTTCCATGAGAGGACACTCACACTTAGAGGACACCTCTTTATAAAGGACAGTTTTCATTTGCAAAAATACCATTTTTACAATTTAGCAACTCTTCAGTAAGAGGACATCTCTTCCTAAAGGGTAGTTTGGCTCTGCAATTAGGTGTTGTTCTTTACAGGGAGGCTCTACTGTAATAGATAATATTTGTTAAAGAGCAATATTTTCTTCATAATTCTTGTTAATAATGCATTCTTATCTTCAAGAAAATAAGACCTAATCCAAATAAATTAATAGTGTGTGACGTTTCGGTAACAGTGTTTTGAAAGAATGTGTTCAGTGGTTTTATCATTATCAGAATAGAGAACGTTAAGTCCTCTTTTTTTTTTTCACAGCAATTTATTTAAGGCAAAAACCAGAGTTTGCCCTAAGCTATGAACTGACCAATATATAACGATAGTTTTCATCGTTTAATACAAACAAAAATAAGACCTAATCCAAATAATTTAATAGTGTGTGACAATGCTGTTGCCGAAACGTCACACAACTATTAATTTATTTGGATTAGGCCTTATTTTCTTGTAGCTATAATCTTTAATCCAAATTGTGCTTTATCACATTCTTATCTTAAAAACCTGAATATTAGCCTGTCCCCTACAAACATGTCTAGACCACCAGTTTTTCAAAACCCTATTGCCAATAGGAGAATGACATATAGAGTGAGTGTGTGGAAACAAATCAGTCGTCCGTGCTGTCACGCCATTGTCCACCAGATGTCTCACAGCTGGCTTCACACACTGCACTGAGGCCTGAAGACAGCATTTGTCCTTGTTCCCACAATTAACAGAAAATATTTATAAATTGACTTTTATTCTATCAACCCTATTTCCTCTTCATGTATTTTTTTTTTTTTTCTATTTCAAAATATTGTTGCGCTGGTGACCTGATGTATTGGGAGAAAACATCCGAGAAAGTTTTTTTAACGTTTATTCACAAACTAAAGGTTTGGTGAAAAAGAACTTTCTAACTAAAAATTATTGTCTTAAATAATCTAAAAAAACAAAAGTATGCAAATTCAACGATACAAAAGTTATGCAAATAATTATACAAACAAAATTAGTTATTAAAAATAATTATACATGAAATAAAAATAAATAAGTTATAAAAAGTTACAATTAAATCCATAAGATGTAGACAGTAAGTTAAAATGTGACTTGTAAATAAAAGACTCCAACAGAGCACCAACAATATTCTAAAAGAGGGGGAAGGTTCTTATAAAAAATATTTATTTTTTCTTTTTAGTCTTCTCACTTATCTCTACTCAATCCTATAAGGGAGTCTGTGGATCTTGGAACTTTTTGTTGATAGTGTCTGCTAGGGGTGAGTAAACTTCACAACACATATGTAAAGTTGAATCTTTAGTGTAGTTAGAGGTTGTGTAGGTTGGAAATTAAAGCCTATTTCACAGCAGGGAAATCTTGCAAAACTGCCCCAGAAAATGTTTGTTCGTAGATGGTCGGACTAAGTCAGCAACTCATGGATGGCTGTACTCTTGGAAAGGGACAGACTTGATTTTGCTCTCTCTTAGTTTGACAGTATATATAGCCCGAAACCATGGTCTCTAGGTAGACGCTTCTCAGTTTGCCAAAGCTGGTGTTGTGGCTTTGTCACCGACCCGAGGCCGCTAGTTGCGGCGACGGTCAATAGATGGCGTCAGATTTTGACGTTTATTTTTACGGGAGAAGCGCCCATTGCTTCTATGGATTAATTTCCTCCCGGCAAATTTTCCATCTATATATACATATATTGTTTTGAAAATAGAGCAATCCATAAATAAATCTTTAAATAAAAAGGCATATATTGGATCAAAATATCATTTATTTTACCAATGATTTATTTATTTATTTTACCATGATATTTTGATCCAATATATGCCCTTTTATTAAAGAAAAAAAAATAATTATATAAAAACACTGTGATTCTATTCATGCCAATATGTAAATTTGATCTTACTGCCTTGTATGATGATGATGACAATAATGTTTCATCAATCACATGCTTTGCATATATTCTGTGTTATGGTGACACAAACACATTGATGACAGTAGTCACTGAAAGGTTTTGTAGAATCTGGTTGATGTAACATCTCTACAAGAAATATCCAAACAGCGAATGATTTTTCACAACGATGCTGCACGGAAATAGTAATACAGTGGTACCTCGACATACGAGTTTAATTCGTTCCACAACCTTGCTCGTATCTTGAATTACTCGTATCTCGAAGCAAATTTCCCCATACAAAACAATTGAACTACCATTAATCCGTTCCAACCTCCAAAATGTCACCCCAGTTATTTTTGTTACGTGGTTTTAAATAATAAAAACGTATTTATAATTATCAAATATTTATTGCACAAAAACAAAAAAGAGAATGTAAAGAAATAAATTAGATATCCTCACTGGTCTTTGCCTTTTTCGCTACATTTTTCTCGCTTTCACCTGTAGGCCGTTTAGAAAAAAACATGTCCAAGGAGGTTTGTTTCTTCCTCCCTCTCAGAATCTTCCGGAAATGAGTTAGGCAAGTGTCATTAAAAAGGTCAGATGCACGACCTGTTGCAACTTTTTCTGGGTGTTTTTTTCCACGAACTGTGAAACTCTCTCCCACATTCCTAAGATCTCCTTTATCTCACTTGTAGAAATAACCTCCTCCTCTGACTCCTCAAAACCAATTACTTGCATAACCTCGTTCATATCTGAACTTGCTGCCTCACCATGTCTGACAACGGAGTGAATACCGCTCCTCTTTTTAAAATTCTCAAACCAGCCCCGGCTGGCTTTAAATGACTCTTCCGATGCCTCGTCGATGGAAGCCTGCGGGGTTTGCTTCAGCAAATCTCCGTAGATCGCTCTTGCCTTCTCACAAATGATGGTCTGCGTCAAGGTATCTCCTTGGAGCTGCTTTTCTGTCACCCACACCATCAGCAGTTTCTCCATATTTTCATGAAGGGAGGTTCGCAGCTTGGAAATTATCGTAAGGCCCTTAGCCGGCGTTACACTCTTTATCGACTCCTTCCGTTTAAGCACAGAACATATCATGGACGTACTACGGCCATACTGCCTCGACAAGTCAACAACTCGAACACCTTGCTCATGTTTTTCTATAATTTCACGTTTTAATTCAATACTCATCATCTTTTTCTTAGCACTTGACTTTTTACAAACTTTCTTCCGATCCATGGTTATAAAAATAAATGAACTAAAACTGTAAATGTAAACACAACACAAAACGCGAACACAAAACACAACTTATCACAGCGGAAGCACGCTGCTAACTGATCGTGATGGCGCGACTGCGTGTTATTACCTGTTGTGTTTTAACTTTAAAAGCACACAAAAATATAATAAACTTGAATTTGTTTATTCAAGTCTCAAAAAACAAAGCTTTGCATATAGAACAAATAATAATGAAGAAGAAGAAAGAAACATTTTAGGAAAAGCAAAAACAAAACAAAAGTACTGGTCAAAAATAAACATTTAAAATCACAGATTAATATCTTCAACACTACTGAACCGAACTCGTATCTCGAATTTCGCTCGTAACTAAAAGCAAAAAATCACTTGCTCGTCGGCTCGTATCTCGAAAAACTCGTATGTTGGGGCGCTCGTATGTCGAGGTACCACTGTATAGTAGAACGTTCCTGTAAAGGACACCTAATTGCATAGCAAAAGTGTCCTTTAGGGAGAGGTATCCTCTTACCGGAGAATTACTTCTCTTCTTCTTCTTCTTTCTTATCTTCACTCAATCATATTAGGGTACCAAGTTGTGACCCTTGATGGTGTCTGTTGGACAACCATCATGACTGGGTGAAGTAGAATGCGTCTGCCTTTGTCATTAAGACTGGGAGCACTACTCAGTAGCAGGCCAACTTAGCTCCAAAAGAAATGACCGCCTCTGACATGAGGAACAGACACCATGTGCAGCCGCTCCTAACATGGAGTACAAACGCTGCTCATCCTGTATCCCTGGATCAGGAGCCCTTACAGGGTACTATCAGCCGGGCCAGCTGAACCCAGGTTTTTTAGCGAGCTTGTTACTGCTCCCCCTCCTCCTTTTTCATCCGGGCTTGGGACCGGCAAAGGCGGAGTTTAAATAGTAAAAATGGTAATTTTACAAATAAAAACTGTCCTTTGTGGAGAGGTGTCCTCTAGCGGGAGTGTCCTCTCATGGAGGTTCTATTGTATGTTAGTTATTGCTTAGGGTAAGGAAGCCAATATACTCGAATAAACAACTATAATGCTACACATGGTAATAAGACCAAATCCAAATTAATAAATAGTGTGTGACGTTTCAGTAACAGCATTGTTACCATCTTCAGACAAAAGTACTGAATGAAGATGGTAACAACGCTGTTACCGAAACGTCACACACTATTTATTTATTTGGATTTGGTCTTAATACCTTGTGTTTATAATCCATAATCCAAATTGTGCCTTATTATTATAATGCTACAGAAATTTCAGAGGTGTATTTTTTTTAGAAAATTGTTTTATCCAGGAGGAAGGGAGGGCTGTTATTTGTCAGGCTTCACCGTGTGGTAATTATCCGACCCGGCCAGCAAAATTGGTTTCCCAATATTACTGAGTCAGTTTCTAAGTAGGCTTATTGAAATCCAATATTGGTGATATGGGTTTAAGCTCTCCACCCCCACAGCTCTCTAAACATTAGCAAAGGTATGTTTTTTGCTTCCGATTCCCCCCCCATATATTATAATTGATTCGTTTAATCTTAAGACTGTGTTGCTAATTGTTGGCATTGTGCATTATTGAAAGTTTTGAGAAAGATTAAAAAAAAAAATCTATATATTTACCAGTGTTGTTTTTACTTTATTGCATGTTTTTGTTTTTTCCCCCCCAGATTTATCATGCAGTTTCGGGTATGAAGATATTTGTCTTAATTTTTCTTTTCTTCAAATGACATCTGTCCTTTGTAGAAAGGTGTCCTCTAGTGTGAGTGTCCTTTCATGGAGGCTTTACTGTAACACAAAAGTTTCACCGTCTCTAGTAAATAAGAAACATTTGCATTGGATGTATGGTGGTGCAAATAATATATATATATATTTCTTTTTTTTGCTTATCCCTAGTATACGTGGTACTAGCCATGATAATCATGATGGGCAGAAGTAGGTGACCGCTTTTTTTCAAGTCTTAGGAATTTTATTCAAAATAAGAAACTGAGAGTTTTCTATTTTAACTCTGTTTCCTCTACACTCATATCCTCTCCACCAAGTGATACAACAAGTCCTTTCTATTGTGTAGCACTAGGAGCAAGATAAACTTTTATACAGTAGAACCTCCCTGTAAAGGACACCTAATTACAGAACCAAAGTGTCCTTTAGAGAGAGAGGTATACTCTTACCGGAGAGTTGCAAAATAGTAAAAATGGTTTTGAAGCTTGAGAAGGAACAAATGGTATCGGAATGTTTGTTCAATCTTATCAGGGGTGTGATTTGGTGGTTCTGGCTTATCTCGAGATAGAAATATTTGATTTCAAATATACAGTGAAACCTCTCACAGCAACTTTTATAACTTGGCTATACGGTAGAACCCCTTCATGAGATGATACTTGCGCTAGAGGACACCTCTCTAAAAAAGAACGTTTTCATCATCAAAAATTACCATTATTACTACAGTTAAACCTGTCTATAGCGCTCCCCCCCTCTAAATAGCACCTCCCTCTATATAGCACCCGATTTTAAATATGTAGTACGATGCGATTTACATTAAAAGTGACCTGTCTATAGCAACCCCTCTCTATAGCACCCTATTTTGGTGAGTCCCAAGAGGGGGCGCTATAGACAGGTTTAACTGTATTTAGAAACTCTCTGGTAAGAGGACACCTCTCTTTAAAGGACACTTTGGCTCTGCAATTAGTTGTCCTTTACAGGGAGGTTCTACTGTAGTACCATTATCCCCAAGTCTGAAGCCATTGTTTTAAGCGTAGTTGTACCAACATCCTGGTCCCAAGTAATGTTGCTCTACTGAATGTTTTATTGCAATAAATGTGGGTCTATTACTAGAACTTGTTTTTCAATTAGAACTCTACGACTCTTTAATATTTTTAGAATGGGGGGGATAAATATGTTTAATGATGCGTTATGAACACCCCTAATATAGTTACAGTATAACCTCTTTTGGATCTCCTGTTATTTATAAAGTTCTAAATTCAAATCTTTTATTCATGCGCAAAAAATAATCCTAAATATCTCTAAATTCAATATTATTGTATTAAATCACATATTTGAATACCAACCCCACCAGCAAGTAACCAAACAGGGCTCTGATACATTTGTAAGTGCAAAGTCGAACTGCCTCTCACAATGTGCGAGCAGAATAAACAAGATGGCTAACACCTGTGGCAACCATGTTTATTAACCCGGGTTAAGTGACATTCCTTTCTAACAGGTCAGTTTCCCCATTTACATCCTCTGTGATGTTGCAACACATTGTAAGAAACCCTGAATGATATCAGTTGAGAGATATCAAATTACCATTCATCAGAAGAAATACAGTTCCGGCTAAATGATATATAGACGCCCATACCTTGTTAAAACAACATCACAATTGAAACTGTTGTTATAACCATGGTTAAAACAATAGAAACTTAAAATTATATATGAAAATTCTTTCTAGAAACTCACCTCTATAGAGGGGTTTATGTGGAAGTTTCAATAGATTTAAATGGCCAATTGTTGCTCCATGGAATGGGGGGGGGGGGGGGGGGGGGGGGGGTGCCATTGCCCTGTTAGTCAGCCACATTTCAGAGTTCCCATACGAACAAGGCACCTTTGTTGGCCAGTATTGTGATCAAGGTGTATGGACAGATCTGATCTGCTCCATGGACAAGACACCACCACCAAATGTCCAATTGACATGTGGGGGGGGGCCAAAATAACATCAAAATTGTGGCTGTTGTTATAACAATGGTTGAAACAAGAGGAACTTATGATTATAAATGGAAATTCTTTTTAGAAACTCACCTCTATAGAGGGGTTTATGTGGAAGTTTCAATAGATTTAAATATTTAAACAAGGTAAAATCCTCTGGAGTAACTTGGTAAAGAAAACAATCAAGACAAAGAGGATGAGTTTCTTTTTATGAACATGTGTTCGAGCTTTAGGGCATAATGTCGCCCTTCAACAGGAATAAAACTACAAATAGAATCAAGATACGTCTATATATATACTAAAAATAATAGTTTTCTTGTTTATGCTAATCACCTGTATATATATAGAAGTATCTTGATTCTATTTGTAGTTTTATTCCTGTTGAAGGGCGACATTATGCCCGAAAGCTCGAACACATGTTCATAAAAAGAAACTCATCCTCTTTGTCTTGATTGTTTTCTTTACCAGTTTCTTTAAGTTGGCCTGCACATGTCAATTTGGACATTTAAATCAAATGTCCAAATTGACATGTGCAGGCCAACTTACAGAATCTGAATACCACATGTAGCCTGCCATCACACCTGTGAGGGATCTTCTTGGCCAAAGTTTGTGACCTTTAAATCTATCCCATCTGGTCTATATTTCTCAAGTTTGTCATCACAATGGAACCCTGTTATAATAGTCTCTTTTATAATAAAGTTTTTTTTGTTATAACGTTATAATTTTGAGGTATCAAGTTTTAAGTTGTTTTAACTGTGTGTATATATTTACAAAGAATTCAATCAAGACCCATATATCATGTAGACCAGGGGAATAAGGAAACAGTGAAAGGAACTTCCTCGATCATTTTTATTCTACAGCTCTGTACATTTTTTTGTGTGGTAATTAAGGACAATTGGCTATTAGGAGCTATTCCATCGCATCAGAAAATAATTCCATCTACTACTTGTCTGGATAATTTTATTTGCAGGGGGTCGGTGGAAGGATGGTCTAAACCGTTGGTTTTTGACCGCTACGACCCGGGTTTGATTGCCGCATTGGGCACTTTTTTCCTGATTTGAAAAAAAAAAAAAAAAAAAGCTTCAATTTCCCCTGATTCTTGCAAAAGTCCAACCCTACCAGCAAGTGCAAGTAACCAAACGGGGCTTTGACACATTTGTAAGTGCAAAGTCAAACTGCTTTTCACATGTGTAGACATGTGGTGCGCTTACAGTAAATCCAGTCACTAACTACCCACCATGATTATCATGGCCTGTACCACGTGCATTAGGGATAATAAAAAAAAAAGGAACAAATAAAAATGAAAGCATTTGACAAGGCATTTAATATTAGTCTGGGGTTGTAAGGGTGTTCTCACGCATGTAGTTAATTTTAAAACTATGAAGGCCGGCCAGGCAACCACTATTTAATAAAAATCTTATTTGAAGATTTCCAAAGGAGCCTAAAAAAATTCTAATTAAGAAAGAGCCACAGAATTATCCCTAGTTGGCTTATGGTCATTTAGGATGAAGGTACACTATATAGTGTTACAACCAATTTTAAAATTTGAATATACAGTTGAACACTACTGTAAAAAACAACATATAGTTGCAGAACTACTTTATGGAGAGATATCCTCTTAATCAGAGAGTTTCTAAATAGTAAAAAATGATAATTTTAGAAATGAAAACTTTCCTTTATGGAAAGGTGTCCCTCTTACATTAAAGTTTCTAATAGTAAAAATGATCATTTTGGCTATGAAAACTGTTAAAGAATTAGCAGAGTTTTTATTATTAAGGAAATGTTTTATTGAACATTTTAACAACAAATATCTTCAAAGAAAAATAAGTGTGGGTAAGCCTTTTTAGAACAAACAACAACAAGAGTAATGACAAGAGTGCCAGAGAGATCATTAAAAATAAAATATCTCAAACGTCAATCAAAATAAAATCACGGACACACAAAAAAATAATTTAACAAAAACTATCATTTATGGAGAGGTGTCCTCTTACCTGAGAGTTGCTAAATAGTAAAAATAGGAATTTGGCAATGAAAGCTGTCTTTTATAGAGAGGTATCCTCTTGTGCAAGTGTTGTCTCATGGAGATTATACTACTGTATATTTTAGAAATGCACATTAGTCTCTATCAGAAATTATAATTAAAGATAAATTATAAACATAAATTTGCTTAGTATTATTTCACCATTTACAGTAGAACCTCCTGTAAAGAACACCTAATTGCAGAGCATAAGGGTCCTTTAGGGAGAGGTGTCCTCTTACCGGAGAGTTGCTAAATAGTAAAAATGGTAATTTTGCAAATCAAAACTGAGAGGTGTCCTCTCATGGAGGTTCTACTGTAATATAATCTCATATATATATTTATTTTTTTATTATTATTTTAATACACACACATTATAGCATCTTTAATTTGCTCAGCTTTTATATCCCAACAAACATACCTACTTTAATTTCACAATGGCTATAATTCACACAACACAAAAGCCTTTTTAAAGACAAGATTAATCAAGGTGTTTGTAAAGTAGAAAAAAAAATTACAAAAAAGAAAAATGATAAAAGTGCAGAGATATAAACACAAAAAAAACCTAATTAAGTCAGTTAAAATTGACTATAATTCACACAACACCTACTCTCTCCCTTGGTGTGTTGAATTGAAGAGGTTTGGCGGGATATGTACTTTTGGCTTTTAGTAATTCAAAAAAATGAGGCTAATTAGCACTTAATGATTCTATTATATTGTCAGGAGAACAGAGCTTCCTGGTAACTCCCTCTTATCTTGACCGGTAGGACTGGTTGGGAATAACAGTGGAGCCACGTGGAATGGAGAAAAACTTAGTTCTCCCCTCTTGCTCTAACTGCTTTCTGGGGTAGTTGATTTGGCTCATGTATATATAGTAACTTTTATTTTATACAGTAGAACCTCCATGAGAAGACAGTCACGCTAGAGGATACCTCTCTACAAAGGACAGTTTTCATTTGCAAAATCACCATTATTTTGCTATTCTCCAGTAAGAGGACACACACCTCTGCCTAAAGAACACTTTGGCTCTGTAATTAAGTGTCCTCTTTACAGGGAGGTAGTTCTACTTTTTATTTAAAATCTTTATATAACTAATTAAATAAATATTTTAAGTAATTCAGAAGCCTATTTAATTATTTTTCATCTCGAATATATAAACCAAATTGTACCTTATTGATGTTTATTGCTGTGAAATACCTCAAGATACTGATGTCTTTTTTTCCTTTCTTCATTTCTTGAAATTCCCATATATCACTTTTCTATTTATGCTTTCACATGTGTAGACATGTGGTGCGCTTACAGTAAAAAGCAGTCGCTAACTACCCACCATGATTATCATGGCCTGTACCACGTGTACTAGGGATAAGCAAAAAAAAAAAAACTTTTCTATTTATAACCTTATCACAAACATTACCTCAGAAATATCACAATTTTGAAAATATTGCTCAATACAGTAGAACAACCTCTCTGTAAATGGGATCCAGCTGCAGAGCCAAAGTGTCCTTTAGGAAGAGATGTCCTCTTATTGGAGAGGTGCTAATTAGTAAAAATGTTGTGGTGATAAAAACTGTTCCTTTATATAGAGGTATCCTCTAGCATGAGTGTCCTCTATAGAAGGTTCTACTGTATGTGGAAAATATGATATAGTACAAAACAAATGAACACAAGGTAATAAGACCAAATCGATATAAATAAAATAGTGTGTGCCGTTTCGGTAACAGGAACATGATAAGGCACAATTTGGATTATAGATTATAACTACAGGATATTTATTTGGATTTGGTCTTATGTGTACCTTGTGTTTATAATCCAAATTGTGTCTTATCATACAAAATAAATACTTTACACTTATTTGAAAGTTGAAAGAAAAAATACATTTCCTGATCGTGAAATTGAAAGTTGCTGATGGCTTGCGCCATCAATCGGAATAAATATCAGCTAATCGTTGATTTTTAATTATTCCAGAATTGACCAAATACCGTTTCTTCAAAAGCAGTTTGACTTTGCACTTACAAATTATTTGTTCCTGACGAGGACAAATAATTGTTGTCGAAACATCGAGATAATAAAAAGATTTACTGGTCATGCAAAGTGTCTTTTAATTCTAAAAAACTACTCTTATTATAGAGTCAGATGTAGAACACCTGTCTCTAATGGACAACACACGCAAGGTCTTACTGCAGAGCAACTAATTAGTATAAATGGGAATTTTGGCAATTAAAACTGTCCTTTGTAAATAGGTGTCCTCTCTAGTGAGACTGTCCTTTCTTATTCTACCTCTTCTTACTCAAACTTTTTGGTTGCTGTTTTGTCAAAGTATCTTTTATTTAATTGATGAGGCACAATTTGGATTGTAGATTATAAACACAAGGTAATAAGACCAAATCCAAATAAATAAATAGTGTGTGACGTTTCGGTAACAGCGTTGTTACCATCTTCAGACAAAAGTACTGAAGATGGTAACAACGCTGTTACCGAAACGTCACACACTATTTATTTATTTGGATTTGGTCTTATTACCTTGTGTTTATCTTTTCTTTAATAAAATGTGTTATTATCAATACTCTTTGATTTATAATTTTGTTTTAATGTATTAGTAACTTCAAATCTTATATTTGCTGCCTCATTAAGGTCAAGAAATTTGCATATTTCTTCTGTTTTTGAAATAATATCCAATTTTTCTTTTTGTTTCAGATCACCCCCTAATGCATATTTATAACCTTTGCTAAGCATTATTTCCACCTCTATCTACAAAAAGCCGACACATACTTTTTGGAACTATGGTTCACAGCACCATTTTAGTCAAAATGTGTTTTTATTTATACATTGAAACTTATGTTCAAATAGAAAAATATATTCTTTTTCTTTTTACCCCCAAAGTAATAATTTCAATTCCAAAAAAAAAAAAAAAAGTGTCAACAATTTTTTTTTGAAGAGAGACAATTATTTATTTATCAATTTAAAGTTTTGATCATATTTCCATCCATATTTACATTTTTTTTCCTATTTTCCATAGGATTATTCAAATAATAATCTGTATATATTTATCATATGTATATAATCTTTCTCCATTTTTACCCCTCTTTACTCCGTCTTGTAACCCCAAGGAGAATCCTCTGTAAGACCTGTGTGTCTTAATAAAGGTTTTTGTGTGTGTGTGTGTTTTGATCATATTGTCACCTTATGGTTGATTCATCTATAAAGTGAAATTTAAGATACATTTTTTAAAAGGCCTTACTTTGTGTTTATTTTCCATTGGAATAAATAGGAGAACAAAAATATATACAATAGTACCTCCATGAGAGGACACCTTTCTACAAAGGACATTTTTCATTTGCAAAATTACCATTTTTACTATTTAGCAATTAATAAAAGAAAATAAGATCTAATCCAAATAATTTATTAGTGTGTGACGTTTCGGCAACAACATTGTCACCATCATCAGACAAAAGAATAAATGAGAAAAAATATTACAGCAAGTTCTTAAATAGTACTGTTATCAAGTGTTTAAACACTTAAGAACTTGCTGTAATATTTTTTCGCATTTATTCTTTTGTCTGATGATGGTGACAATGTTGTTGCCGAAACGTCACACACTAATAAATTATTTGGATTAGGTCTTATTTTCTTTTATTATAATCTATAATCCAAATTGTGCTTTATCATATTTAGCAATTCTCCGGTAAGAAGACACCTCTTCCTAAAGGACACTTTGACTCTGCAATTAGGTGTCCTTTACAGGGAGGTTCTACTGTACACCTATCCCCCGATTTACACGGTACTTTTTTTACACGTTTTCGCTTTTACACGGTTTTCCAAATAAGTTTTTTTTTTGTTTTTATCGCACTATACTAAATGCTACTGTGATTGAACACATGCGCTGTGTACACATCTCACGAGGAATCCCGAGCTTATGTGCTGACTACATGTTTTAACCTGTCAATGCATTTTATTTATATTTCTGTGTACACCTATCCCCCGATTTACACGTTTTTCTCAGGAACGTATCTACCGTGTAAATCGGGGGATAGGTGTATTTATAAATATCAAATAAAAACAAACCTTTATCCATGTCCATTTTATTAGTTTGTAGATCACCAGGCCATTACATAGATGTGTTGTAGACGGTGTGTGTTGTGGTGCAGCACTATATTGAGATAATGCAGCTGATGAAATGGCAGAGCCAATCGTCCGGGACTGGCTAGCCGAGTACAAAGTAAGTACAACTCTTTCTTATCCCCTTGTGTAAAGATTACACAAATTCCACGAGTTCATGCTCCTCGAGCTGTTTTATGATGAGCAGCGGCCTCTTCCAAAGGTCCTGTTTAGTGCATCTAATGCAAGCCAAAATGTGTTCGTACAACTCTGTAATTACCATTGATATATATTGCTTCTCTATTTGTCTCGAGTATTCATAGAAATAAAAGATTTATATATATACAATTAAACCTGTCTTTAGCGCCCCCTCTAAATATCGCTTTCCTCTCTATAACGCCCGATTTTAAACATTTAAAATATCAAAATTCGAAACTATTTTAAATGCCTAAGATTATTTTTGAAATTAAACAATTTCTACTGCCCTTACTGCAATGGAAAAATTAATGGGAGGGCCTTTTTCCATTGCAGTAAGGGCAGTAGAAATTGTTTAATTTCAAAAAGAATCTTACGTGTTTAAAATAGTTTCGAATTTTGATAACAGATGGCGCGCTAGTGCATCATATTATAAACATTAAAATGTAAACATTTTACATTAAAAGTGACCTGTCTATAGCACCCTATTTTGGTGAGTCCCAAGAGGGGGCGCTATAGACAGGTTTAACTGTATATATGACAATGAAAACGTCTTTATTGACATCTTATTCAATAGTACACTCCGGAGAGTTAAGAAAGACTATTTACAAATTCCTCAGAGAGAGTCAGGATGACAAGCCGGCCCTGAGCCCAGATATTTTTATATTTTTATTAACTGTATATATGTATGTATTGAAAATAGAGCAATCCATAAATAGATCTATAATTAAAAAAGACATATATTGTATCAAAATTCCCAATATTTCAGTTGGCTGATCGCCATTTGGTAAATTAATCATTTATGATCAATATATGCCTTTTTAATTAAATATATGTGTGAAAAAATAAAAAAGGTTAGGTGTTGACCGCTCATATTAACATTTTAGATGGCAGAGCTCCATCTAGTAGAACAAAAATCAACTAAACGTTGAATTAAATTGTTCCATGATATTTGGCCAACCTAATTTCTTAATAAATCAAGAAAGGCATACATAGTTAGCTTTTCTTGATTTATCAAGAAATTAGGTTGGCCAAATATCATGGAAAAAGTTAAATAAACATTTAGTTGATTTTTGTTCCATTAGATGGCGCTCTCTTCCATCTAAAATACTCATGTGAGCCACCAGGATATGCCTTTTTTGTTTTTAATATATGCATATATAAAAGCATAGGGTGCCTTTCACATCAAAACTAGATGCCATCTATTGACCATCACCGCAAACTAGTGACTTCGGGCTAGTGACAAAGCCACAACACCAGCTTTGGCAAACTGAGAAACATCCACCTAGAGACCATGGCTTCAGGCTAATGGCCCTCGTCAGCCTAGGGCACACTTTATTTCATGGGATCCACATAGGATCTAACATGTGGTGATGGTCAATAAATGGCGTCTAGTTTTGACATTTATTTTGACAGGAGAGGTGCCATATGCTTTTATAGATCAATTTCCTCCCCGAAAAATTTCCATCTATATTTGTAAATGTGTGGAAGACTCAATGGGTATTTGTCACTCTTCATATTGGATCAATCATAAATTGCTATCTAATGATAAAATGAGTAATTAATATTTTTGGCAATGTTGTTTTTATGATATATCATCTCTACATATCTTATCTAATAACTTTTATCATTATATCATAGCAGCAAGATGTCTGTAGAAATAATATTTGATATATATAAGAAACATATTGCCGAAAAATATAATTACTCTTCTTCTTCTTCTTTCTTATCTCCACTCAATCACACTAAGGTATCAAGCCCGTAAAGCTTGAGATTTGCCGTAAAGCTTGAGGCGGCAGACACCATCAAAAATCTCAATATAATTACTAATTTTATTGAATCCATCTTTAAGGAGTTTCACAAGTAGAGGTATATATACTGAAGATAATAGTCAAATTTCTATGCAAATTGGCTCTATTATGAACCTATTTGCATATTTTTGGGTTAGAAAATGATGGAATTAATGAATTCCTATCGTCATTGCTACAGGAGAACCTCTCTCTAAAGAATTACACCTTGATTGACAAATTGTTCTTTAGAGAGAGAAGTATGTCTTCTTACTGGAGAGTTGCTAATTGGTAAAAATGATCATTTTGACAATCAAAACTGTCCTTTGTAGAGAGGTGTCTTTCTCATGGAGTATGTTCTACTGTAGCATCATAATAATGAGTGTCATATATATATATTTTTTGCTTATCCCTAGTACACGTGGTACAGGCCATGATAGTCATGGTGGGTAGTTAGCGACTGCTTTTTACTGTAAGCGCACCACATGTCTACACATGTGAAAAGCAGTTCGACTTTGCACTTACAAATGTGCCAGAGCTCCGTTTGGTTACTTGCACTCGCTGGTGGGGATGGACTTTTGCAAGAATCGGGGGGTATTGGAGCATTTTTTTTTTTTTAAACAGAAAAAAGTGTCCAATGCGGGAATCGAACCCGGGTGGTAGCAGTCGAAAACCAACGGTTTAGATCATCCTTCCACCGACCCCCTATGAGTGTCATATACTAATATAATGATAATAATATATTAAAATTTGTTGAAACTATTTGTTAAAAAGTATTCATAAGACTTTAATAAAGCTTTTTGTTGTTGTTATATAGTATTCACTTAGTCATTCAGTTAGTATATCTATCTACATAGGTTTTTTTTTTTTACCAGAGCTCTGCAAATGTTTATAATTTTTTTTTTAAGAGCCACATAGGCTACAACAACTCACAGAACTAAGAATTCAATAGTATGGAACCTAAGCTTCGATAATGTGTGGTGGGGTATTTGACATTTGTATATTGGGCCTTCAGCCAAATTAAGCAATTGTATCCTTTATTCATTGATGATAAAGTACAATTTGGATTATAGATTATAATTAAAGAAAATTAGACCTAATCCAAATAATTTATTAGTGTGTGACGTTTCGGCAACAACATTGTCACCATCATCAGACAAAAGAATTTGGATTAGGTCTTATTTTCTTTTATCCTTTATTCATTGTTTCATTTAATGTCAAAGGAAATGTGTGGCCTAGCTAATTGCACCGAAAGCTCTTAAGTTGCCAAGTACAGACTGGGCCATCCAACATCAAAGATCTGTTCAGGATTGGGGTTTCCAATGGACTATATGTATATGGATTATATATAATCCATTAATTATATTTACATATTTATGCAAAAAATAATGCTCCAATGGCCCCCGATTCTTGCAAAAGTCCAACCCCACCAGCGAGTGCAAGTAACCAAATGGGCTCTGGCACATTTGTAAGTTCAAAGTCGGACTGCTTTTCACCTGTGTAGACATGTGGTGCACTTATAGTAAAAGCAGTCGCTTACTTCTACCCACCATGATTACCATGGCCTGTACCACGTGTACTAGGGATAAGTAAAAAATTATATTAAAAAAAAACATATTTATGTTGATAACAGATAAGGGAATAAATTTTGTCTTAGGAAAGCTTTTTTGAAAATATTATTGATATAACGTGTATTATGAGTTCCAATAACTTGAGTAAGAATCTAGAGAAGGGCAGATGGATCACTCAGGAAGAAGTCCAGCTGTCTTGCTCCCCCTTTGTTTACAGTGGTGTTGGATGATCCTCCTGGTCTTGTTTGTTCTCCATTATACACAGAGGTAAATACACTCATGGACAAAACTTGAGGGAGTTGTACCTTTTAGCATGTATAAAGGGATTCAAAAAATAACTGAAAAATATTAGCGACCTTTATTGAAGACACAAGATAATCAATTATGAACAAATGAAAATTATGACAGCAAAGACTTTCCACTTCCTTAAGTTTTGTTAATTAGTGTAAATAAATAAATAAATAAAAAATATTTTTGTTGATCTCGCAATGCCCATTTGACCATCCTTAATACAACTGCAGCAGCAGCAATGGCAATATAACAATGGTTAAAATTTGTAACAAATAAATTTACTGGAAATGTGTTTCTTTTCAATGATCATCAAATATCATCTCTATATATCTTACTGCAATGGTATAAGTTATTAAATGAGAGGGTTCACTACTGATGAGCTAAGCCCTCTCATTTAATAAATCATATCATTGCAGTAAAGTCTGTAGAGATAATATTTGATTGAAAAGAAACACATTGCCATTTGTTACAAATTTAAATGATAGATGGCAATTGAATTTCTAAATTTAATATCAAATGGTGTCAGAAGCAGGGATTCATTGTTCATACAGATAAGATCCAGGTGTGCTCTCTTTACTTCTTCCTATATTGTATTTCTTACACTTACTTTAATTTAACTTACTTTAACTCAACCACTTTTTTGTTTCCATATCCCATTCCGTCCATTTACTTAACCGACTATAATTCAGCACACAGACTTCTTATATTCAACCAAAAATTCTGATCCCTGGGGTGTTGAATTAAAGCAGTTTGACTGTATATATATGTTATATTAAAATATTATTATATTTAAAATTATATATTTCATAGTTTCAAATACTCTGTTTAAATCGACCGCCAGAGGTCACGCTTTCTCTATACTCATTGTTGTTGTTCACCGTTGGTCAGCTCAAAACTTTGTACATTATGTAAATAATCTTTTGTTTTCTTTGTTCACCCGCCTTAAGCCAGGCATTACTTTTTACCAAATTATGTTTTTATATATTCCTTAAGCACAATAAAAGCAATTACTGATCAAAACCATTCTTATTATTATTCTATCAAGAATTTAACCACGACTGCATTTCCATTACCATAATCCTCAACATGATCCAAAATACAAGCAGAATCTCATCTTTTTTTAAAATATAAGATATATATGTATGTTATAATATAAAAATGAGATTTTCTGCTTGAATTTAGATCATGTTGATAATTATGGTATGGAAATGCAGTCGTGGTTAAAAAATCTTGAAAAAAAAATAATGGTTTTGATCAGAGGTTGCTTTAATTGAGCTAAGGAATATATAAAAGACAATTTGGTAAAAGTACTGCCTGGCTTAAGGCGAGTAGAACAAGGAAAACAAAAGATTATTTACATAATGTACAAAGATTTGAGCCGGTCAGCGAGATACAACAACAACAACAATCGGTTTTATATAGGGAAAGTTCCGACATCTGGTGGTAGATATAAACAGAATATTTGAATCTATGAAATATATTTTCAAATGAAATAATATTTTAATATAACATATATATATACAGTAGACCCTCCTGTCCATGAGAGTACACTCCTGCTAGTGGACACCTCTCTATAAAGGACAGTTTTCATTTGAAAAATGACCATTTTTACAATTAAGCAACTCTCCAGTAAGAGGACACCTCTCTCTAAAGGACACTTTGGCTCTGCAATTAGGTGTCCTTTATAGGGAGGTTGTACTGTATAATATATGAAAAAATAATTTTAAAAAATAGTAAAAAGGTCATGTGTTGATATTAAAAACAAAATAGGCATATCCCGGCTGCTCACATGAACTTTTTTTAGTTGCCAGAGCACCATCTAGTGCAGACCTGGCCAACCTAAATGACGCCACGGGCCGCACGGAATCGTAAACAAGGTCTATAAAAACCTCAACTATATCAAAATTTTAACTTTAAAATGTATTTTTAAAAAATACTTAATACTTCCTTGATGCTTAATGTTTTTATTTATTATTTTTCGGCTGCTTTTTTAAAATAAAAATAATAATAACAATTTAAAATAAAAAAATATATATTTCTCTATTAATTACCATTATTCCTTCCTAACTTTTTCTTCCTTTTTATGGAATCAAATGTGTATTTTAAAAATTGTGGGACATATTTTAAAAATAAAAAAAATTATTATAATTATTTCAATATATTTTCTGTTTTTGAATAAACAGACGAGAAATGAAAGTTCAAAAGAAATATAAAGTTAAATGGCGAGCCGTAAAATTTTTTACGGCGGGCCGCGGGTTGGCCAGGCTTGATCTAGCGGAACAGAAGTAAATAAACCTAACCTGTTCCCTGTTATTTGGCCAACCCATTTTCTTGATAAATTAAAAAAAAAGCCAACTAGGAACAATGGTTTCTGATAAAAACCAAAGAATGACAGACACCCAACAAGGAGTCCAATAGAGGAACTAATAAAGTTTTCCGGCAAACACTCAAGTCTTCCCAAAATATGTGTCAGGTTGAGCAAGAACCTTCCTTGTTGTTCTAGGCTGATTGCCAGAGTTGTTTTCTTTCTTTGTTTGTTGTGCCTTGTGGGCTAATTGCAGCAGCTCTTTCCTGGTCCTCCCCCCCCCCTTCTGTCTGTGTCTCTTTATATAACAGCCGCTGTTTAAAATACCATTTAAAGTTGAAGGTCAGTATGTTATATCTAGGCTGACTGCTCTCCTTTCTTCCTCTCAGATCTGTGGAGCTTCTTCCTGATGGCAGAGAATGTGTCTGTCTTAGTTATTATTATTTTTTTTTGTTTATCCCTAGTACACGTGGTACAGGCCATGATAATCATGGTGAGTAGTTAGCGACTGCTTTTTTACTGTAAGCGCACCACATGTCTACACATGTGAAAGCAGTTCGACTTTGCACATACAAATGTGCCAGAGCGCCGTTTGGTTACTTGCACTCGCTGGTGGGGTTGGACTTTTGCAAGAATCGGGGGGCCATTGGAGCATTTATTTTTTTTTTAACAGAAAAAAGTGTCCAATGCGGGAATCGAAACCGGGTCATAGTGGTCGAAAACCTGTCTTAGTTATTAAGATTGAGAACACTCATTAATATAGCCACAGGCCACTGACTCAATATTCACCCTTTCACTGCAGACACAACACACCAACATGGGTTGGTAAACCTTCCCTCAGGAGCCTATAACACAACAGCATTGAATCCAAGATACAACATTTATTTTTCTAAAACGACACTAGAAGTTACACCGCATGAGTTTCTTTTCAACGACAAATTAAAATTTTATTTCAAGGTGAAATATCGACTATTTCTAACCTTTTTGGATGAGGTATGAAAGGATGAATTATGAAGAGTAATGACGAACGGAAAAGTAGCCTAGTGGACATGGCATCTGCCCGGTAAGCGGAACATTGTGGGTTCGATTCCCATCCCTGGACACTTTTATTTTTCCCGTTCGTCATTACTCTTCATAATTCATCCTTTCATACCTCATCCAAAAAGTTTAGAAATAGTCGATATTTCACCTTGAAATAAAATTTTAATTTGTCGTTGAAAAGAAACTCATGCGGTGTAACTTCTAGTGTCGTTTTACAATTACAGGTCGCAGTGTATTATATTTTATTTTTCTGTTTCAATAAAAATTGCATTTTAGCAATATTATGGTGATATCAGGGAAAATAAAGTTGTTGCCTAGTTGTAAAGGATCATGTTTTGCATATACATTCCTTTGAACTATTTTTGACGCATATGATTCTTTTAAAAATAAATCAATTTTCTACTGCCCTTACTGCAATGATAAAATAATGGAAGGGCCATTTTCATAACAAATGCAGCGCTAATGCATCATATCAATACATTCTTATA
>CP092866.1:24952181-24977796 GCA_030710605.1 Cordylochernes scorpioides | reverse complement strand
ATATACAAATTAGATAATAAAAGGCATTATTGGATTTAATAAAATATTTATTTTGCCAATATTTCGGCTGGCTGAACGCCAACCTTTATCGAGGCATTACATTTTTGTATACACAAACTGATGGAAATTTTGCCTGGAGGAAATTGATCTATAAAAGCATATGGCACCTCCCCTGTCAAAATAAATGTCAAAACTAGACGCCATTTATTGACCATCACCATATGTTAGATCGATCCTATGTGGATCCCATGAAATAAAGTCTGCCCTAGGCTGACAAGGGTCATAGCCCAAAACAACGGTCTCTAAGTTTACCAAAGCTGGTGTTGTGGCTTTATCCCCAGCCCGAAGTCCTTAGTTTGCGGTGATGGTCAATAGATGGCATCTAGTTTTGATGTGAAAGGCACCCTATGCTTTTATATATGCATATATTAAAAACAAAAAGGCATATCCTGATGGCTCACATGAGTATTTTAGATGGCAGAGCGCCATCTAATGGAACAAAAATCAACTAAATGTTAATTTAACTTTTTCCATGATATTTGGCCAACCTAATTTCTTGATAAATCAAGAAAAGCTAACTATGTATGCCTTTCTTGATTTATGAATAAATTAGGTTGGCCAAATATCATGGAACAATTTAATTCAACATTTAGTTGATTTTTGTTCTACTAGATGGCGCTCTGCCATCTAAAATGCTAATATGAGCGGTCAACACCTAACCTTCTTAATTTTTTCACACATATATTTAATTAAAAAGGCATATATATTGAACATAAATAATTCATTTACCAAATGGCGTTCAGCCAACTGAAATATTGGTAAATAAATGATTTTTGATCCATTATATGTCTTTTTTTAATTATAGATCTATTTATGGATTGCTCTATTTTCAATACATACATATATATATACTGTTAAACCTGTCTATAGCGCCCCCTCTTGGGACTCACCAAAATAGGGTGCTATAGACAGGTCACTTTTAATGTAAAATATTTACATTTTAATGTTTATAATATGATGCACTAGCACGCCATCTGTTATCAAAATTCGAAACTATTTTAAACACGTAAGATACTTTTTGAAATTAAACAATTTCTACTGCCCTTACTGCAATGGAAAAAGACCCTCCCATTAATTATTCCATTGCAGTAAGGGCAGTAGAAATTGTTTAATTTCAAACCAGTTGAAGGGCGTGACTGCCCGAAAGCTCGTGTATTCGATTAATAAAAAACATTTTCTCCTGGCACTTAACTTTATATTTTTAAGAATCTTAGGCGTTTAAAATAGTTTCGAATTTTGATATTTTAAATGTTTAAAATCGGGCGCTATAGAGAAGAAAGCGATATTTAGAGGGGGCGCTATAGACAGGTTTAATTGTATATGTATAAATATTTTATTTGTATGAATACTTTAGACAAATAGAGAAGCAATATATATCAATGGTAATTACAGAGTTGTACGAACACATTTTGGCTTGCATTAGATGCACTAAACAGGACCTTTGGGAGAGGCAGCTGTTCATCATAAAACAGCTCGAGGAGCATGAACTCATGGAATTTGTGTAATCTTTACACAAGAGGATAAGAAACTACAACAACAGAGTTGTACTTACTTTGTACTCGGCTAGCCAGTCCCGGACGATTGGCTCTGCCATTTCATCAGCTGCATTATCTCAATATAGTGCTGCAACACAACACACACCGTCTACAACACATCTATGTAATTGGCCTGGTGATCTACAAACTAATAAAATTGACATGGATAAAGGTTTGTTTTATTTGATACTAGACGGGTGACCCGGGCTTCGCCCCGGGATTGACCCGTGTGCATATCTACCCGAGTGATATATATTTAGATAAGATTTTTTTTTATAATTGTTTGTTATTAGCATTATCTATTTGTTTGCATCAGCATAATTTAATCTAATCTTTGATAGAGGGCGCTGTTCATGAGCTAAAGTAGAATAATTTGAATATATTGTTTTAATAATTGATTTATATATATTTTTAAAATAGCCTATCGTCTTCCCCGTATTTTTTTTACCTATGTATGAAAATTTTGGTTTGAATTAGTGAACTACTGTGAATTTGTATACCGGACATACAAACAAACAAACATACGAACATTCATTTTTATATATATATTTATAAATACAGTAGAACCTCCCTGTAAAGGACACCTAATTGCAGAGTCAAAGTGTCCTTTAGGAAGAAGTGTCTTCTTACCGAAGAATTGCTAAATATGATAAAGCACAATTTGGATTATAGATTATAATAAAAGAAAATAAGACCTAATCCAAATAATTTATTAGTGTGTGACGTTTAGGCAACAACATTGTCACCATCATCAGACAAAAGAATAAATGAGAAAAAATATTACAGCAAGTTCTTAAGTGTTTAAACACTTGATAACAGGACTATTTAAGAACTTGCTGTAATATTTTTCTCATTTATTCTTTTGTCTGATGATGGTGACAATGTTGTTGCCGAAACGTCACACACTAATAAATTATTTGGATTAGATCTTATTTTCTTTTATTAATTGCTAAATAGTAAAAATGGTAATTTTGCAAATGAAAAATGTCCTTTGTAGAAAGGTATCCTCTCATGGAGGTTCTACTGTATATATATATTTGTTCTATTTATTCCAATGGAAAATAAACACAAAGCAAGGCCTTTTAAAAAAAATGTATCTTAAATTTCACTTTATTCTAACAAAGTTTCAAGGAATTGTTGTCAGAATGACAATGAAATTCTTAAAAAAGAGAGAGAGAGAGAGACATTAGATTATAGATGAAGCAACCATAAGGTGACAATATGATCAAAACAAACACACACACACACACACAAAAGCCTTTATTAAGACACACAGGTCTTACAGAGGATTCTCCTTGGGGTTACAAGACGGAGATACCTATGAAAGTGGGAAATATACAAAGGGGTAAAAATGGAGAAAGATTATATACATATGATAAATATATACAGATTATTAGTTGAATGATCCTATGGAAAATAAGAAAAAAAAATGTAAATATGGATGGAAATATGATCAAAACTTTAAATTGATAAATGAATAATTGTTCTCTCTTCAAAAAAAAATTGTTGATACTTTTTTTTTTTGGAATTGAAATTATTACTTTGGGGATAAAAAGAAAAAGAATATATTTTTTTCTATTTGAACATAAGTTTCAATTATATAAAAGGGCGTACCTGGATCTGTAAAGAAAAAACAATTTTTTTCTTAAAATATTTCAAGAGATTGCTCCCTCTAAGAAAAAAAAATTTTTTTTCTTTACAGATCCAGGTACGCCCTTTTATATAATCTTAATTAATGGATCGCCTTTTGACTCAAATAAGTTTCAATGTATAAATAAAAACACATTTTATTAAAGAAAAGATACTCTGACAAAAACAAAACAGCAACCAAAAAGTTTGAGTAAGAAGAGGTAGAATAATTTCCAAGAAAGGACAGTCTCGCTAGAGAGGACACCTATTTACAAAGGACAGTTTTAATTGCCAAAATTCCCATTTATACTAATTAGTTGCTCTGCAGTAAGACCTTGTGTGTGTGTTGTCCATTAGAGACAGGTGTTCTACATCTCACTCTATAATAGGAATAGTTTTTTAGAATTAAAAGACACTTCAGCCAGTAAATCTTTTTATTATCTCGATGTTTCAACAACAATTATTTGTCCTCGTCAGGAACAAATAATTTGTAAGTGCAAAGTCAAACTGCTTTTGAAGAAATGGTATTTGGTCAATTCTGGAATAATTAAAAATCAACGATTAGCTGATATTTATTCCGATAGATTGTGCAAGCCATCAGCAAATTTCAGTTGCACGATCAGGAAATATGTATTTTTTCTTTCAACTTTCAAATAAGTGTAAAGTATTTATTTTGTATGATAAGACACAATTTGGATTATAAACACAATGGTAATTAAGACCAAATCCAAATAAATATCCTGTAGTTATAATCTATAATACAAATTGTGCCTTATCATGTTCCTGTTACCGAAACGGCACACACTATTTTATTTCATTATAAAGGACTGCAGCGTATGATTATAAAACAACACTTAAAGTTTCACCGCATAAGTTTCTTTCTATGAAAAATCAATATTTATTTCAAAGAGAAATATTTACTATTTCTAACTTTTTTAGATGAAGTATGAAAGGGTGAAAATATGAAGAGTAATGGCGAACGGAAAAATAAAAGTGTCCAGGGGCGGGAATCGAACCCACAACGTTCCGCTTACCGGGCAGATGCCATGTCCACTAGGCTACTACTTTCATACTTCATCTAAAAAAGTTAGAAATAGTAAATATTTATCTTTGAAATAAATATTGATTTTTCATAGAAAAGAAACTTATGCGGTGAAACTTTAAGTGTTGTTTTACTATTTTATTTATTTGGATTTGGTCTTATTACCTTGTGTTCATTTGTTTTGTACTAAATCCTATTTTCCACATACAATAGAACCTCCTATAGAGGACACTCATGCTAGAGGATACCTCTATATAAAGGAACAGTTTTTATCACCACAACATTTTTACTAATTAGCACCTCTCCAATAAGAGGACATCTCTTCCTAAAGGACACTTTGGCTCTGCAGCTGGATCCCATTTACAGAGAGGTTGTTCTACTGTATTGAGCAATATTTTCAAAATTGTGATATTTCTGAGGTAATGTTTGTGATAAGGTTATAAATAGAAATGTTTTTTTTTTTTTTTGCTTATCCCTAGTACACGTGGTACAGGCCATGATAATCATGGTGGGTAGTTAGCGACTGCTTTTTACTGTAAGCGCACCACATGTCTACACATGTGAAAGCATAAATAGAAAAGTGATATATGGGAATTTCAAGAAATGAAGAAAAAAAAGACATCAGTATCTTGAGGTATTTCACAGCAATAAACCATCAATAAGGTACAATTTGGTTTATATATTCGAGATGAAAAATAATTAAATAGGCTTCTTAATTATTTTAAATATTTATTTAATTAGTTATATGAAATATTTTAAATATACAGTAGAACCTCACTGTAAAGGACACTTAATTACAGAGCCAAAATGTTCTTTAAGCAGAGGTGTGTATCCTCTTACTGGAGAATAGCAAAATAATGGTGATTTTGCAAATGAAAACTGTCCTTTGTAGAGAGGTATCCTCTAGCGTGATGGAGGTTTTACTGTATAAAATAAAAGTTACTATATATACATATGAGCCAAATCAACTACCCCAGAAAGCAGTTAGAGCAAGAGGGGAGAACTGAGTTTTTCTCCATTCCACGTGGCTCCACTGTTATTCCCAACCAGTCCTACCGGTCAAGATAAGAGGGAGTTACCAGGAAGCTCTGTTCTCCTGACAATATAATAGAATCATTAAGTGCTAATTAGCCTCATTTTTTTAAATTACTAAAAAAGCCAAAAGTACATATCCCGCCAAACCTCTTCAATTCAACACACCAAGGGAGAGAGTAGGTGTTGTGTGAATTATAGTCAATTTTAACTGATTTAATTAGGTTTTTTGTGTTTATATCTCTGCACTTTTATCATTTTTCTTTTTTGTAATTTTTTTTTCTACTTTACAAACACCTTGATTAATCTTGTCTTTAAAAAGGCTTTTGTGTTGTGTGAATTATTATAGCCATTGTGAAATTAAAGTAGGTAAGTTTGTTGGGATATAAAAGCTGAGCAAATTAAAGATGCTATAATGTGTGTGTATTAAAATAATAAAATAAATAAATATATATATGAGATTATATTACAGTAGAACCTCCATGAGAGGACACCTCTCTACTAAGGACAGTTTTGATTTGCAAAATTACCATTTTTACTATTTAGCAAATCTCCTGTAAGAGGACACCTCTTCCTAAAGGACCCTTATGGTCTGCAATTAGGTGTTGTTCTTTACAGGAAGGTTCTACTGTAAATGGTGAAATAATACTAAGCTAATAGATTAATGTGTATTTCTAAAATATACAGTAGTACAATCTCCATGAGACAACACTTCCACTAGAGGATACCTCTCTATAAAAGACAGCTTTCATTGCCAAATTCCTATTTTTACTATTTAGTAACTCTCAGGTAAGAGGACACCTCTCCATAAATTATAGTTTTCATATAGCAAAAATGATCATTTTTACTATTAGAAACTTTAAATGTAAGAGGGACACCTTTCCATAAAGGAAAGTTTTCATTTCCAAAATTATCATTTTTTACTATTTAGAAACTCTCTGATTAAGAGGACATCTCTCCATAAAGTAGCTCTGCAACTATATGTTGTCTTTTACAGTAGTGTTCTACTCTATATTCAAATTTTTAAATTGGTTGTAACACTATATAGTGTACTACCTTCATCCTATAAATGACCATAAGCCAACTAGGGATAACTTTGTGACTCTTTCTTAATTAGAATTTTTTAGGCTCCTTTAGAAATCTTCAAATAAGATTTTTATTAGATAGTGGTTGCCTGGCCGGCCTTCATAGTTTTAAAATTAACTACATGCATGAGAACACCCTTACAACCCCAGAATAATATTAAATGCCTTGCCAAATGCTTTCATTTTTATTTGTTCCTTTTTTTTTTTTTTTAATTATCCCTAGTGCACGTGGTACAGGCCATGATAATCATGGTGGGTAGTTAGCAACTGGATTTACTGTAAGCGCACCACATGTCTACACATGTGAAAAAGCAGTTCGACTTTGCACTTACAAATGTGCCAAAGCCCCATTTGGTTACTTGCACTTGCTGGTAGGGTTGGACTTTTGCAAGAATCGGAGGAAATTGAAGCATTTTTTTTTTTTTTTTTTTCAAATCAGAAAAAAAGTGCCCAATGCGGCAATCAAACCCGGGTCGTAGCGGTCAAAAACCAACGGTTTAGACCATCCTTCCACCGACCCCCTGCAAATAATATTATCCAGACAAGTACTAGATGGAATTATTTGCTGATGCGATGGAATAGCTCCTAATAGCCAATTGTCCTTAATTACCACACAAAAAAATGTACAGAGCTATAGAATAAAAATGATCGAGGAAGTTCCTTTCACTGTTTCCTTATTGCCCTGGTCCACATGATATATGGGTCTTGATTGAATTCTTTGTAAATATATACACACAGTTAAAACAACTTAAAACCTCAAAATTATAACGTTATAATCAAGCTGCTTTATTATAAAAGAGACTATTATAACAGGGTTCCATTGTGATGCCAAACTTGAGAAATATAGACCAGATGGGATAGATTTAAAGGTCACAAACTTTGGCCAAGAAGATCCCTCACAGGTGTGACGGCGGGCTACATGTGGTATTCAGATTCTGTAAGTTGGCCTGCACATGTCAATTTGGACATTTAAATCTATTGAAACTTCCACATAAACCCCTCAAAAGAGATGAGTTTCTAGAAAGAATTTCCATTTATAATCATAAGTTCCTCTTGTTTTAACCATTGTTATAACAACAGCCACAATTTTGATTTTGCCCCCCTCACCCCCCCACATGTCAATTGGACATTTGGTGGTGGTGTCTTGTCCATGGAGCAGATCAGATCGGTCCGTACACCTTGATCACAATACCTGCCAACAAAGGTGCCTTGTTCGTATGGGAACTCTGAAATGTGGCTGACTAACGGGGCAATGGCACCCCCCCATTCCATGGAGTAACAAATGGCCATTTAAATCTATTGAAACTTCCACATAAACCCCTCTATAGAGGTGAGTTTCTAGAAAGAATTTTCATATATATCTATATGTTTCTATTGTTTTAACCATGGTTATAACAACAGCTTCAATTGTGATGTTGTTTTAACAAGGTATGGGCATCTATATATCATTTAGCTGGAACTGTATTTCTTCTTATGAATGGTAATTTGATATCATTCAGGGTTTCTTACAATGTGTTGCAACATCACAGCGGATGTAAATGGGGAAACTGACCTGTTAGAAAGGAATGTCACTTAGCACAGGGTTGTGTAAATAAACATGGTTGCCACAGGTGTTAGCCATCTTGTTTATGTCTTGTTTATTCTGCTAGCACATTGTGAGAGGCAGTTCGACTTTGCACTTACAAATGTGTCAGAGCCCTGTTTGGTTACTTGCTGGTGGGGGGTTGGTATTGAAATATTTGATTTAATACAATAATATTGAATTTAGAGATATTTAGGATTATATTTTGCGCATGAATAAAAGATTTGAATTTAGAACTTTATAAATAACGGGAGATCCAAAAGAGGTTATACTGTAACTACATTAGGGGTGTTCATAATGCATCATTAAACATATTTATCCCCCCATTCTAAAAATATTAAAGAGTCGTAGAGTTCTAATTGAAAAACAAATTCTAGTAATAGACCCACATTTATTGTAATAAAACATTCAGTAGAGTCTCGTTAGAGCAACATTACTTGGGACCAGGATGTTGGTACAACTACGCTTAAAACATTGGCTTCAGACTTGGGGATTATGGTACTACAGTAGAACCTCCCTGTAAAGGACAACTAATTGCAGAGCCAAAGTGTCCTTTAAAGAGGTGTCCTCTTACCAAAGAGTTTCTAAATACAGTTAAACCTGTCTATAGCGCCCCCTCTTGGGACTCACCAAAATAGGGGGCTATAGAGAGAGGGTGCTATAGACAGGTCACTTTTAATGTAAATCACATCGTACTACATACAGTAAAACCCCTCTATAGTGAACCCCATTGGGACGGGACTTTTGGTTCACTATAGCCACGGTTCACTATAGCCACGGTTTGGGTATTTAAATTTTTTTTTAGGATATAATTAAAGGGCATGCGCAAAAAAAAAAAAAAAGAGGCTACCTCTTAATATTGGCTGCTTTTTTTCCCCCTAAATTAACCTATTTCTATATATTAAAGCTGTATATTAAAATAAAAACAAAATCATGTGAAAATATTGCCTTTTTGATCAGTTCCTCTGATAATTTAATTAGTATAAATGCAACCTGCCCCCCCATATGTCAAAAAAATCCAAGAAAAGAATACCTTATTTATAAAAATTAAATAAAAACTTTATTAATAATATTTTAAAAGGTATAAAAATATATTTTAAATAAATATTATTATATTACAATATAGGATACAAAGGCTTACTTGAAGAAGTCTGTTATTTTTTTCTGCTTTAACATATTCCTCATAATGACACTGACGATAGCGGCAATAGTTAGGATTGATTCCTCTTTGTAGCATTTTTTTTTTATAGTCTTCTTTTTTGCCATATCATAGAAATGCAACTTTTGCTCATTTTCATTCTCTTCCGAAGTTCCGCTTGCGATGTACCACTCTCAATAGCTTTTATGATGGTTAATTTCTTTTCAAGTGATATCTTGGTACGAGCGACTTTTTCTTTGGCACTTCCATTATATTTTAAAACTGGTTTTAATAATTTAATCATGTTTTAAGGAATTTTCCTAATATAGAGTTAAGAAATTTAGTTTTCAATAAGGCATGAAAAATTTATAAAAGTGCGCAGTATAAAAATAGAATGTGAATAAAAACATCCAATGTTGCTAAATTCTTTGTTTTGATTTGCGATCTGTGAGCTAGAGCTCACACAAAATTTTAATTAGATTTGAAAATTATAATTTTGGAATTTTATAATTAAAATTAAAAGTTCGTTATAAGCATGGTATTTTTGATAGAATTTAATATTTTGGGACCAAAATTGGGTTCGTTATAGCGATAGTTCGCTAGTTTGAAAAGTGAAAAGTTCGTTATAGCGATGGTAATTTTAATGGAATGGAATGCGGATTTTCGATGGGTTCGTTATAAGGGAAGGTTCGTTATAGCCATGGTTCGTCTTAGCGAGGTTTTACTGTATTTAAAATCGGGTGCTATAGAGATGGAGGTGCTATTTAGAGGGGGGGGAGCGCTATAGACAGGTTTAACTGTAGTAATAATGGTAATTTTTGATGATGAAAACCTTCTTTTTTAGAGAGGTGTCCTCTAGCGCAAGTATCCTCTCATGGAGGTTCAACTGTATAGCCAAGTTATAAAAGTTGCTGTGAGAGGTTTCACTGTATATTTGAAATCAAATATTTCTATCTCGAGATAAGCCAGAACCACCAAATCACACCCCTGATAAGATTGAACAAACATTCCGACACCATTTGTTCCTCCTTCTCAAGCTTCAAAATAACTCTTAGTGCCGATTTCTTCACATTTGCTTCAGTTTCTTATTTTGAATAAAATTCCTAAGACTTGAAAAAAAAGCGGTCACCTACTTCTGCCCATCATGATTATCATGGCTTGTACCACGTGTACTAGGGATAAGCAAAAAAAAAGAAATATATATATATTATTTGCACCACCACACATCCAATATGCAAATGTTTCTTATTTACTAGAGACAGTGAAACTTTTGTATTACAGTAAAGCCTCCATGAAAGGACACTCACACTAGAGGACACCGTTCTACAAAGGACAGATGTCATTGGAAGAAAAAAAAAGTGCTAGTTTACATTAAAGAAAAATTAAGACAATTATCTTCATACCCAAAATTGCATGATAAATCTGAGGGAAAAAAAAAAAACAAAAACATGTAATAAAGTAAAAACAACACAGGTAAAACTATATAGATTTTTTTTTTAAATCTTTCTCAAAACTTTCAATAATGCACACAGCTAACAATTAGCAACACATTCTTAAGATTAGTGAATCAATTATAAACACAAGGTAATAAGACCAAATCCAAATAAATAAATAGTGTATGACATTTCGGTAACAGTGTTGCTACCATCTTCAGACAAAAGTACTGAATGAAGACCAAATCCAAATAAATAAATAGTGTTTGACATTTCGGTAACAACACTGTTATGCTGACAAAATCAGAAGCAAAAAACATACCTTTGCTAATGTTTAGAGAGCTGGGGGTGGAGAGCTTAAACCCATATCACCAATATTGGATTTCAATAAGCCTACTTAGAAACTGACTCAGTAATATTGGGAAACCAATTTTGCTGGCCGGGTCGGATAATTACCACACGGTGAAGCCTGACAAATAACAGCCCCCCTCCCTCCTGGATAAAACAATTTTCTAAAAAAATATACCTCTGAAATTTCTGTAGCATTATAATGATAAGGCACAATTTGGATTATGGATTATAAACACAAGGTATTAAGACCAAATCCAAATAAATAAATAGTGTGTGACGTTTCGGTAACAGCGTTGTTACCATCTTCATTCAGTACTTTTGTCTGAAGATGGTAACAATGCTGTTACTGAAACGTCACACACTATTTATTAATTTGGATTTGGTCTTATTACCATGTGTAGCATTATAGTTATTCGAGTATATTGGCTTCCTTACCCTAAGCAATAACTAACATACAATAGAACCTCCATGAGAGGACACTCCCGCTAGAGGACACCTCTCCACAAAGGACAGTTTTTATTTGTAAAATTACCATTTTTACTATTTAAACTTCGCCTTTGCCGGCCCAAAGCCCAGATGAAAAAGGAGGAGGGGGAGCAGTAACAAGCTCGCTAAAAAACCTGGGTTCAGCTGGCCCGGCTGATAGTACCCTGTAAGGGCTCCTGATCCAGGGATACAGGATGAGCAGCGTTTGTACTCCATGTTAGGAGCGGCTGCACATGGCGTCTGTTCCTCATGTCAGAGGCGGCCATTTCTTTTGGAGCTAAGTCGGCCTGCTACTGAGTAGTGCTCCCAGTCTTAATGACAAAGGCAGACGCATTCTACTTCACCCAGTCATGATGGTTGTCCAACAGACACCATCAAGGGTCACAACTTGGTACCCTAATATGATTGAGTGAAGATAAGAAAGAAGAAGAAGAAGAGAAGTAATTCTCCGGTAAGAGGATACCTCTCCCTAAAGGACACTTTTGCTATGCAATTAGGTGTCCTTTACAGGAACGTTCTACTATACAGTGGTACCTCAACATACGAGCGCCCCAACATACGAGTTTTTCGAGATACGAGCCGACGAGCAAGTGATTTTTTGCTTTTAGTTACGAGCGAAATTCGAGATACGAGTTCGGTTCAGTAGTGTTGAAGATATTAATCTGTGATTTTAAATGTTTATTTTTGACCAGTACTTTTGTTTTGTTTTTCCTAAAATGTTTCTTTCTTCTTCTTCATTATTATTTGTTCTATATGCAAAGCTTTGTTTTTTGAGACTTGAATAAACAAATTCAAGTTTATTATATTTTTGTGTGCTTTTAAAGTTAAAACACAACAGGTAGTAACACGCAGTCGCGCCATCACGATCAGTTAGCAGCGTGCTTCCGCTGTGATAAGTTGTGTTTTGTGTTCGCGTTTTGTGTTGCGTTTACATTTACAGTTTTAGTTCATTTATTTTTATAACCATGGATCGGAAGAAAGTTTGTAAAAAGTCAAGTGCTAAGAAAAAGATGATGAGTATTGAATTAAAACGTGAAATTATAGAAAAACATGAGCAAGGTGTTCGAGTTGTTGACTTGTCGAGGCAGTATGGCCGTAGTACGTCCATGATATGTTCTGTGCTTAAACGGAAGGAGTCGATAAAGAGTGTAACGCTGGCTAAGGGCCTTACGATAATTTCCAAGCTGCGAACCTCCCTTCATGAAAATATGGAGAAACTGCTGATGGTGTGGGTGACAGAAAAGCAGCTCCAAGGAGATACCTTGACGCAGACCATCATTTGTGAGAAGGCAAGAGCGATCTACGGAGATTTGCTGAAGCAAACCCCGCAGGCTTCCATCGACGAGGCATCGGAAGAGTCATTTAAAGCCAGCCGGGGCTGGTTTGAGAATTTTAAAAAGAGGAGCGGTATTCACTCCGTTGTCAGACATGGTGAGGCAGCAAGTTCAGATATGAACGAGGTTATGCAAGTAATTGGTTTTGAGGAGTCAGAGGAGGAGGTTATTTCTACAAGTGAGATAAAGGAGATCTTAGGAATGTGGGAGAGAGTTTCACAGTTCGTGGAAAAAAACACCCAGAAAAAGTTGCAACAGGTCGTGCATCTGACCTTTTTAATGACACTTGCCTAACTCATTTCCGGAACATTCTGAGAGGGAGGAAGAAACAAACCTCCTTGGACATGTTTTTTTCTAAACGGCCTAAAGGTGAAAGCGAGAAAAATGTAGCGAAAAAGGCAAAGACCAGTGAGGATATCTAATTTATTTCTTTACATTCTCGTTTTGTTTTTGTACAATAAATATTTGATAATTATAAATACGTTTTTATTATTTAAAACCACGTAACAAAAATAACTGGGGTGACATTTTGGAGGTTGGAACGGATTAATGGTAGTTCAATTGTTTTGTATGGGGAAATTTGCTTCGAGATACGAGTAATTCAAGATACGAGCAAGGTTGCGGAACGAATTAAACTCGTATGTCGAGGTACCACTGTATTACTATTTCCGTGCAGCATCGTTGTGAAAAATCATTTGTTGTTTGGATATTTCTTGTAGAGATATTACATCAACCAGATTCTACAAAACCTTTCAGTGACTACTGTCATCAATGTGTCACCATAACACAGAATATATGCAAAGCATGTGATTGATGAAACATTGTCATCATCATCATCATACAAGGCAGTAAGATCAAATTTACATATTGGCATGAATAGAATCACAAGTGTTTTTATATAATTTTTTTTTCTTTAATAAAAGGGCATATATTGGATCAAAATATCATGGTAAAATAAATAAATTAATCATTGGTAAAATAAATGATATTTTGATCCAATATATGCCTTATTTAAAGATTTATTTATGGATTGCTCTATTTTCAAAACAATATATATATAGATGGAAAATTTGCCGGGAGGAAATTAATCTATAGAAGCAATGGGCGCTTCTCCCGTCAAAATAAACGTCAAAATCTGACGCCATCTATTGACCGTCACCGCAACTAGCGGCCTCGGGTCGGTGACAAAGCCACAACACCAGCTTTGGCAAACTGAGAAGCGTCCACCTAGAGACCATGGTTTCAGGCTATATATACTGTCAAACTAAGAGAGAGCAATAATCAAGTCTGTCCCTTTCCAAGAGGACTGCCAACCATGAGTTGCAGAACTAGTCCGGCCATCTACGAACAAACATTTTCTAGAGCAGTTTTGCAAGATTTTCCTGCTGTGAAATAGGTTTTAATTTCCAACCTATACAACCTCTAACTACACTAAAGATTCAGCTTTACATATGTGTTGTGAAGTTTACTCACCCCTAGCAGACACTATCAACAAAAAGTTCCAAGATCCACAGACTCCCTTATAGGATTGAGTAGAGATAAGTGAGAAGACTAAAAAGAGAAAATAAATATTTTTTATAAGAACCTTCCCCCTCTTTTAGAATATTGTTGGTGCTCTGTTGGAGCCTTTTATTTACAAGTCACATTTTAACTTACTGTCTACATCTTATGGATTTAATTGTGTAACTTTTTATAACTTATTTATTTTTATTAACTTTCATGTATAATTATTTTTAATAACTAATTTTGTTTGTATAATTATTTGCATACTTTTGTATCGTTGAATTTGCATACTTTTGTTTTTTAGATTTAAGACAATAATTTTTAGTTAGAAAGTTCTTTTTCACCAAACCTTTAGTTTGTGAATAAACATTAAAAAAACTTCTCGGATGTTTTCTCCCAATACATCAGGTCACCAGCGCAACAATATTTTGAAATAGAAAAAAAAATACATGAAGAGGAAATAAGGGTGATAGAATAAAAGTCAATTTATAAATGTTTTCTGTTAATTGTGGGAACAAGGACAAATGCCGTCTTCAGGCCTCAGTGTGTGTGTGTGAAGCCAGCTGTGAGACATCTGGTGGACAATGGCGTGACAGCACGGACGACTGATTTGTTTCCACACACTCACTCTATATGTCATTCTCCTATTGGCAATAAGGTTTTGAAAAACTGGTTGTCTAGACATGTTTGTAGAACAGGCTAATATTCGGGTTTTTAAGATAAGATAAAACACAATTTGGATTAAAGATTATAGCTACAAGAAGACCTAATCCAAATAAATTAATAGTTGTGTGACGTGTCGGCAACAGCATTGTCACACACTATTAAATTATTTGGATTAGGTCTTATTTTCTTGTATTAAACGATGAAAACTATCGTTATATATTGGTCAGTTTATAGCTTAGGGCAAACTCTGGTTTTTGCCTTAAATAATTTGCTGTGAAAAAAAAAGAGGACTTAACGTTCTCTATTCTGATAATGATGAAACCACTGAACACATTCTTTCAAAAGACTGTTACCGAAACGTCACACACTATTAATTTATTTGGATTAGGTCTTATTTTCTTGAAGATAAGAATGCATTATAAACATGAATTAGGAAGAAAATATTGCTCTTTAACAAATATTCTCTATTACAGTAGAGCCTCCTTGTAAAGGACACCTAATTACAGAGCCAAACTACCCTTTAGGAAGAGATGTCCTCTTACTGAAGAGTTGCTAAATTGTAAAAATGGTAATTTTTAAAATTAAAACTGTCCTTTATAAAGAGGTGTCCTCTAGTGTGAGTATCCTCTCATGGAGGTTCTACTGTATAATAATTTTTTTCAAACAAAATAAAGATTTATTTATACAGTAGAGCCACTTTCTAAAGAACAAAACCTAGTTTCAAAGTGTCCTTTAACAGAGAGCTGTTTAGTAGTGAAAAATGGATATATCAATGATGAAAACTGTCCTTTGTAGAGAGGTGTCTCCTAATGGAAGTGTCTTCTTATGGAAGTGTCCTCTTATGGAAGTGTTCTACTGTAAAAAAAAACTCAGTACACACAGAGAACATTTCTCTAAAAGACCACCACCAGATGCAAAACCAAATCATCCTTTGCTAAGAAAGCTGTCCTTTATAAAGAAGTTTCCTCTAGTGAGGGGTGTCTTGGAGATTCTACTGTACAAGTTCTAAACAATTTTGTTCCGCTCCTTATTTCTGTGAAGATCCTCGCTGAGGGAGTTACCAAAAACAGCAGCTGTGATTTCCCCTGAGAGTTTTCTATTTTAACTCTGTTTCCTCTACACTCATATCCTCTCCACCAACTGATACAACAAGTCCTTTCTATTGTGTAGCACTAGGAGCAAGATAAAATATTAAATGTTTAAAACTTAAGTTTTATAAGGTAAGAAGAACAAATACAAATAAATTAATAGTGTGTGATGTTTTGGTACCAGCGTTGTTACCATCATTAAACAAAAGACTAAAGAAAAAAAATCTTTTTAGTATTTTTTTCAGATGATGGTAACAATGCTGGTATCGAAATATCAAACACAATTAATTTATTTAGATTTGATCTTATTACCTTGTAATTTAGGCTTATTATGTAATTGAAGAATGGTGCAAACTGCTCACCAATGTCCCAAATTATAATATATTAATTAGGTTAGTTTAGATTTTGAAAAGAAGTCCATTGCACCAGCTAGCTGTTGTCACTGAAAAAATAAGAAAAGCCATGGGCCTAGGCCAAATAACAGGAGCCGTGTTCTTCGATATCGCCAAAGCCTTCGACAAAGTCTGGCATGAGGCCCTTCTCTACAAAATGTGCAAAAAGCACCTTCCTGGAGACATCATAAAAATAATGCAAAACTTCTTAACGAACAGAACATTCAAGGTACGAGTCAAAGACGAACTGTCAACAGCTAGGAACATCCTAGCCGGCGTCCCCCAAGGATCAGTCACAGGACCAACCCTATTCGACATATATATAGACAACTTCCCCTGTATTGAAGACACCTATTTGCCGATGATACCGCCATTTTGGCCTTGATATACACCTTCGACAGACTCCACATGAAACTCCAAGAGGCCTGTATTTTTTTCCACGCTCTGGTGTAAAGAATGGCGAGTCACAATGAACCCCCAAAAAAGTGAAGCAATAATTTTCTCCAAAAAAAACAAAATTAAGAAACCTTCGGACGAACTCTTTGTCTTCGAAGCCAATATTAAATGGAAAGAGAACATCCGATACCTAGGGATGACCCTGGACGAGCACCTAACCTTCAAAAAACACATCGAAAACAGAATTAATTTGGCGAAAGCTGCCCAACACCGATTATACCTACTTCTAGGACCGAAAAGCAAATTATCCCTTCATTGCAAAATAACCATTTACACGTCAATAATAAGACCAATACTCATATACGGCCACCCCATTTCTATGACAGCAAATAAGACCATCCTTAAAAAGCTAGAAGTCTTTGAAAACAAAATGATCAGAAAAATCATGTCTCCACCCTGGTTCGTTCGAAACACAATCCTCAGAAAAGATCTAAATATCGAAAACATCAATGACTACATTATTAGACATTCATTTAAATTCTACGAAAAATCTGAAAAACCCACCTTCAAGGAAGCTACAAACTACAAATGCGAAAAAAGGAAAATAAGAAATTTAAAACCTAGACAAATTTTTAAATTCTCCCATGGGTAAGATTTCACTAGGTCATGAAGGTTGAGAGCAATAATTTTTTCTACTATAATTTTGGGGTTCTTTGTATAGGTCTTCCTTCTTGGCTCCAATACAGTCCAGGATTAAAATTACAAATATATTCTCACAATGAGTATCTTTTTTATTTGAAAAAACGCTAGCTTTCAAGCGTTAATCGCTCTTCAACGGGCTTACTATAATATCGACTTTCTCCCACCAGAAATATTTACATAAAAAAGTATTTGTAAATATTTCTGGTGGAATGAAGTTGATATTATAGTAAGCCCGTTGAAGAGCGATTAACACTTGAAAGCTAGCGTTTTTAAATAAAAAAGATACTATTTTAGAGGCGTAATATTCTTTTTTTAAAATAAAGCAATTTCTACTGTCCTTAGAAATTGCTTTATTTTAAAAAAAGAATATTACGCCTCTAAAATAGTTTTATAATTTGATAACAGATGGCGCTCTAGTACATCGTAAAAAAGATACTCATTGTGAGAATATATTTGTAATTTTAAGACTTTTTTCACAATTTTATCATGAACAGTACAGGATATGTGCTGTAGTTGGTAACAGTAAACAGTTACATGATACCCATACTCTCTTAAATATGATTTATTCATCAATATCATTTTATAGAATAACTCTGCCTTTGCCGGTCCCAAGCCCGGATGAAAAAGGAGGAGGGGGAGCAGTAACAAGCGCCCTAAAAAACCTGGGTTCAGCTGGCCCGGCTGATAGTACCCTGTAAGGGCTCCTAATCTAGGGATACAGGATGAGCAGCATTTGTACTCCATGTTAGGAGCAGCTGCACATGGCGTCTGTTCCTCATGTCAGAGGTGGCCATTTCTTTTGGAGCTAAGTCGGGCCTGCCACTGGGTAGTGCTTCCAGTCTTAATGACAAAGGCAGACACATTTTACTTTACCCAATCATGATGGTTGTCAAGATAAGAAAGAAGATTTTATAGAATACAAGTTATTATAAACACAAGGTAATAAGACCAAATCCAAATAAATAAATAAATAGTATGTGATGTTTCGGTAACAGCATTGTTACCTTCATAGACAAAAATAATCTTATGTTTATAATCTATAATCCAAATTGTGCATTATCAATTTTATAGACTTTAATGGACCTAAGAAGTTCACTATTTATTTGGATTTGGTCTTATTACCTTGTGTTTATAATCCAAATTGTGCATTATAAAGTTGTTATTAAAGTATGAACTGTGTGTGTGTGTTGTCCTAAAAGTGCAAAATTTGTATAAATAATTTATTTTTAGAAAATACTAGATATTTTCCAACAACCTAACAAAATAGATTGATATTTTCAAAGCCCATCTCATTATTTACTGTACACTAACTATAATACTACATGTTTTCTGTATAAGGAAGTATTTTTATTTAACCTAATAATACTTTTATTCATTTACCATATTAGCAAAGTTAAACAGCCCATTCACTAGAATAAATAATAATGTGGACTACAGATTTTTATAGAAGATCCTAATATAAAAGTTGAGATACAAAGTTAAAAATGAAGAAACAATGATTAACGATTTCTTACGTTAAAATTCACTTATAAAGATTTTTTTACATAAACTCTTATTTCTTGAAATGTGAATATAAACCTTTTATTTTATATTATGACCAAAAGAGCTAGTTTAAAAAAGATTTTTCCGGTTATCATTTATTTGGAGTTTCCTTTTAATTTTTACATAAAGCTTGATAAAATCTGACTATTTTATATTTTCAACTTTGATCATTAATAATAAGGTTTTTTTTAAAAACCACATGCTTTTGTTTAACATAAATATTATGTAGGTAAATCATAAGAGCATAATATAAAAAGTATGTTACTCACTCAGTTTTTCATTATATTTCGTATGCAACAACCAAAGATTATTCGAAATTCAAAAGCAGAAGCTCAAGTACTATCTACCCCTTGTCCTTAAACCGTATAATTGGCTAACGATATTTATCTTCTAGTCACCTTGGAATAAGAAATAATGAAATTATTAGTCAAATTTAAGCAACAGTTTATCAGTGATTTATTTTTATTTGTTTTTTTATTTGAGAGAGAGCTTGCGTGTTCAAATTTATTTTAAAATTATAACAACAATATAATTTTTATTCTTTAAAAACGAAAACAACAAATTTCTATCCTGCTGCAACGAGAAAATAATAAATCGTCATATAAAATTTTTATTATTTTTGTTTACACAATTCCCAATATGCGTTGTGTCAAACCACTTGATGGCTGTAACCCACCACCAATTCCAACCTCAATTAACAAAAAAAATGCATAACATTAAAGCTTTAATACTTGATATCATTAATAAAGCATAGTTCCTTCTAGAAGATTATTTTAAAAGCGCGAGTCTTGGTCGATCCCAGCATACTGGAAATGTCATAATCCCTTTTCATCTCATATAATTCAGTTGCATAAGGAGGAGAAAGCTTGTTCTTCCAAAGTTCAATGGCTTCTTTGATTAATTACATTGCGTAGTAGAGTCAATAGATCCCAAAGCTGAATCAAGTGAAATTATTAAGTTTTAGAAGGTTAATATTTCCTTGTTTTGTAGCAAACATTCCAGGAGGCTATGACTCTGACCTCCAAGCTAACCTCTCTGCTCACATGAATAAAAACTACCAAGAGTGCTAAACTAACTTTCCAATATTCTGTCTTTTCAGGGTGGATAAGGAGCTTTTCAAGTCTACGATACCTGTACTAGTAAAAGCCCCTACAACAGAGTACAGGCTCTTTCTGGATCACGTTTGATCAAATTCTAAAAACACAGCACAGACCACTAGAACATGACAACAAAGTGACCAAAATCTTGGTACAACATAACACAGCCTGTCCCTGTTTCTTTCTTTCTAGCCTGAATAAACTGGCAGTCGTAGACGTGGGAGAGTTGTGTGTTTTTCCCTTACAAGACAGCAAGAAGTAGAGGCAGGGCTAGATGTTAGCGCCAGGCGGGACAAAGGTGGAGGCCATGACACAAACTTGGATGCCTAACACCTAGACAAGGAGAGAGAGCCAGAAGCGGCCTGCGTACATGAACACATTGAGCTGACACTGTGTTTACCCCGGGAGGGGTCGTTTATAAACCCCTTCCTGGGCGTCTGCTATGTCCTTGTAGATGTCTTCAAACCCACTCTTTTACTATTTTTATTTTGATGTCATCATTTTGAGTTTGAATACAAATAGGAATGATACAAATAATATTAATAAAGATATAGTATATCATACAAAATATAGGGAGTGGTAGCAAACAGGAGCAGTGTACATTTTATTAGGAGGATATGATCTTATAAATTATTGACTCTAACTTAACTAATTAAAAGATATGTGAAATATACTAACAGTATTATTATATTACAATTAAAAATATACTGCATATATATATTTAACATCAGATGGAGCTTTCTCTGAAGGGATTTCTGGATTATATCAAGAATTACAAGTCACTCTGAGTTTGGACAGGCACTTGCTTATAAAGGAGTTTTGTCCCAACATACTCAATTGCTATTTTGAGGAATTCATACAGAATGGTCTTTGTTAAGAACGGGGTAATTAAAAAAGCTCGTGGAGGAAAAGAAAAATTCTGAACGCTCCACAAACCCCCTTTTTAACAAAATAAAAACTTTAACCTAAAGTTTGATATTGTTTTGGGCTGCCTTGGGTGTTCAAGCAAGAAAAAAGGAAGACAACAAAAAGGTTACACATATAAAGTTTTGTTTAATGTTAGCTATAAAATGAAGGATAAAAAAATATATGAAAACTTATTATTTTTGTATATTCCAAAATTTTTTGCATGCAACTTAAATGTTTTTTAACAAAAGAAAATATATAATGATGATATTGACGAAAATAGAAAAAAACTTAGTAAAAATAAGAAAAAGAAAAATACTACAAAATATGCTAGATTAACATAAAAAATATATCAATTTTTAGGAAATAAAAGCATGTGAGAGAGTGCTCACCAAAAAACAGTTCCTCTCAGTTGTTAGGTCGGCTTGCCCGAGCCCCCCTGCCTTGGAAGCACAATTTCGTCTGTCCTCGACGAACTTCCTGGAATCTTCAGATGAAGCACAATTCGTCGCTCCTCGACGAACTTCCTGGTATCTTCAGATGAAGCACAATTCGTCGCTCTCGACGTACTCCAACCACTATGCGAATCTCTCAACGATTCGTCTCGGCTTCACCTTTCTTTGAGATGTCAGCCACCCTGTTCCTTCTCAGACCGCTTGTATGGTCGTTTATGGAAGATGGACGAAGTTCCCGGAGCTCATCTAGGGCAAGCCGCCGCGAGGCTTTTTTCTTGTCTACTTCCGCACAGCTGTGACACCAACTCTGGCCCCCGCGCCCTGACCTTTTTGACCCCTCCGCCCCTCCAATTGGTCGGTGGGTACTTTGGACGGTCCATCCGGCGGGCGGACGACTACATTCTCTCGGCAGGGGGGGCCAGTGTGTGAAAAGAGGAGAAGAAACAGCAAAAAATAGATTAGAACCCTTACTAATCTCTCCCAAAACCCTCCCCACCAAGGCGCTGAGGGAGGGATAAAAATCCATTGGATTCTTTTTACACTCGATTCCCTTTCAATCTCCCCCCAATCCAAGCGTTTAAGTAATTCGTTTGTTTTTGAGAAATTTGTCCCGTTATCACTATATATTTTTCCGGGACGTCCACGCCGACAAATGAATCTTTTAGAGCTAACAAAAAAGTGTTTGCCTCTAATGTTCTCACAATCTCTAGGTGGACAGCTCTGTAAACAGCGCAAGTAAACAAGGCTACCCAAACCTTGCTGCCACCTTTAAGATGTAGCGGTCCCAACAGATCCACACCTGTCACCTCGAAGGGTTTGCCTAACCCTATTCTATTAGTCGGCAAAGCCGCGCCAGGAGTCTGAATAGGTTTCTGATCATGCCTCCTACATATCACACATTTCCCAATTATTTGTTTAATCAATCTGCGACCACCAATGATCCAGAATTTCTCTCTCAATTATGAAAGAATGAATTGGGCCCCTCCATGCCCATTTTGTTGGTGTATTTCACGAACCATCTGTTCCACCAAAGGATGATTACGAGGTAGTAAAATAGGTCGTTTAAACACTTCTGAATCTTGTCCATGTAGCAGCTTCGTCTCAACGCACCACAAACCTTCGACGGATTTAATAGTCTTTAATCCATTTTTCGGAGCCTGTTTTCCTGGGAAAGTCTCTTGTTGAACCAATTTCAACAGCTTCCTTTCGGCCCTTTCTAACTCTATTACTTTCAAAATTTCCCCTTTCAGTGGGTATTCTTCTCGCATTGTCCAAGAATCTTAAAACCCAAGCCATAATCCTAATGTTTAAGCTATACTTGGATCTTCTATCTAGGAACCATCGATTTGCCTCGACAATGAGAGTGGTGTGGGCCTGTAAGGTTTTTCTTTTTTCTTTGATGATCTCTTCCTCATCAATAGTCGGTTCAAAACTAGGCCAACTCTCCTTTTCCCCTTTGAGCCATTCAGGACCCTCCCACCAGTTGGTCGAGACAAATTGTACGATAGAGCACCCTCGAGAAGGCAAATCCGCTGGATTAAATTTTCCGTAAACAAACTTCCAGTTCTCATTATTGAAACCGAGTACAGGAAATACGAGACACTGTATTTCCTGTACTCGGTTTCTTACAAACACATTCCACTCATTTTTTCTCTTGAGCCAAGCCATAACGGTTGAGGAATCGGTCCATAAAGTAACAGGGCAACTATTTGTTAAGGCAGTCGAAATTGATTTAACAAGTCTAGCTCCTAAAACGCAGGCCAAAAGTTCTAACCGAGGAATGGTTACCCTCTTGGTTGGCGCAAGCCTAGATTTGCTCCAAAGCAGAGACAAATGTACTCCCCCCTGCACTTCACTTCTCATATATGCCACTGCTGCATAAGCTGATTTACTGGCATCGCAGAAAACGTGTATTTCATTCTTATTAGTTTGATCAAACCAAATATGCCTGGGAATTTTGATTTGACTTAATAGACCAATTTGGGAGTACCATGTTCTAAACTCCCGATCCATATCTTCGGGTAATTGAGAATCCCATCCAATTTTCAACTCCCAGGACCTCTGTAATAATAGTTTAGGAGGCAAAAATATAGGACTATAAACTCCCAAAGGATCAAAAACTTGCTGAATTTTAGAAAGGACAATCCTCTTGGTTAGTCTTCGGGGGAGATCCTTTTGAATAGAAACATCACAATTAAGTACATCTTCTACTTTGTCCCACACAAGTCCCAACACCTTGGTAGTAGCTCCTTTTTCCTCCTTTGAATTACTCACTGGTAAATTAAATTCCCACTCACGCAAGTCCATTTTTGCCATTTCCATGATATTGACAGCTGTATTCTGGAATTGTTGGACCTCCTCCTGAGAGGAGAGGGATGTTACCAAATTATCCATATAAAAGGATCTTGCCATAGTCTTTGCGATTTCAGCTGCCGGACCTTGTACAGAATTCAGATGATGATCAATAACTGCACCCAAGATGAATGGACTACAGTTAAGCCCAAATACCACACGTTTATGTCTAAAAACGGTTAACTTCATAGGGTCAGTTTGATCCCACCAAAGGAAGCGAAGAAAGTCCTGGTCTTGAAGCTGCACTGTAATCATCTGAAATGCCTTTCGAATATCGGCTAGAACACCAATACCCTTTTCTCTAAACCTAATTAATATTTCAGGTATTTTTTCCAAAAGGTTAGGTCCCTTTTCTAGATAGTCATTCAGAGAAAGACCATTATACGACCTGCAGGAGGCATCGAAAACAGGACGAAGAGGCGTCGTCCTACTTTCAGCCTTGAACACCGGCCTATGCGGTAAATAATGGCCCTTCTTTTGAGGCCTATTCTCCTCTATCCTCTCAATTAGGCCCTCTCTCTCCCATTCTTGAAGAATAGTAGAATATTCAATAACCCTTTTCTCCTTCCTTAACTTACTAGTGCATGCTTCCAATCTCCTCTGCGCTATTTCTAAATTCGAGGGTATATTATTTCTTTCGCATTTCCATGGTAGCGCGACTGAATATCGTTGATCTTCATCCCTCTTTATATTTTTTATAAAATGTTCCTTTAGTTCAGTTTCCCTTTTCTTTTTTGAGACAACTTCGATGGGATCTTGGATTCCCAAGACATCCAGCTCCCAAAGATCTTTCAAGTTGTTTCTTGCAACCAACATATTCAATGCAATTTGGACCTTATCCTCCTTACCCACCACCGGAGATCGCCCCATAAGCGTCCATCCTAATTTTGTCTCTACGGCAGTTAGGTCCTCTCCTAGATGGACGACCTTCCCGGTCAGTAATTGTCCAAAGTAGTCACTACCTATTAAAATGTCTATTTCCTCATTTCTAAAATTTGACGGGTGAATATAGATCCTTTTCCGTTTTAATTTGTATAACAAACGTCCTCTTGGAATCGGCGGTATCCTTGCACAAATTTCTGGTTGATCGAGGGCGACTATGTACATCAATTTTATTGGTTAGACTTCCCAGTTTCAAAACATATTTCCCATGCAACGCCTCCTTCATATTTCCTCCCCCGAAAAGAGATTTTTCCAAACTTATCTCTCCTATTTTGTTTAAACCCAGTTTTTCGACAATTGATCTCTTTATATAGGAGTAGTGACTTCCAGTGTCAAATAACACTTTTACTTCTTTAGTCTCTTTAGCCCCTTTCAATTTCGCCACGGAAGTCATGAGTAAGATGTCATTGGCGCATGTTCGCGCAGACATATTAACACCCGTGCATGTTGCATTTCCTTCATTAACAACCTTAGATGTTTCACCTTTGAAACTATTGTTTCCTCCTTGCTTCAAAGCAATTTTATTGCAAAAGATATCTTGATGATCTTTTCCGCAATTTCTACATTTTATGTCTGCTCGGCATTCCCTTTTCAGATGGTTACCCTTTAGACACTTAAAGCAGACTTTAGCCTCCTTTATCCTTTGATCCCTCTCGCTAGGTGTAAGCCGCGAGGTAACAAAACATCTACTACTCAGGTGATTATCCCTCTGGCAGAATATGCATTTTCTCTTAAATGCGCTGCCGAATAAATTGGAGACAGTGGGCGGTGTCTTCCGAGGAGTCTTTAGTTGAGAACCTGTAGCCCTCATTGAGCTATTACCCTCAAAATTCTCCTTAGCAAATGCCATTCGCTCAGCACCCTTCA
>CP092866.1:24921129-24952081 GCA_030710605.1 Cordylochernes scorpioides | reverse complement strand
ATGGGTGTGGGAGACTCAATGGGTATTTGTCACTCTTCATATTGGGTCAATCATAAATTGCTATCTAATGATAAAATGAGTAATTAATATTTTTGGCAATGTTTTTTTTTTTATGATATATCATCTCTACATATCTTATCTAATAACTTTTATCATTTTATCATAGCAGCAAGATGTCTGTAGAAATAATATTTGATATATATAAGAAACATATTGCCACAAAATATAATTACTCTTCTTCTTCTTCTTTCTTATCTCCACTCAATCACACTAAAGTATCAAGCCCGTAAAGCTTGAGATTTGCCGTAAAGCTTGAGGCGGCAGACACCATCAAAAATTTCAATATAATTACTAATTTTATTGAATCCATCTTTAAGGAGTTTCACAAGTAGAGGTATATATACTGAAGATAATAGTTCTATTCAAATTGGCTCTATTATGAACCTATTTGCATATTTTTGGAAAGGATGGAATTAATGAATTCCTATTGTCATTGCTACAGGAGAACCTCTCTCTAAAGGATTACACCTTGATTGACAAATTGTTCCTTAGAGAGAGAAGTGTGTCTTCTTACTGGAGAATTGCTAATTGGTAAAAATGATCATTTTGACAATCAAAACTGTCCTTTGTAGAGAGGTGTCCTCTCATGGAGTATGTTCTACTGTAGCATCATAATAATGAGTGTCATATATATATTTTTTTGCTTATCCCTAGTACACGTGGTACAGGCCATGATAGTCATGGTGGGTAGTTAGCGACTGCTTTTTACTGTAAGCGCACCACATGTCTACACATGTGAAAGCAGTTCGACTTTGCACTTACAAATGTGCCAGAGCGCCGTTTGGTTACTTGCACTCGCTGGTGGGGATGGACTTTTGGAAGAATCGGGGGCCATTGGAGCATTTTTTATTTTTTAATCAGAAAAAAAAGTGCCCAATGCAGGAATCGAACCCGAGTCGTAGCAGTCGAAAACCAACGGTTTAGACCATCCTTCCACCGACCCCCTATGAGTGTCATATACTAATATAATGATAATAATATATTAAAATTTGTTGAAACTATTTGTTAAAAAGTATTCATAAGAGACTTCTTAATAAAGCTTTTTTGTTGATGTTATATATTATTCACTTGGTCATTCAGTTAGTATATCTATCTACATAGGTTTTTTTTTTTACCAGAGCTCTGCAAATGTTTATAATTTTTTTTTTTTTTTAAGAGCCACATAGGCTACAACAACTCACCAGCGAGTGCAAGTAACCAAATGGGGCTCTGGCACATTTGTAAGTTAAAATACAATATAACGCAGCTGGTGATTGTAAAACGAAAATTGCAATTATACCGCGAATGTTTCTTTTAAACAAAAATCAAAATTTATTTTAAAGAGAAATAGCGATTATTTCTAACTTTAAGGATGAAGTATGATAGGATGAATTGTGAAGAGTAATGACAAACGGAAAAATACTTAATACTTAGTAGATAAATACTTTGTAAGTGCAAAGTCGGACTGCTTTTCACATGTGTAGACATGTGGTGCACTTATAGTAAAAGCAGTCGCTTACTTCTACCCACCATGATTACCATGGCCTGTACCACATGTACTAGGAATAAGCAAAAAAAAAAAACATATTTATGTTGATAATAGATAAGGGGATACATTTTGTCTTAGGAAAGCCATTTTGAAAATAATATTGATATAATTTGTATTATGAGTTCCAATAACTTGAGTAAGAATCTAGAGAAGGGCAGAGATGGATCACTCAGGAAGAAGTCCAGCTGTCTTGCTCCCCCTTTGTTGACAGTGGTGTTGGATGATCCTCCTGGTCTTGTTTGTTCTCCATTATACACAGAGGTAAATACACTCATGAACAAAACTTGAGGGAGTTGTACCTTTTAGCATGTATAAAGGGATTCAAACAATAACTCTGAAAAATATTAGTGACCTTTATTGAAGACACAAGGTAAACCAATTATGAACATATTTGCCTTGTCTCCTTAAAATAAAAAATAGACAACCAGTGACAGCAAAGACTATCCACTTCCTTAATTTTTGTTAATGAGTATAAATAAATAAATTAAAAAAAAAAATAATTTTTTTTGTTGATCTTGCATGCTCATTTGACCATCCTTGATACAACAGCAATGGCAACATAACAATGGTTAAAATTTGTAACAAATAAATTTACTGGAAATGTGTTTCTTTTCAATGATCATCAAATCTCTATATACCTTAATGCAATGGTATAAGTTATTAAATGAGAGGGTTCACTATTAATGAGCTAAGCCCTCTCATTTAATAACTTATATCATTGCAGTAAGGTCTGTAGAGATAATATTTGATTGAAAAGAAACACATTGCCATTTGTTACAAATTTTAATGATAGATGGCAATTGAATTTCTAAATTTAATATCAAATGGTGTCAGAGGCAGGGATTCATTGTTCATACATACAAGATCCAGGTGTGCCCTCTTTACCTATTCCTATATTGTATTTCTTACACTTACTTTAATTTAACTCACTTTAACTCAACCACTTTTTTGTTTCCATATCCCATTCAGTCCATTTACTTAACCAACTATAATTCAGCACACACACTTCTTATATTCAACCAAAAATTCTGATCCCTGGGGTGTTGAATTAAAGCAGTTTGACTGTATATATATATGTCATAATATATACTCTTCCAGGAATAATAAAGCAAACCTAGAGCCAGCCCAGAGAGAGACGGGATGTAAAGTCCGGTCACTTGAGACAGCAGCGACATTCCAAGGGGCGGCAAATGGCCCGTACGTTAACACCTTGGGACTTTTAAGACAGTTGGGGATTGTGTGCGACACGAACGGACGCCCGGCTGTGCCAGGCTCGGCTCTCTCCCTCTCTCTCTGGTTGCCTGGGTTCCTCTACCAACTTGTGGTGTGATTATTTCTCTTTCCCCACATTATTATTATACCACATATATATATATATGTTATAAATAAAGATGAATGATATTTTCTGTTGTATTTTGATCATGTTGAGGATTATAGTAATGTAATGCAGTCGTGGTTAAATCTTGAAAGTATGATAATGAAAATAATTTTGATCAGTAATTTAATTGAACTAAAGGAATATATAAAAGAACATAATTTGATAAAAGTACTGCCTGGCTTAAGGCGAGCAGAATAAGGAATACAAAAGATTATTTACATAATGTACAAAAGTTTTGAGCCGGCCATCGGGAAACAACAACAATAAGTTTTTATAGGGGAAGAGTGACCTTTGGCGGTCGATTTAGCAGAGTATTTGAATTTATGAAATTACTAGTCGAATGACCCGGGCAACGCCCGTGTTTTACCCGATTGAATGTTTTGATTCAAATACTATTTGTTACAATTATAAATTGGCGCCTTAAATAAATGCATATGTTAGTTAATAACTATAGCCTATGTGCTTTATCTGTATATGTACTGTTGGCTTCCGTAGGCGTCTCTTACTGGGAAAAAGAAAGAGAGGATTCCATTTGGTTATTAACTAATATATGCATTTATTTAAGGAGCGACCCGCTCCAACACAATAGTTACAAAAATGAAAAAGCGAGTGAGGGGGGCATGATGGGGGGGGCAAAGGTGACGTGATCGTAGCCAACCAATAGGAGAGCGCCATTCCAAAAAAAAAGCAAACGGTGACAGAGATGAAAACTGAAGAATTGATTAAGAACGCATGACGCTCGTAACTGTATGAAATTATAATTTAAAATAAAATAATATTTTTATATAACATATATATACAGTAGACCTTCCTGTCCATGAGAGGACACTCCCGCTAGAGGACATCTCTCTACAAAGGACAGTTTGGCTCTGCAATTAGGTGTTGTCCTTTATAGGGAGGTTCTACTGTATAATATATGAAAAAATAATTTTAAAAAATAGTAAAAAGGTCAGGTGTTGATATTAAAAACAAAATAGGCATATCTTGGCTGTTCACATGAACTTTTTTAGTTGTCAGAGCACCATCTAGTGCAGACCCGGACAACCTAAATGACGCCACGGGCCGCACGGAATCGTAAACAAGGTCTAAAAACTTCAACTATATCAAAATTTTAACTTTAAAATATATTTTTAAAAATACTTAATGCTTCCTTGATGCTTAATGTTTTTATTTATTATTTTTCAGCTGCTTTTTTAAAATAAAAATAATAATAATGACAATTTAAAATTTAAAAAAATATATTTCTCTATTAATTACCATTATTCCTTCCATTTTCTTCCTTTTTATGGAATCAAATGTGTATTTTAAAAATTGTGGGACATATTTTAAATTTAAAAAAAATATTATAATTATTTCAATATATTTTCTGTTTTTGAATATACAGACGAGAAATGAAAGTTACAAAAGAAATATAAAGTTAAATGGCGAGCCGAAAATTTTTTTACGGCGGGCCGCGGGTTGGCCAGGCTTGATCTAGCGGAACAGAAGTAAATAAACCTAACCAGTTCCCTGTTATTTGGCCAACCCATTTTCTTGATAAATTAAAAAAAGCCAACTAGGAATGATAGTTTCTGATAAAAATCAATGAATGACAGACACCCAACAAGGAGTCCAATAGAGGAACTAATAAAGTTTTCCGGCAAACGCTCGAGTCCTCCCAAAATATGTGTCAGGTTGAGCAAGAACCTTCCTTGTTGTTCTAGGCTGATTGCCAGAGTTGTTTTCTTTCTTTGTTTGTTGTGCCTTGTGGGCTAATTGCAGCAGCTCTTTCCTGGTCCTCCCCCCCTTCTGTCTGTGTCTCTTTATATAACAGCTGCTGTTTAAAATACCATTTAGAGTTGAAGGTCAGTATGTTATCTCTAGGCTGACTGCTCTCCTTTCTTCCTCTCAGATCTGTGGAGCTTCTTTCTGATGGCAGTCTGACTTAGTTATTATTATTATTTTTTGCTTATCCCTAGTACACATGGTACAGGCCATGATAATCATGGTGAGTAGTTAGCGACTGCTTTTTTACTGTAAGCGCACCACATGTCTACACATGTGAAAGCAGTTCGACTTTGCACTTACAAATGTGCCAGAGCGCCGTTTGGTTACTTGCACTCGCTGGTGGGGTTGGACTTTTGCAAGAATCGGGGGGGCCATTGGAGCATTTATTATTATTATTTTTTTTTTAACAGAAAAAAAGTGTCCAATGCGGGAATCGAACCCGGGTCGTAGTGGTCGAAAACCTGTCTTGGTTTTTAAGATTGAGAACACTCATTAATATAGCAGGCCACTGACCTAGTATTCACCCTTTCACTGCAGACAACACACGCCAACATGGGTTTGTAAACCTTCCCTCAGGAGCCTATAACACAACATCATTGAATCCAAGATACAACATTTATTTTTCTAAAACGACACTAGAAGTTACACCGCATGAGTTTCTTTTCAACGACAAATTAAAATTTTATTTCAAGGTGAAATATCGACTATTTCTAACCTTTTTGGATGAGGTATGAAAGGATGAATTATGAAGAGTAATGACGAACGGAAAAATAGCCTAGTGGACATGGCATCTGCCCTGGTAAGCGGAACATTGTGGGTTCGATTCCCATCCCTGGACACTTTTATTTTTCCCGTTCGTCATTACTCTTCATAATTCATCCTTTCATTTAGAAATAGTCGATATTTCACCTTGAAATAAAATTTTTATTTGTCGTTGAAAAGAAACTCATGCGGTGTAACTTCTAGTGTCGTTTTACAATCACAGGCCGCAGTGTATCATATTTATTTTTCTGTTTCAAAAAATTGCATTTTAACAATATTGTGGTGATATCAGGGAAAATAAAGTTGTTGCCTAGTTGTAAAGGATCGTGTTTTGCATATACACCTATCCCCTGATTTACACGGTAGATACGTTCCTGAGAAAAACGTGTAAATCGGGGGATAGGTGTACACAGAAATAAAAATAAAATGCATTGACAGGTTAAAATATGTAGTCGGCACATAAGCTCGGGATTCCTCGTGAGATGTGTACACAGCGCATGTGTTCAATCACAGTAGCATTTAGTATAGTGCGATAAAAACAAAACAAAACAAAACAAAAACTTATTTGGAAAAACCGTGGGATAGGTGTACAATCCTTTGAAAAATTTGAACTATTTTGACGCATATGATTCTTTTAAAAATAAATCAATTTTCTACTGCCCTTACTGCAATGATAAAATAATGGAAGGGCCATTTTCATAACAGATTGCTCGCTAATGCATCATATCAATACATTCTTATATTTATTGGATATAAACTTTGTTAAAAAAGAATGCCAGAATTTCAGCCAAGTCTACTTTTATGGTAGAGACACAGGAGGAGAGTACATATATATAAGTCTGACAGCTAAATGATCACCTCTGATATGAGGAACAGGCACCATGTGCTCCTAAATTGGAATATAGATGCTGCTCATTCCTTTACTATGGTACAGGGTATTATTAACACAAAGCAATAACGCGCCATCTATACATATAAAATGAAAGGATTTAAAAGCACGGATGTTTCTTTTATACAAAAATACAAACTTCTACATTTTTTCTTCGCAGTAAGAATAGTAGAAGTTTGTATTTTGTATAAAATGTAAATACCTGTTTTCTTTCCTCTTTTCGCTCTCCACTTCTCCCATCCATATTTCCAAAATTTTTTTATTTTATTTTTTATTTTTTTTTTATTCTTATTTTTTTATTCTTTCTTATAATCTGTATATATTTACCATATGTATATAATCTTTTTCCATTTTTTATTTCCCACTTTCATAGGTTTCTCCGTCTTGTAACCCCAAGGAGAATCCTCTGTAAGACCTGTGTGTCTTAATAAAGGCTTTTGTGTGTGTGTGTGTTTTGTATAAAAGAAACATTTGTGCTTTTAAATCTTTTCATTTTATATGTACAGGGTATTATTATTATCCAGGCCAGTTGAACCCAGTTTTTTTTTAGAGCTCTTTTAATGATTCCTCTCATCCTTTTGTATCTGGGGTTGGGTACAGCCAGCAGTTGCAATGTAAAGTAGGTAGAATAACCAACCCAGTACATTATTAGCAGCAGTCTAGTGTGGTGAATTCACCAACTGGTGACTCCTTCATCTCTTTTACAGTTAGGCACAAAAGGTAGAAACATTTAAATGTGACTGCAATTTCATCAAGAGTGTTGCTTGATTTTCAGTAGGAACAACTCCAAAAAATATCCATCAACAATTTCTATTCACTGATGAGCATTGTTTTTAAAAGTAGAAATATCAAACTTTTTTTTTGTTTCTGTTAATAAAGTTAGGATAAAAATAATAGGAACCCCCATAAGTGTGTATTAATTACACTGATTGACAAAACTTAAGGAAGTTGTACCTTATAGCATATATATATCGGGAATCAGAAAATGACTCTGAGAGATATATATATGCTATAAGGTACAACTTCCTTAAGTTTTGTCTATCAGTGGTATCGTTGAAAATTTTCCCTGAGAGGAATGTGTTAAAATATTTTTTTGTGTGTCCGTGATTTTATTTTGATTGACGTTTGAGATATTTTATTTTTAATTATCTCTCTCTGGCACTCTTGTGATTACTCTTGTTGTTGTTTGTTCTAAAAAGGCTTACCCACACTTATTTTTCTTTGAAGATATTTGTTGTTAAAATGTTCAATAAAACATTTCCTTAATAATAAAAACTCTGCTAATTCTTTAACAGAATGTAATTTAATTATTTAATTCTTTAGTGTATATTGCTATGCTGCTGTTGCGTCAAGGATGGCCAAATAAGTACACTGTATCGGAAGAGATATCTGTTTGACTGTTCTTTATTTACCTTTGTCAATCATGGAGAACAAGGCAAGTAACATACATCATCCAACAGCTGCTGTCCACCACGGGATCACAACTTCACTCCTGGACAGATCAGCTTCGTCCTTCTTGACCTGTCCATCCACCCTCCTCAGCTATTCTTGGGATGAACACACATGGTTGAACTGACCCTGCTTGCCACCATGGCATTGCCAAAGCTTTCTCATCGTAACAATATATGGTGCCTGCAATATATGTATACTAGCCGAATGACCCGGGCAACGCCCGTGTTTTACCCGATTGAATGTTTTTATTCAAATACTATTTGTTACAATTATAAATTGGCGCCTTAAATAAATGCATATATTAGTTAATAACTATAGCCTATGTGCTTTATCTGTCTATGTACTGTTGGCTTCCGTAGGCGTCTCATACTGGGAAAAAGAAAGAGAGGATTCCATTTAGTTATTAACTAATATATGCATTTATTTAAGGAGTGACCCGCTCCAACACAATAGTTACAAAAACGAAAAAGCGAGTGGGAGAGGCATGATATGGGGGGGCAAAGGTGGCGTGATCGTAGCCAACCAATAGGAGGGCGCCATTCCAAAAAAAAGCAAATGGTGATAGAGTTGATTGATTAGGAGATGAGGAATGATGCTCGTAACTGTATATAGAATATGGTGCCCGGGGTATTCTGCTGATTGGCTTTCTTCTACCTTAAAGTACCCCCTAGGTGGTCTATGTGCAATTCATTTATCATGAGCCACAGTCTGGGCCTGACCTTTTATCAGAGATATACAGTAGAACCTCCCTGTAAAGGACAACACCTCTAATTGTAGAGCCAAAGTGTTCTTTAGGGAGAGGTGTCCTCTTACCAGAGAGTTGCTAAATAGTAAAAATGGTAATTTTGCAAATGAAAACTGTCCTTTGTGGAGAGATGTCCGCTAGCGGGGTGTCCGCTAAAGGGAGGTTCTACTGTACTTACATAGGGAATGGTGCAATTTATGTTGCCTTTGGTTGTTGGGATACATGCACAAGCTCTTTATAGCCTATAGCATGTGCCAAAATAATGGCTTTGATTGGCTGGAGTGTGAGATGTAAACAAACAAACATGATTGGGTCAAATTTTCACTTAATGTTAGACTTGTGGAGTTAGTTATTTGTTAAAATTACACACCCCTGCCAAAATCGGAGACTGGTCAAATCTCTTCAGGTCTCCTGAACAGTGCCCCTACATTGGAAGTCAGATTGAGAAACTTGTCCATATTTTATTATCACCTTTAAACTTGAATCAAGTTGTGCTCAGCAAGTAAAAGAGAGTCTCTTCGCTGTGCAGGGACTCAGCAATGAGGAGGTCCACAGCTTTGCCAGCTCCATCTGCCAGAGCAGCGAGCTGGTGCAGGCCATCCTGGCAGTGTTCCAGGAGCGGAGGCTCCACAACGAGTTCCTGGAGCCTGTCTGTCACCAGCTCTTCTCCTTCTATCGCTCGAAGGAATCTCTCCTGCAGCTCTTCACCCTGCAGTGTGTGCCCTCTCTGGTGGGCCTCTACCTCTCCTCTGTCTCTCGTGGGGACTCCAAGGTAACACTTTCTCATTGTTTTGTTTAGAAGGGGGTCGGTGGAAAGATGGTCTAACCCATTGGTTTTCGACCGCTATGAGCCGGGTTCAATTCCTGCGTTGGGCACTTTTTTTTTTCTGACTTAAGCTAGAAAGCTAGAGATTGTTAATAAAAATTTTTTTTTTAAGAAACTTATCTCTGAAAGTGTGTTGTTTCCAACCCAATTTGGTAATGTACAGTAGAGAGGAGAAAGTTACTCAATAGGCCATGGACATGATGGATATTTCAACTTCACCAAATTAATCCTACCATATCCCTTCAAGTCAGAATGTGCAACCAAAGACTGAACTATTTCAGACATCTAATGAGAGCAAATGGATTACAAAACATGTTTTGTTGTGAAAAATTAAAAGAAGAGAGGAAGAGTTCCAATGAGCTGGCTAGAAGGGATCGAGGAAGCTACGGGAATGTTACTAGATGAGCAGTGAGTGATAGAGAATATTTGTCCATAGAGTCTCCAAAAGTCGACTTGGACTCGAACAACAGCAACAATAGAGTCTCTCATGAGATACCATAGCCTAAAAACATGAATAAACTTAGCATTTCTTGGATGTGGTTTCTTAACAGACTGTGTCCATTGAAAAACTCCTCATCACATTGCCAGACTTGACAGAGGTCTTCTAAAAAAAGAAAGGACTGCCTCAAGGAGACATGTTAGCCATGTTTTTTAGGTTATGGTCTCTTATACAACACTTATTTCAATAAAGTGTCTTCTTCAAAGCTCATCAGGAATATTGAGGTTTTCTATCAATAAAATTGGCTCATCAATGAATGTTGTATTTTGATAATTAAAATAATAAAAAAATATTTTAGAAATAAAAAGACTTCAATAGATATAAAAGATAGAAGTTCCTGACAATAAGGCCAATATGGAAAAATCTCAGCTAGAAATGTTATTTCAATAAAGGAGCCATTCTTTTTCTCATGGAAATTCCATGTGACAGCTGGTGGCTCCATGTGTTAGAACCTACACTCATGGATAAAACTTAAGGAAGTTGAAAGTCTTTGATGTCACAGAATTTGTTGTTTAATTTTAAAGAGACAAGCAATTTTTTTCACACTTGGTTATCTAGTGTATCTTCAATAAAGGTAATTGTGTATCAAATATCTTTGTTGTCTGAATCCCGATTTGGTCTATGAGCCTACATTTCATCACAAGAGTAAAAAAAAAAGAACAGACATAATGCAGTATGTGTCCACCTATATGAACACATTCCTCTCCATGAGAGGAAACCCGCACTAGAGGAAACCTCTCTATAAAGAACAGTTTTCAATTGCAAAATTTCCATTTTTACTATTTAGCAACTCTCCAGTAAGAGGACACCTCTCCCTAAAGGACACTTTAGCTCTGCAATTAGGTGTTGTCCTTTAGAGTAAGATTCTACTGTACTTCAATTTCTCGACATGTGTAATGTATTTGTCTTATTATGTTTAATTTAGGGTTTTATAAACAAAAACTATTAGGAACAAATACAATGTTCTACTGTATTCACAAACTGTGATCAATGTCTCAGAGGTGTGTTTGCAGAGTGTGAAATGTGTGGAGGTTCTGCTCTTGGGCATCTACAACCTTGTAAGTAGTTTGCCGATCACAATCTTAAAATATTACTTTAATTGAAACCTATTTTCCAAATCCCAACCATTTCCCTTTCAAATTACCATGTTACAGACTATAATTCAAATCAGGCTCTTTACTTTAACCAGCTGTAATTCAACACAGACTTTAATTGGACATCCCCTTAAGTAAATTAAGAAAAGGCATCTCCTTGTCATGCAACTGAAAGTTTCTGATAGCTTGCGCCGCCAGTAGCAACTTTCAGTTACACGATAAGGAGATGCCTTTTTCTTAATTTATCCACCTTATCCCAGTACAATTTCACATTTGTACTATTTTTTTTTCACATCCCCTCAAGTGTTGGCAAAAATGTCCACTATAGCAATGTTGTGATGAATTGATAACCTTCTTAACCAACTTTAAATCTGCTTAAAATTTTGATCCCTTCAGGTGTTGTGAATTAAAAAAATAAAATGGGACTATATTGCAATGTGGAATACAGTAGAACCTCCATGAGACTCCAGGACACTTTGGCTCAGCAACTAGGTGTTGTCCTTTACAGAGAGGTTCTATTGTACTTGTATTATCTAAAATACCAGACTTATGGCTATTTTTTCATGTGAAATTATGTGTGCTGAAAATTGACTTAGTCTAATTTAATTGGATTTTCCAAGATACAGATGTATTCACGTTACAGTAGAACCTCCATGAGAGAACACTCCTGCTAGAGGACATGTCTCTACAAAGGACAGTTTTCATCACCAAAATTACCATTTTTACTATTTAGCAACTCTCCGGTAAGAGGACACCTCTCCCTAAAGGACAATTTTGCTCTGCAACTAGGTGTTATCTTTTACAGAGAGGTTCTATTGTATTACCATAAAAATGCTGTGAACCTGCGATATCAGAGCAATATATATTCCTATCTGTGGGACAGGAGGGGATGGATGGGAATGGGAAGCCGCTGGCCCAGACCTTCAGGATTCCCTCCATCTCCAAACCTTCAGTGTTCCACGAGGTGAGTCCGTCGGATCAAGAAGTTCACCAGGACCTAATGTTGCTCCCATGTGTCAGCCCATGAGCCTCTCCCAGCCTGCCCTCACTGAGAATGCCCTCTCCAAGCTGGAAGTGGGAGACACTGTCTCCATCGGCCCTTTTCCTGAAGTTGAGAAGATCAATGCTTCGAACCGGTAAATGGCCATTATGTACACATTCATACCCTTATATACATATTCTCTTTTTTTTTTTTTTTTTTAAGTTTAATTAGATTGTGAAATAATTGCAAAGGATTTAAACGATATATCAATCGAAATAATTGCAAAAAGTTTCTTTATTTTGATTGATATATTGTTTCAAGTTTAATTAAGAAAAACAAGATAATAAGACCAAATCTAAATATATAAATAGGGTGTTACAATACAGTAGTGTAAACACAAGATAATAAGACCACAAATCCAAATAACTAAATAGTGTGCGACGTTTCTGTGACAACATTGTTACCAAAATGTCACACACTTTTTAGTTATTTGGATTTTTGTGGTTTTATTATCTTGTATTTATAATCTATAACCCAAATTGTGCCTTAACACAGCAGTGTGTTGTAACACACCATTAATTCATTTGGATTTGGTCTTATTACCTTTTGTTTATAATCTATAATCCAAATTGTGCCTTAACACAGTAGTGTGTTGTAACACACTATTTATTTATTTGGATTTGGTCTTATTACCTTGTATTTATAATCTATAACCCAAATTGTGCCTTAACACAGTAGTGTGTTATGACACACTATTTATTTATTTGGTCTTATTACCTTTTGTTTATAATCTATAACCCAAATTGTGCCTTAACACAGCAGTGTGTTGTAACACACCATTAATTCATTTGGATTTGGTCTTATTACCTTTTGTTTATAATCTATAATCCAGATTGTGCCTTATCATTTAATTTGAAAAATTTTACCACTGTGAAGGAGAGAGAAATCTTCAAATGAGAAGACAAAAATTTGAAGCTTATTTTTTTGTTGCCATAAAAATATCCACATCAGAAATGTTGTAAAATTATCAGGCCTCCAGGGTAAAGTAAGAAATGTTATAGTGTTGTTCTTATCCCCTCTTGAGCAAAGATTACATGCTCCTCGAGCTGTTTTATGATAAGCAGCGGAAGAATGTTATAGTAGTGTGGGATTATGAAGAGCATTTTTCAGAAGGGGTGAATCGGATAAATAACACACACACATTAATATATACAGTTATCAGCATCATGCATTCTTTCTTAATTCTGTCACCGTTTGCTTTTGGTTCAGTGGTAGAATGCTCGCCTGCAACGCGGGCGCCCCGGGTTCGATTCCCGGCCGATGCATTTTTTTTTTTTACAATTTTTAAAACTCATTTATATTATTAAAATATATGTGCTTTTCCTGTCTATGTACACAAGCATTTATACAAGTTATTTGCAAATTGCGTGGCAAATTTGCCCTTTCGCTCGCAAGCAGCGCCTCTAGCGGTGAAGATGGGAGGTAATATCAGCTGACCTAATGGACATGTAAAACATGTTTTAACAGGACATAGAGAAAAATCTGAAAAAATATTTTTTTCGGATTTTTAGTCAAGAAAAATAAATTGACAGGTTCTGGGAAAAAAATAGTTGTTTTTTATTCAGAAAATGATGATGACAATATTGCTGTGTCATATTTGATTATCAGATACAAAATTATATCCGGAAAAATTCCAAAAAGCAGAGACCACGGGTGAAGCCAGTTCATTTTTAGTATGCAGGAACAAAATTCTAACAGAAAAACATTCATTCGAGCAGAAGACACAAAGCCAGATCATCTCTTTATAAAAATATCTCTTCTCAAACACAAAGTTTGGAGCGGGATGATTCACAAGAATGACATCCACGGCGCCAATTTATAATTGTAACAAATAGTATTTGAATAAAAGCATTTAATCGGGTAAAACTCGGGCATTGCCCTTTCTTAATCAATTCTGTCACCGTTTGCTTTTGTGAATGGAATAATTACCCAAATATGGCCATTTCTCATAACCATTCTCGGCCGATGCATTTTTTTTTTTTTTTTACAATTTTTAAAACTCATTCATATATTATACAAGAATGACATTCACGGCGCCAATTTATAATTGTAACGAATAGTATTTGAATAAAAGCATTTAATCGGGTAAACCCCGGGCGTTGCCCGGGTCATTCGGCTAGTATATATAATATAAAATCCAACATTAACTGAATTTTTATTTTCTCCAATTTTTCACCTGGGATAACATGGCTTTCCCCAGTTATTGAATGTATGATATTTTAGACCAAATATTTCTAATATAAAGCTTTTTAAATATACAATCTAACTGTACTCAGCGGTACATATACTGAAATTGGAACGATACAGAGAAGATTAGCATGGCCCCTGCACAAGGGTGGCACGCAAATATACAATCTAACTTAATTCAACATCTTAAAGAATCAGAATTTTTGGTTGAGTGTTGAATTATAGTCGGTTATAGAAAATGGACTTATTGGGATTTGAAAAAAAAAAAAGTTTTTTTTTTTTTTTTGCTTATCCCTAGTACACGTGGTACAGGCCATGATAATCATGGTGGGTAGTCAGCGACTGCTTTTTACTGTAAGCGCACCACATGTCTACACATGTGAAAAGCAGTTCGACTTTGCACTTACAAATGCCAGAGCCCCGTTTGGTTACTTGCACTCGCTGGTGGGGTTGGACTTTCGCAAGAATCGGGGGCCATTGGAGCATATTTTTTTTTAACAGAAAAAAGTGTCCAATGCGGGAATCGAACCCGGGTCCTTGTGGTCGAAAACCAAACGGTTTAACCAGCCTTCCACCGACCCCCCCCCAAAAAAAAGTAGTTAAAGTAGGTGTTGAATTATAGTTGGTCAAATTAAAGAGGTTAAACTGTATATTAAAAAAAAAAAAACTTCACTTTCTGTAGATGTTTTCTGCTATGTTTAATTCTGTTTACCCATCTGGGCGAATCCTTTATGGTACGATTGTCCTTAATAAAGGCTCTTGTTGTTGTATATTTTTAAAAAGTTTTTTTAATTATTATTATTATCCCTTTGTACAATTATACAAGGTCAAAAAGAATGAATTCATGAATTTATAATCTTGGTAGGGTTGGAATACAGGTCCTGTCTTGAGGCTCCCATGCATTTCAAGAGGTGGTCTAGTGAGAAAAAAGGTTTTAAAACTTTTTTTTTTTGCTTATCCCTAGTACACGTGGTACAGGCCATGATAATCATGGTGGGTAGAAGTAGGGGACTGCTTTTACTATAAGTGCACCACATGTCTACACATGTGAAAAGCAGTTCGACTTTGCACTTGTTTTAAAACTTAAAAATATCATGTTGAACCATGTTGATAGTTGTGCCATGCTGTGTAGGCTGGAGGTGCTCTCAGTTGTCCTGAAGGTATACAATCAGCACGTGGGCCAGCTCAGCCCGCTGTGCCACCATGCCCTGTGTAAGACGGCCTCCCGGCTGGCCAAGCAAGGCTACTCCCGGCCTCCAGCCCCCAGGATACCTCTCTCTGCCACCTTCCTCCTGGAGCTCCTACACGGGGTTTACTTCGCTCTCTTCAATGGAGCCGCCACAGCTGGACTGCAGGTACTGGCTTCACACTAATAATATTGTAGCAAATTATTTATTATTTTAATGAACATAATAAGGCACAATTTGGAACCTGTTTGGAAATCCTAGATAGTTGTTGATCCAATATTGCTACTTGGATTTTTGACAGCTAGCATTTACACTTTTTTTTTTTTTTGCTTATCCCTAGTACACGTGGTACAGGCCATGATAATCATGGTGGGTAGTTAGCGACTGCTTTTACTGTAAGCGCACCACATGTCTATACATGTGAAAAGCTGTTCGACTTTGCACATACAAATGTGCCAGAGCCCCGTTTGGTTACCTGCACTCGCTGGTGGGGTTGGACTTTTGCAAGAATCGGGGGCCATTGGAGCATTTTTTTTTAAACAGAAAAAAGTGTCCAATGCGGGAATCGAACCCGGGTCGATGTGGTTGAAAACCAAATGGTTTAACCAGCTTTCCACCGACCCCCATTGTATATAATACATTTATATATAATGCCTTGATAAAGGTTTGGCGTTCAGCCAACTGAAATATTGGCAAAATAAATCTTTTATTCAATCCAATATATGCCTTTTTATTATCTAAATATGGATTGCTCTATTTTCAAAACATATGTAAATATATTATAGGGTCAGTATCCTTTGGTCTAAAGTCTCAGGTCTCTTGAAGGCTTTCTCTTGCCTGTGTAAACTTCTGTTCTGTGGAGTTTCTTGTAGTGATTTCCTTTTGTGTTTTTCTTCACTTGTTCTTTCGCAGGCCTCTAGCTATGAAAAGAACAAAAAAAAATCTGTTGTTGTTTCTTATTCCCTTGTGTAAAGATTACACGAATTCCATGACAAAAAAAAAAAAAACTCCAGGGAAACAGAGGAGCTGCGTCTGTACTCATATTACGCAAAGGCATCTGCTTCCATGTTAGGGACGGCCTCAAACTACAGGCAAAGTCAGACTTTCAACAAAGTGTGTCTGGATCATAGTGCCATGATCAACGAAAGCTACACCCCATTCCATGAGACAAAAAAATTCTTCTGTTGATAAGGTACAATTTGGATTATAGATTAGAAACATAAGAAAACAAGACCGCGTCCAAATAAATAATTCGCAATGTTTCTGTAAAAGCTTTGTTTTTATCTTCAGTACTTTTTTTCTGAATATTATAGCAACACTGTTACCTAAATGTCACTCATAATTTATTCAGGCTAACTTCTTTAATTCAACACCCTAAGGGAACCGGAATTTTTTGTTGAATTAAAGTCGGTTTATAGTGGGTAAAAGTAAATACGCGCTGATTAGGATTAAGTAAAAATTGTTGAATTGAAGGAAGTGTTGAATTAAACTTGTTTGAACTAAAGGAAGTGTTGAATAAGTTGGTTGTGTGAATTGAAGGAAGTGTTGAATAAGTTGGTTGTGTGAATTGAAGGAAGTGTTGAATTAAAATCGGTTGAATTGAAGGAAGTGTTGAATTAAAATCGGTTGAATTGAAGGAAGTGTTGAATTAAAGTCTGTTGAATTGAAGAGGTTACACACATTTGTTACCTTCCACTGTTGATGTAGTGGGGGGTGTGCAGGCTCTAGATGACCTCCACTCCAGGGCGACCCAGGAGCTGCTGCCGTCAGTGTTGCTGGCTACCACGGCCATCCGCAGTTCCCTGCGCGGCAACACAGATGGCCCCATGGGCCTGGCTGTCTCCCTCTCCCCATCGGCTTCCTCCCAAGCCGTCTCAGCTCCTGGCAAAGGCCTCATCACCAATGCCTCTTTCCGCACAAAGAAACTTCCAGGTACTGGCCTCAATATGAGGGTCATCTTTAAATTTCACTTAGGTGTCATTAGAAGAGGAGTTTGACCCAAGAGATTTGAACACTTCTCACTATGTACTAAAACCTCTCCCATAAAAAATACTTTAAAATAATGCTCCTCACCCCAGTACAGAATGTTGAGGTGGTGATGAGGAATCTACCACAAAACCAGTAAACACCATTTTGGGCAAATTTTACTGGTTTCCTAAACCCCTCTCGTAAAATGTGATGAAATTGAAGCTGCCCCTGTATTGATGAAGGACATAGACGGAATACAGGTTGTTGGTCTTTTTTGTCTGAATATAAAGTTACTTCTCAGTAGTGAATGTGAATCCCACCATCATCCAGGTATTTGCCAGTACACTGATCTTTGGAGGAAAAAAATACACTCATGGGAAAACTAAAGGAAATTGAAAGTCGCCGGTCATCTATTTTTTTTTTTTAAGGAGACAAGAGGCAATTTTGTTTACACTTGGTTATATCATGTGTCTTCAATAAAAGTCACCAATATTTTTCAGAGTTATTGTCTGAATCCCGATATACATGGTGAAAGGTACAACTTCCTTAAGTTTTGTCTATAAGTATATATAGTTGAGGCAGGCTTATCAAGGCCATGTTTTTGTCATATTTGTCATTGTTGAGACAATTGAGATTTGAAACATGGGACCTTAAAATTTTGGAGTTCTAACAAGAAAGTTGCTGTTAAAATGAGGATTCCACTGTATTTTGTGCATTTATAAGTTGAGTGTGGTTATCCAGCTAATATAGTAGTATAACTGTCTTCCACTCCTGCCTCAGAGCTAGGCCCTCTTCTCTTTTCTTCTTCTTTCTTATCTCCACTCAATCGCACTAAGGTATTAAGCTTGTAAAGCTTGAGACCTTTGATGGTGTCTGCCGGGGAAGAGTAGAGCTCATCATTGGATAAGTCAATACAGTCAATAATATGTCTTGGGGTTGCAGGCCGAGAATTGCACTTAGTACATAGTGGGAAAACCTTGCAACCATTCTAGAGCTAGGCCCCATGTGGTGTTGTTGTTAGAATGACTCTGTTCTCTCTATTTAAGAGATACCATGTACTGCTATCAAGCTGGTAATGTTAATATGGGTTATTAGACCAAGACTAAAAACATAGGCAACTCTGATAGTCATGGTGACTCTGAATAACTATGGCAGATCGCACAAAAAAGGCAGTAGTGATGTCATTGCCTTATCAACTTTTGATGACAGGTTATTGGCCTACCATGGTTGTTAGAGGTAACAGGGAATTCGAATATGAGAGGAAGCCTGAGAAACATCTACTAAGGAAGGCAGCAAGTTACCTGGCACAGGGAGGTAGTGACAAAAAATAACAAAGACTCTAACGAGGCTCCATAATTGGAATGAGTACAGTCTAAACCTTTTACTGAGGATCTATTTGAGTCTAGTGCCTCAGTAACCCCAATGTTATTATGGACTCTCTCACTAGTAGACACCTCTCCATTGGGCAGTTTTTATCACCAAAAAATAACCAATAGTCCAGTAGTTTTACGGTAAGAGGATATTTTGGCTCTGCAATTAGGTGTTGTCCTTTACAGGGAGGTTCTACTGTATATCCAAAATGATCGTGTTAAGAGATGATGCCATCTAAGCTAGTCCTCCATCTAACCTCTGTGTACGCTGTGGTCCAGATGACATTCCCATAATGAAAGAGGAGTCCCGCGACGGCTTGAGTTCCATCCAGGAAGAAGGAGGGGAGCCGGTGGAGAAGACAACAGCCACGGCGCGCAAGAACCGCCGAGGGAGCACCAGTTCTATCGGGAGCTCGTCGCTGCTGCAGATCATCAAGCCGGTGAAGAAGGAAGTGAACGGTGCTGAGGTGGACCAGGTCATCACCAAGGACGGCCCTAAGATCCTCTTTCAGGCCAACCACACCATGGTCTGAGCACCGTGCCAAATCCCCTGTACTTATCTCCCCTTTCTTTCTTATTCTTACTTTTTTTAGGGGTCTCCTCCTCCTTGCTTGGTTATTTTTGTTTCAAAGTTCCTAAAACAAAACATAACTTTATTCTAGTTGCCTCTATTTAAAAAAACACAAATTATATATTTATATTTATGTGTGAAGAGCAGCAAAATATATATTTTGTCTATCTCTTTAAAAAAAGAAAATATTTATTTTAAATTATATTTATAATTTTTTTTTTTTATAGTGTTTTTTTTTTTTTTCATCTCATTCGCTCTTCTTGCCCCCTCCTTTGTTTTTTCACTTTTCACTTCGCTCCTTTTTTTCCTTCCCCCCCCTCCTATGAAATTTTTTCTTCCCTCCCCAATTTTATCAATTTGAAGAAAAAAATAAAAAGCATATCTAATTACAAACAACTAACAAAAATAGCCTTAGAAAAAATATACTAAAAAATATATTTATTTTTTTGTTTGTTTTTTATATCTTTCAAACATTCCGTTGTTTTACAAGATTAAAAAAAGAAGAGGGTGTTTTTTTTTTTTGCATTTTTGTGTTTTTCAATTTTATTGTTTTTTCTTAAACATCCCCTCTCTTTGTATTTTTATTTTATCACAACACAGAGAATATTTAAATACGTGCACAATTTTCTACTTAAAAAAAAAAAGAATAAATTTTGTTTTTTTCTGTTCCATTTTTTTTTTACTTTCTCCATCTCTGAGTGACAATTCTTCAAACACAATCTTGTATTATTATCAATTTGGGAGAGGTCATTTACTATAAACAATAATAATGTTTTTTTTTTAAGAAAAGTGTTTTTTTGTTGGTGTTTCTAGAAAAGAAGAAGTGTATTATGTGAAACATTCTTTTTACTAAGGCTTAAGTGCTATTTTTTAACCCATAGTCTTGTATATATATTCTAATTACACACTGGAGAAAAAAAAATTAACTCTATGATCACAATATAATATAAATCTATATGTTATAATAAATGTCAAGTTGTTACCAATTTTCAGTGATTTTCTCAATTCTACTCTGTGAGACATACAATCAACACACAGTCTTGGGAGTTTTCCTTCCTGCCTTAGAAGTCACTTGTCTTGAGACAAGCACCAGAAGAAATAAGAATTAAAGAAATAGAAACAGTAGCCAAAACAAAATTAAACAAGAACTGGAGGATCCCACCTAAGCACGGTTGGTACAGTGGAGTGAACCCAGGAGGAACTCTGAACATCAGAAATAGACAGCATCAAACAACACTAACAAGATTTAGAACAGGCCATCTCAAGCCATTGAAGATAGAAAATAATAAAAAAAAATTTATTCCACTCTTGCCCAAAATGTAGTTTGGTACCTGCAGCTCCAGAAAACATTTTGGCTTGCATTAGATGCACTAAACAGGACCTTTGGGAGAGGCCGCTGCTCATCATAAAACAGCTCGAGGAGCATGAACTCATGGAATTTGTGTAATCTTTACACAAGGGGATAAGAAACAACAACCAGTTCTGTTCTCCCAAGAGAACAACAGTCTTACATTTCCAGACTTAAGTCTGGTCATCTACGGACAATGACTTTCCAGAATGGTTGCAAGGTTTTCCCACTATGTACCAAGTGCAATTCTCAACCTACAACCCCAAAACACACTATTGATTGTATTGACTGATCCATTGATGAGCTCTACTCTTCCCTGGCAGACACCATCAAAAGTCTCATGCTTTACAAGCTTGCCACCCTAATATGATTGAGTGGAGATAAGAAAGAAGTCTTGTCTTGGGACTTTTCCTTCCTGACTTAGAAATTGATTTATAGTGGGAACCAGTGGAAATTGTTTGTTTTTTCCATTAATTTAGTTTTCTTTTTTAAAGTCCCTAAAGGCTATGTTGAATATTAAGAGCATAATTGAATTCTCTTAGGAGAAAATGGTTTTATGTTCATTTTTTAAGCAATTTTATTCAACCTGTCTTGAGAGTGTACTTTTGCTTGAAACCAGATAGGTTTTAATGTATTAAACTTTTATATTTTTTGCTTAACCCTAGTACACGTGGTACAGGCCATGATAATCATGGTGGGTAGAAGTAGGCGACTGTTTTTACTGTTAGTGCATCACATATCTACACATGTGAAAAGCAGTTCGACTTTTGCACTTACAAATGTACCAGAGCCCTGTTTGATTACTTGCACTCGCTGGTGGGGTTGGACTTTTGCAAGAATCGGGGGCCATTGGAGCATTTTTTTTTATGTATAAAACCAAATTAGGGGGGGGGGCGATCTATTAAAATCTAAATATCTGTATGTTTTTGTTATGTCTTTGCATATTGCGGATATATTATGCAATATTTTATACCATCTAGATGAAACTTTGACAAAATGCAGTCAAACCTTGTAGAACAACTTACCTAGATTTTATTTTCTTATAACCATGGTTAAAACAATGGTGACTTATGATGTTATAACCAAGTTGCTCTTACATAGAAGGCTGTTATAAAGAGGTTCCACTTTTATAGAGAGTTATGTCTGGAAGGATTCACTGTCAAATAATGCTACAATATGCAATACAGTAGAATCTCTCTATAAAGGTGCCTAGTTGTAAAGCCAAAGTGTCTTATAGGAAGAGGTGCTCTCTTATCAGAGAATAGCTTGCTCAGTTCCTTTCATTTGTGGTGTAATGTTCATCAATATGTAAATAACGGACCTTTGGGAGAGCCGCTGCTTATCATAACAGCTCGAGGAACATGGACTCATGGAGTCTCTGTAATCTTTACAAAAGGGGATAAGAAACAACAACATATGTAAATTACATAGCGAAGGAATTAGATGGGATAAAACAAAAGTTTGATGTGTTTTAAAACCTTTTTTGGAAAAAAAGAAGCGACAAATCGAAATGTGTCTGAATTTTCTAAAATAACTTTTAAGGAAATGGGAATACCCACTGTGGGCTTGACACATTTTAAGATTATTCCACAGGAGAAGAGACTTTGAAACAAGAATTAAGGAAATTAATTTTTTCAGTTGATCCATAATTTCTTATCAACAGTAAATCCTCTCTATAATGAACCTCAATGGAACCTTTGGTTCACTATAGCCATAATTCACTGTATTATAAAATAGAAATAGGGTGAATAAATATATATATATATATTGGGTTCCTTAAAAGGGAAGGGTTGCTATATCCCAGAATCGTTTTAGCACGGTTTTACGGTATATCCTTGTTGTTTCTTATCCCCTTGTGCTATGATTAAACGAATTCCATGAACACATGGTAATAAGACCAAATCCAATGTTTACAGACTATTTATTTATTTGGTCTTATTACCTTGTGTTTATAATCCAAATTGTGCCTTATCACGAATTCCATGAGTTCATGCTCCTCGAGCTGTCTTCTTCTTCTTTTTTCTTATCTCCACTCGATCATATTAAGGTATCAAGCTTGAGACTTTTGATGGTGTCTGTTGGGGAAGAGTAGAGCTCATCAATGGTTGAGTCAATACAGCAACCATCATGATTGGGTGAAGTAAAATGCATCTGCCTTTGTCATTAAAACTGGGAGCAATACTCAGTGGCAGGCCGACTTAGCTCCAAAATAAATGGCCGCCTCTGACATGAGGAACAGACGCCATTTGCAGCCGCTCCTAACATGGAGTACAAACGCTGCTCATCCTGTATCCCTGGATTAGGAGCCCTAACAGAGTACTATCAGCCGGGCCAGCTGAACTCAGGTTTTTTTAGTGAGCTTGTTACTGCTCCCCCTCCTCCTTTTTCATTTCCCCTTGTGCTATGATTAAACGAATTCCATGAATACAAGGTAATAAGACAAAATCCAATGTTTACAGACTATTTATTTGGATTTAGTCTTATTACCTTGTGTTTATAATCCAAATTGTGCCTTATCACGAATTCCATGAGTTCATGCTCCTCAAGCTGTAATGATAAGCAGTGACTCTCCCAAAGATCCTGTTTAGTGCATCTAATGCAAGCCAAAATGTGTTGTGGAGCTATATTTTTGGCAAGTGGAGTAGATTTTGTATATCCTTGGAACATAGCATATGTGCGCGAGGAGATTGATGCCGTTGAAAAGATCGGCTCGGGGTTGGCCATTGTTTCAACCGGCCTCGGTCAGATTTTGACACCTTGGTCTCTTTACAATTTCTACTAGTCTTCATTGTTTATTGGGTTATTTCTTCTAGTTTATTTTAACGGGAGAGGTGACCTTCATTTTCATAGATATACAGTACAACCTCCCCTGTAAAAGATACCTAATTTCAGAGCCAAAGTGTCCTTTAGGGAGAGGTGTCCTCTTACCGGAGAGTTGCTAAATAGTAATTTTGCAAATGAAAACTGTCCTCTAGCATGAGTGTCTTCTCATGGAGGTTCTACTGTATATAATTCATGATAGGATTCAAGATAGAAAATAATAACAAAATTTATCCCACTTGCCCAAAATGAAGTTTGGTACCTGCATCTCCAGAACACATTTTGGCTTGCATTAGAGGCACTAAACAGGACCTTTGGGAGAGGCTGCTGCTCATCATAAAACAGCTCGAGGAGCATGAACTCATGGAATTCGTGTAATCTTTACACAAGGGGATAAGAAACAACAACTGTATATAAAAATTTCAAAAGGAATGGTTAAAATTGGTGAAATGTATAACATCTGGCTGCATGTGACACTTATCTTTTCAAAGCAATGACAACTCACCCAACCTTTCTCTTTGTGTTTGCTTTGTTCTACCCACCATGACTAGCATAGACAGTTCAACAGGTACTAGAGATAATTTAAAAAACGTTTATCTTTCCACATAGTTCTCCTTTGATAACATTCTTTGCCAAATTTGTTGATAAGGCACACAATTTGGATTATAGATTATAAACACAAGGTAATAAACCAAATCCAAGTGAATAAATAGTGTGACATTTTGGTAACAGCGTTGTTACCATTATCGATAATGGTAACAATTTTGTTACTTGGATTACAGGGCTCTGGCACATTTCTAAGAGCAAAGTTGAAATGCTTTTCACAAGTATATCACATTTCACATGTGGTGCACTTACAGTAAAAGCAGTCACCTACTTCTACTCACCATGATTATCATGGCTTGTACCACAAGTTTTTTTTTTTTTGCTTATACCTAGTACACGTGGTACAGGCCATGATAACCATGGTGGGTAGAAGTAGGCGACTGCTTTTAAGGTAAGTGTACCACATGTCTACACATGTGAAAAGCATAACACGTGTACTAGAGATAAGCAAAAAAAAATTACTTGGATTTGGTCTTATTATCTTGTGTCTCATTTGTTTAATTTCTCCAACAGACAAGGAATAATTATAACATTTGATTATAAACACAAGGTAATAAGACCAAATAAATAAATAGTGTGTGACATTTTGGTAACAGCGTTGTTACCATCTTCAGACAAAAGTACTGAATGAGAAATTTTACCACAGTACTTTCTCAGTCTCATTCAGTACTTTTGTCTGAAGATGGTAACATTGCTGTTACCGAAACGTCACACACTATTTATTTATTTGGTCTTATTACCTTGTGTTTATAATCTATAATCCAAATTGTGCCTTATCTATAACATTTGATCTTCCTAAAAAAAAAACTACATCCACTTTTATACCAAAATATATATTTCACATCACAAATACAGCAAAAAAACAACAACAACAATAAACTAAATAAAGAAATTTAATCTTTTATTTATATAATACAGTTTTTTTTTTTTTTGCAATATATATATATATATTTATACTAATTTATATAATTTTGGGGAAAGAGAAAAGAAAAAAATGTCGTACCAGATTTTAAAGAAAAATTTTAAACCTTCATTAAAAAAAACATAGAAATAAAGCTATTAAAATAAAAATGTGAGAGACAATTTATAGAATCTTAACTGATAAAGAAAAAGAGACAAACAAAGAGCACCAGAAGAGAAAAAAAAAAAAGTAGAGGAACCCTAACATGGAATTAGGCAGTGTAAAGCCCTTTTGGAGGTTTTATAAAAAAAAAAATTAAAAAGGATAGAAAAAAAAAAGAGAAATTTTAAAGATCTTTGATCTTATCTCTCTAAACCACATCCCCTTAATTTAAAAAAAAAAATTCCATTAAACCTAAAATTTTAAAAAATATCTCTTTTTAAATATTTACAGAGGGGGAGATGGGGGAGGGGTGGGTCGGTCCATTTATATTTAAACAAACAAATCTCTCTCTTCAAACATATATTGGAAAAACATGGACCATTTTCTTTTTTAACAATAAACAGTTAGGATTCTGGGAATTGGGAAAAGATTTTTTTTTTTTTTGCTTTCAGTACAGAATACCTATATTAAAAAAAAAACTTAAAATATTAACAACTAATCTTATATAAAAGATGTTTTTTTTTTTCAAATAAATAATTTTTTTTTTGCACTTTTTTTATAAGAAAAAAAAAAAAAATTAAAAAGAGGGGAGAGGAGGGAGGGCATGCCACCACCAAGAAGATTCTGTGGTGTGTCTTTGATGAGACTATGTACAATGGAAGATTCCACTGGCCGACAACTAGGTGGCAGTAGCTGTTAACTGGAAACATCACGTGTCAAGTTAGCTAACGTATCGCATAGTAGCTCTTTCCCATTAGCTATCTTGTAAATGACTCTACTTTTTGAAATAATAACAAAAATAATATCACAATAATAAATCTGCCTTTGTCGGTTCCAAGCCCGGATGAAAAAGGAGGAGGGGGAGCAGTAACAAGCTCACTAAAAAAAAAAACAATGGTTGCCTGTAAAGTCGGTTTTACGGGCGAAGATTTTACGTGACAACGGTAGAATATTTATTGATATGAATATATTTAAATTGCACAATAGGAACAAGGAATTGAATGAAAATAAGAATTGCACAAATTTTAACTATAGAAATATATTTTGTTTACTAAAACATTGTACATGTAAACTTAAACTTAACTAATTCCTATTTGAGTGATTTTGTTGAGGATAGGACGATGATAGGAGAAATATGAAATGAAAGGAAGTGTTTCTGCTGTAATGTGTCTTGCGAAAGTCAAGTCGATAGTTGTTCCTTTTAACGTAGTTGACTTAGAAACGTTTGATACGCAATCAAGATTATACGTATTTTTCATGAAATTAAGAAACGAGTTGTCAGGCTTTACGTTTTTGTTAAAATCACCACACAGAAGAATCGGTATACTAGAATCAACTTGCACGAACGGTGGCACGTACTGGCTGTTGTGAATGTACGGACCGAGTCCTTGCCATAGTAACATTCCAATATCCTGCATACTAGCTCCTGGATGAATATATACAGCACCGAGTATAAACTTGAAGCTAGTATTAGCGGCGAAGCAAGTAACTTCAGTCATGCACATGTCACCCTTGGTTTTAATGACACGAGTTACGTCTGTAATCGCAACTTGGAACACTTCCGCCGTAGATGTCGATGATAATTTACGATAGATCGCCACTCCACCAGCCGCGTTGGTATTTGAAATTCAAAACACTTATTCAGATCGAAGGTTCAAATTTTTGCTAAATAAATTTGAAATTAAATTAAATTTGTAATTGTAAATGATGAAGTTGAAAATTAAAACATTTACTTAAATTAGATGTTAAAATTCTTGCTCAACACAGTTTAAATAAAGTTTTCTTATATCTGCCACTTTTTCTTAATATTTGTAATTTTAAAGAATCAATTCGAAAATCAAAACATTTATTCAGATCGAAGGTTCAAATTTTTGCTAAATAAATTTGAAACTATTTAAAATTTGTAAAATAATAATTAATTAATTATTTAATTTTAAACTAATAATTTACTTAACACTATCGACATTTATCAATAGTATGACATACCCTATAAACTCAGTTTCTCAACTTTTGTGTCAATCTAACAATTAATCAATCAATCATAGTTTACGATAATGAAATATCAGTGTACAATTATTTACCTTTATTGTTGTAGTTGTTGTAAATGACGAATCTAAGCACTCCACATTTTCACTACAGACACAGCTGACGATACTTTAACCACACGTGTGAACTTGTATTATGACGCTTTCTTGTTTTTCCAACGCCAAGAACGTTCGAGAAAGACAAAGACAGAGACAAGCATGCGCCGATTCAATGTGCCTAATTCTCTAGCGCTGCGCGCGCAGCACTCTCGTTCGGTGACTCATCGTAACGTTACCGGGCGTTACACTTTTTCATAAGTGACTCCCAGCCGCAACCTAATTTAAGACGTCACGTCAAAACCTGGGTTCAGCTGGCCCGGCTGATAGTACCCTGTAAGGGCTCCTAATCCAGGGATACAGGATGAGCTGCTTTTGTACTCATGTTAGGAGCGGCTGTACATGGCGTCTGTTCCTCATGTCAGAAGCGGCCTTTTTTTTTTGGAGCTAAGACGGCCTGCCACTGAGTAGTGCTCCCAGTCTTAATGACAAAGGCTGACATATTCTACTTCACCCAGTGTGGGGATAAGAAGAAGATATCACAATACCTACAAGAAAATAAGACCCAATCCAAATACGTTGAGGTACAGCTTGCACCACGCTGACAGACAAGGGCCGACAGCCCGAAACTCGTCCGTGGTTAGCTTTTCTTGATTAATCAAGAATGGGTATTCGGCCAATTCTGGAATAATTAAAAAGCAACAAGAATAGTTGATATTTATTCCGATAGATGGCGTAAGCCATCAGCAACTTTCAAGTTACACAATAAGGAGATGCCTTTTTTCATAATCTAAATAAATTAATATAGTGTGTGACGTTTACATGACAGCGTTATTATCATCATCAGATATTACTGAAACATCATACACTATTAATTTATTTGGATTAGAGGTATTCTTGTATCCATAATCCAAAATGTGCTTTTATCAACCTCACAATAAGAAATTATTTCTGATGCGTACGATTTTTTTTTATATAAAGCAATTTTAAGTAAAGGATATGAAGCGTGCGAGGATACTTTTCTTTTAAACTTTTGTTTTTATAGAGCAATTCCCTCCCAGAAAAATACCCATTTATATTTTGGCCATAGATTTCCTCTAGCCACTCTACCAGCTTCCTCTAGCCACTCTACCAGCTAAACACCTCTTTGACAGATTGGAAAGATTTCATTAGATCCTTTGTGGACTCAAAGGACCCCATCAAAAATCTCAAAAGTCGCCTTTATCATCAAAACAGAAGCTAAAACAGAAAATAAAGCAATTTTCTACTGCCCTTATTGCAATGATAAGGAGTGCCTGAATCATTGCACCAATGGCAGTGAAAATTCAAAAAGAATCCTATACATAAAGTTTCAATTTATTATAACAAATGCATCATATCATAACATCACACAATACTGGGTGGATGTATAAGGTAACAAGACCAAATTATTGTATGTGACAATTTGGTAACAGCATTATTACCATCTTCAAACAAAAGGACAAATTAAAAAAAAAAAAAAATTGTCCTTTTGTTTGAAGATGGTAACAATGCTGCTATTAAACTGCCTCTTACAATTTATTGATTTGGCCTTTGTTCCCTTAGGTTTCTGACCATGAAGCAGGGTGTAATAAATGTATTTGAGGACAGTTGAAAATGAAAAACATCACACTATCTCTCACAAAAATCACAAAAGGTAAGATGTGATAAAAATAAAGGCGGCCTCTCCTGTCAAAAACTAAGCGCCATCTCATATATCACAAACTAGTGGATTCAAGTAGGTAACATAGCCACAACACCAGCTTTGGCAAATTGAGAAGTGTCCACCTGAAGACCATGGTCTTTGGCTAATGGCCCTTGTCAGTCTAGGGCGGACTTTATTCCATCTCTTCTTCTTTCTTATCTCCACTCAATCACACTAAGGTATCAAGCATGTAAAGCTTGAGATTTTTGATGGGGTCCTTTGAGTCCACAAAGGATCTAATGAAATCTTTCCAATCTGTCAAAGAGGTGTTTAGCTGGTAGAGTGGCTAGAGGAAATCTATGGCCAAAATATAATTGGGTATTTTTCTGGGAGGGAATTGCTCATCTTGATAATCTGTCAAAGAGGTTTTTAGCTGGTAGAGTTTTTTTTTTGCTTATCCCTAGTACACGTGGTACAGGCCATGATAATCATGGTGGGTAGAAAGAATCGGGGGGCCATTGGAGCATTTTTTTTTTAAACAGAAAAAAGTGTCCAATGCGGGGATCGAACCCGGGTCGTAAACCAAACGGTTTAACCAGCCTTCCACCGACCCCCCTGCTGGTAGAGTGGCTAGGTCAAATCTATGGCCAAAATATAAATTTTTCTGGGAGGGAATTGCTCTATAAAAACAAAAGTCACCTTTATCATCAAAACAGAAGCTAAAAGTAAGCATCATCTATTGCCCGACTTCGTAAACTAGCAGACTCAGCTAGGTGAAAAGTCACGACACCAGCTTTGGAAGCGTCCACCTAGAGAACATGGTTTCAGGATAATGACTCTCCTCAGTCTAGGGAGGATTCAGATGGCACTTAGTTTAGTTTTGATGTAAGAGGCGACCTTTATTTTTATAGATCAATTTCTTCCCGGCAAAATATCCATCTATATACATATACAGTAGAACTTGGATAATTCGAACTTCTTTAATTCGAAAACCTCTTTAATTCGAATATTTATCTTGGTCCCTAGAATTTCCTATATAAATAATTTAACATCTTTAATTCGAATTTTTGGATAATTCGAATTTTTTTATGGTCCCTTGGGGTTCGAATGTATATTGTTACAGCAATGGCAGAAAAAAATATATATTCAGAAAGTTTAGTGAATGACCGTTAAAGAACATGTGCATCCCAGGAATAGTTTGGAATTGGGGGGGTGGGGGGGGAGTATGTGTGGGAAGAGAAGGATGACATGAATTGGACACCAAGAAGTCTCCCAAGAATGCATTCCTCACCTTCAAAGCTCATCTCGGAGCAGGGTGTAACGGTTCTTGGAGGGGGCCAGTTTCTTGAAGGTGGACTCTGGGAGGTCCGTGCTGACAACCTGATGACAACACATGGGTCACTACCTCCTCCACTATGGCAGTACTTGGGGATCTACCTCAGTCTGGATCACAGGCTCGGGTCCGTAGTGGAACTCTCGGTGAAGTTTGCCGGAGTGGAGATCCAGCACAAACTGTTTGAGCTTGCCAGGAACCCTACACATACCACGTTCTTTGTGAGAGAGTGTGGTCTACAGCTGGCAAACCTCTGTTTATATTTGTGTGTCTTAGGCTGAAATAACATTTTAGAAAATCATTTTTCTTGTTGGGTGTTATATCTGATTCATCACATCAACCGAAGATTATAAATTTAATATTACTGTGGCTTTCTGTCACAGCTATCCTGGGTTCTTTTTTTTCCCTGGTAATTTGCTCAAAGTGTCTTGCAATAAAAGTTTTATATACAGTTGAACCTCACTATTCTAAATTTAAGACCAATATTTTATGTTGTTGCTATAAACAGATATAACACAATTGAGACTTACAACTTAAGTACTTTAGAATTATGATGTTTTAACCACTTTTTATGTTACAAAATGCTGTTAGAACAAGACACTACGGTAGAAGGACTAATTCTACTTATGTTTATGACTAGGAGCCTATGGATAAGTGGAACAAAATGTTGATTTCCAACAGCCATTATCCCGGATCAAATCACACATTAGGTG
>CP092866.1:24863880-24921029 GCA_030710605.1 Cordylochernes scorpioides | reverse complement strand
TTTATTGGATATAAACTTTGTTCAAAAAGAATGCCAGAATCTCAGCAAAGTCTTACTTTTATGGTAGAGACACAGGAGGAGAGTACATGTATATAAGTCTGACAGCTAAATGATCACCTCTGACATGAGGAACAGGCACCATGTGATCCTAAATTGGAATATAGATGCTGCTCATTCCTTGACTATGGTACAGGGTATTATTAACACAAAGCAATAACGCGCCATCTATACATATAAAATGAAAGGATTTAAAAAGCACGAATGTTTCTTTTATACAAAAATACAAACTTCTACATTTTTTCCTCGCAGTAAGGATAGTAGAAGTTTGTATTTTGTATAAAATGTAAATACCTGTTTTCTTTCCTCTTTTTGCTCTCCACTTCTCCCATCCATATTTCCAAAATTTTTTATTTTATTTTTTTATTCTTTCTTATAATCTGTATATATTTACCATATGTATATAATCTTTCTCTATTTTTTATTTCCCACTTTCATAGGTTTCTCCGTCTTGTAACCCCAAGGAGAATCCTCCGTAAGACCTGTGTGTCTTAATAAAGGCTTTTGTGTGTGTGTGTGTTTTGTATAAAAGAAACATTTGCGCTTTTAAATCTTTTCATTTTATATGTACAGGGTATTATTATTACCCAGGCCAGTTGAACCCAGTTTTTTTTTTTAGAGCTCTTTTAATGATTTCTCTCATCCTTTTGTATCTGGGGTTGGGTGCAGTTGCTATGTAAAGAAGGTAGAAAAACCAACCAAGTACATTATTAGCAGCAGTCTAGTGTGGTGAATTCACCAACTGGTGACTTGTTCATCTCTTTTACAGTTAGGCACAAAAAGTAGAAACATTTAAATGTGACTGCAATTTCATCAAGAGTAAAGTGTCGCTTGATTTTCAGTAGGAACAACCCCAAAAAATATCCATCACTGCAGTTAATTTCTATTCACTGATGAACATTGTTTTTAAAAGTAGAAATATCAAATTTTTTTTTTTTTTGTTTCTGTTAATAAAGTTAGGATAAATATAATAGGAACCCCCATAAATGTGTATTAATTAGCGTTGAAAATTTTCCCTGAGAGGAATGTAATATACTCTAATTATTTAATTTTTTAGTGTATATTGCGCTATGCTGCTGTTGCATCAAGGATGGCCAAATAATTACGCTGTATCGGAAGAGACATCTGTTTCACTGTTCTTTATTTACCTTTGTCAATCATGGAGAACAAGGCAAGTAACATACATCATCCAACAGCTGACGTCCACCACGGGATCACAACTTCACTCCTGGCCAGATCGGCTTCGTCCTTCTTGACCTGTCCATCCGTCCTCCTCAGCTATTCTTGGGATGAACACACATGGTTGAACTGACCCTGCTTGCCACCATGGCATTGCCAAAGCTTTCTCATCGTAACAATATATGTATATATGGTGCCCGGGGTATTCTGCTGATTGGCTTTCTTCTACCTTAAAGTACCCCCTAGGTGGTCTATGTGCAATTCATTTATCCACAGTCTGGGCCTGACTTATTATCAGAGATATACAGTAGAACCTCCCTGTAAAGGACAACACCTCTAATTGTAGAGCCAAAGTGTTCTTTAGGGAGAGGTGTCCTCTTACCAGAGAGTTGCTAAATTGTAAAAATGGTAATTTTACAAATGAAAACTGTCTTTTATAGAGAGGTGTCCGCTAGCGGGGTGTCCGCTAAAGGGAGGTTCTACTGTACTTACATAGGGAATGGTGCAATTTATGTTGCCTTTGGTTGTTGGGATACATGCACAAGCCCTTTATAGCCTATAGCAACTGCCAAAATAATGGCTTTGATTGGCTGGAGTGTGAGATGTAAACAAACATGATTGGGTCAAATTTTCACTTAATGTTAGACTTGTGGAGTTAGTTATTTGTTAAAATTACACACCCCCGCCAAAATCAGAGACTGGTCAAATCTCTTCAGGTATCCTGAACAGGGCCCCTACATTGGAAGTCAGATTGAGAAACTTGTCCATATTTCATTATCACCTTTAAACTTGAATCAAGTTGTGCTCAGCAAGTAAAAGAGAGTTTCTTTGCTGTGCAGGGACTCAGCAATGAGGAGGTCCACAGCTTTGCCAGCTCCATCTGCCAGAGCAGCGAGCTGGTGCAGGCCATCCTGGCAGTGTTCCAGGAGCGGAGGCTCCACAACGAGTTCCTGGAGCCTGTCTGTCACCAGCTCTTCTCCTTCTATCGCTCGAAGGAGTCTCTCCTGCAGCTCTTCACCCTGCAGTGTGTGCCCTCTCTGGTGGGCCTCTACCTCTCCTCTGTCTCCCGCGGGGACTCCAAGGTAACACTGGCTGATTGTTTTGTTTAGAAGGGGGTCCGTGGAAGAATGATTTAACCCATTGGTTTTCAACCGCTACGACCCGGGTTCAATTCCCGCGTTGGGCACTTTTTTTTTTCTGATTTAAGCTAGAAAACTAGAGATTGTTAATTAATTTTTTTTTTAAAAAGAAACTTATCTCTGAAAGTCTGTTGTTTCCAACCCAATTTGGTAATGTACAGTAGGGAGGAGAAAGTTACTCAATGTGCCATGGACAGATAACAGGATGGATATTTCAACTTCACCAAATTAATCCTAGCATATCCCCCCTACAAGTCAGCATATGTGCAACCAAAGACTGACCTATTTCAGACATCTAATGAGATCAAATGAATTACAAAATATTTTTTGTTGTGAAAAATTGAAAGAAGAGAGGAAGAGTTCCAATGGGCTGGCTAGAAGGGATCAAAGAAGCTACTGGAATGTTACTAGATGAGCAGTGAGTGATAGAGAATATTTGTCCATAGAGTCTCCAAAAAGTTGACTTGGACTCTAACAACAGCAACAATAGAGTCTATCATGAGAGACCATAACCTAAAAACATGAATAAACTTAGCATTTCTTGGATGTGTTTTTTTATCAGAGATTGTGTCCATTGAAAAACTCCTCATTACATTGCCAGACTTGACAGAGACCTCCTTAAAAAAAAGACTGCCTCAAGGAGACATGTTAGCCAGGTTTTTTAGGTTATGGTCTCTTATAAGACACTATTTTAATAAAGTGTCTTGTTCAAATAGCTCATCAGGAATATTGAGGTTTTCTAGCGATAAAATTGGCTCATCAATAAATGTTGTATTTTGATAATTAAAATAATAAAAAAAATATTTTTGAAATAAAAAGACTTCAATAGATATAAAAGATAGAAGTTCCTGACAATAAGGCCAAAATGGAAAAATCTCAGCTAGAAATGTTATTTAAAAAAAAGGAGCCATTCTTTTTCTCATGGAAATTCCATGTGACAGCTGGTGGCTCCATGTGTTAGAACCTACACTCATGGATAAAACTTAAGGAAGTGGAAAGTCTTTGATGTCACTGAAATTGTTGTTCAATTTTAAGGAGACAAACAATTTTGTTTACACTTCGTGTATCTTCAATAAAAGTAATTGTGTATCAAATATTTTTGTTGTCTGAATCCCAATGAACATACTAAAAGGTAAAATTTCCTTTAATTTTGGTCTATGAGCTTACATTTCATCACATGAAAAAAAAAAAAAAAGAACAGAGATATTGCAGTATGTGTCCACCTATGTGAACACATTCCTCTCCATGAGAGGAAACCCGCACTAGAGGACACCTCTCTATAAAGGACAGTTTTCAATTGCAAAATTTCCATTTTTACTATTTAGCAACTTTCCAGTAAGAGGACACCTTTCCCTAAAGGACACTTTGGCTCTGCAATTAGGTGTCCTTTACAGGAAGGTTCTACTGTACTTCAATTTCTCGACATGTGTAATGTATTTGTCTTATTATGTTTAATTTAGGGTTTTATAAACAAAAATATTAGGAACAAATACAATGTTCAACTGTATTCACAAACTGTGATCAATGTCTCAGAGGTGTGTTTGCAGAGTGTGAAATGTGTGGAGGTTCTGCTCTTGGGCATCTATAACCTTGTAAGTAGTTTACCGAGGGAAAATAACAATCTTAATATATTACTTTAATTTAAACCTATTTTCCAAATCCCAACCATTTCCTTTTCAAATTACCATCTTACAGACTATAATTAAAATCAGGCTCTTTACTTTAGCCAGCTGTAATTCAACACAGACTTTAATTGGACATCCCCTTAAGTAAATTAAGAAAAGGCATCTCCTTGTCATGCAACTGAAAGTTTCTGATAGCTTGCGCCGCCAGTAGCAACTTTCAGTTTCACGATAAATGGAGATGCCTTTTTCTTAATTTATCCACCTTATCCCAGTACAATTTCACATTTGTACTATTTTTTTTTCACATCCCCTCAAGTGTTGGCAAAAATGTCCACTATAGCAATGTTGTGATGAATTGATAACCTTCTTAACCAACTTTAAATCAGCTTAAAATTTTGATCCTTTCAGGTGTTGTGAATTAAAAAATAAAATGGGACTATATTTATTGCCATGTGGAATACAGTAGAACCTCCATGAGACTCCAGGACACTTTGGCTCAGCAACTAGGTGTTGTCCTTTACAGAGAGGTTCTATTGTACTTGTATTATCTAAAATACCAGACTTATGGCTATTTTTTCATGTGAAATTATGTGTGCTGAAAAATTGACTTAGTCTAATTTAATTGGATTTTCCAAGATACAGATGTATTCACGTTACAGTAGAACCTCCATGAGAGGACACTCCTGCTAGTGGACATGTCTTTACAAAGGACAGTTTTCATCACCAAAATGACCATTTTTACTATTTAGCAACTCTCAGGTAAGAGAACACCACTCCCTAAAGGACAATTTTGCTCTGCAACTAGGTGTTATCTTTTACAGAGAGGTTCTATTGTATTACCATAAAAATGCTGTGAACCTGCGATATCCAAGCATTATATATTCATATCTGTGGGACAGGAGGGGATGGATGGGAATGGGAAGCCGCTGGCCCAGACCTTCAGGATTCCCTCCATCTCCAAACCTTCAGTGTTCCATGAGGTGAGTCCGTCGGATCAAGAAGTCCACCTGGACCTAATGTTGCTCCCATGTTTTCAGCCCATGAGCCTCTCCCAGCCTGCCCTCACTGAGAACGCCCTCTCCAAGTTGGAAGTGGGAGACACTGTCTCCATCGGCCCTTTTCCTGAAGTTGAGAAGATCAATGCTTCGAACCGGTAAATGGCTCTTATTGTATTCTTTCCCTTATATATACATTCATTCTTTTATGTATACATTCACTCTTATGTACACATTGTGGCGCTACATTTAATTAGGAAATTTTACCACTGTGGTGAAGAGAGCTATCTTAAAATGAGAAGGCAAAAATTTGAAGCTTTTTTTTTTTTTGTTGTTGCCATATAAAAATATTCTATCAGAAATGTTATATTGAGTAAAAATATCAGGCCTCCAGGGAAAATATAAAAGTAAGAAATGTTATAGTAGTGTGGGATTGTGAGGAGCATTTCTCAGAAGGGGTGAATCAGATAAACACACAGACACACATGTAAAATAAAATCCACCATTAACCGGATCTTTAATTTTCTCTAATTTTTCATCTGGGATAACTTGGCTTTCCCCAGTTATTATGCCAGAATGGATGTGATACTTTAGCCAAAATTTTCCTATTATAAAGTTTTTTTAAATATTCAATCTAACTGTACACGCTTGTTCAGCGGTACATATACTAAAATTGGAATGATAGAGAAGATTAGCATGGCCCCTGCGCAAGGATGACACGCAAATATACAATCTATCTTAATTCAACATCTTAAGGAATCAGAATTTTTATGTTGAGTGTTGAATTATAGTCGGCTATAGAAAATGGACTTATTGGTATTTGAAAAAAAAAAAGTAGTTAAAGTAGGTGTTGAATTATAGTTGGTCAAATTTAAGAGGTTAAACTGTATATTAAAAAAAAAACTTCAATTTCTGTAGATGTTTTCTGCTATGTTTAATTCTGTTGACCCATCTGGGAGAATCCTTTATGGTACGATTGTCCTTAATAAAGGCTTTTGTTGTTGTATATTTTTAAAAAGTTTTTTTTTTTATTTTATTATTATCCCTTTGTACAATTATACAACAACAACAAAAGCCTTTATTGAGGACCTCTCGTCCTATAAAGGATTCGCCAGTTTACAGAGTAAGAGAAGAGAACTAAGAATACAGAGAGAAACCTATATGTAGTAGGTATAGTATAGTATTTTCTACACTGTGACTATATACAACAGCAGCAACAAGCCTTTTCCTTTGTACAATTATACAAGGTCATAGAGAATGAATTCATGAATTTATAATCTTGGTAGGGTTGGAATACAGGTCCTGTCTCGAGGCTCTCATGCATTTCAAGAGGTGGTCTAGTGAGAAAAAAGGTTTTAAAACTTTTTTTTTTTGCTTATCCTTAGTACACGTGGTACAGGCCATGATAATCATGTTGGGTAGAAGTAGGTGACTACTTTTACTGTAAGTGCACCACATGTCTATACATGTGAAAAGCTGTTCGACTTTGCACTTGTTTTAAAACTTAAAATGTTGAACCATGTTGATAGTTGTGCCATGCTGTGTAGGCTGGAGGTGCTCTCAGTTGTCCTGAAGGTGTACAACCAGCACGTGGGCCAGCTCAGCCCGCTGTGCCACCATGCCCTGTGTAAGACGGCCTCCAGGCTGGCCAAGCAAGGCTACTCCCGGCCTCCAGCCCCCAGGATACCTCTCTCTGCCACCTTCCTCTTGGAGCTCCTACACGGGGTTTACTTCGCTCTCTTCAATGGAGCCGCCACAGCTGGACTGCAGGTACTGGCTTCCCACTAATAATATTGTAGCAAATTATTTATTATTTTAATGAACATAATAAGGCACAATTTGGATTATAGATTATAAACACCAGGATAATAAGACCAAATCCAAATAAAAAAATAGTGTGTGACGTTTCGGTAACAACGCTGTTACCGAAATGTCACACCCTATTTATTTATTTGGATTTGGTCTTATTACCTTGTGTTTAATGAACATATTATCTATTTAGATATTATGCTACTCTGTAAACTATCTGCATTGCCTCTCTGGTATTTTTTATCAATTTAGATTTTTTTTTCCATGCCTTAAATAAATTTCTTGTGTCATCCTAAAGTTAGTCTTTCCAAATTTTCAACATAACAATATGAAAAAAATGAAATTAGACAGAGATGTGTTGAATGAAGGTTATCACATGCTCAGGTGGTCTTAAACCAACTCCTCCTAGACATCCTTCCAGAAAAACATTTCTGGTTCAAATTTCCAAACAGAACCTGTTTGGAAATACTAGATAATTTGTTGATCTAATATTGCTACTTGGATTTTTGACAGCTAGCATTTACACTTTTTTTTTGCTTATCCCTAGTACACGTGGTACAGGCCATGATAATCATGGTTTTTTGTTGAATTAAAGTCGGTTTATAGTGGGTAAAGGTAAATACGCGCTGATTAGGATTGAGTAAAAATTGTTGAATTAAAGTCTGAATTGAAGGAAGTTTAAATAAGTTGGTTGTGTGAATTCAAGGAAGTGTTGGATTAAAGTGTTGAATTGAAGAAAGTGTTGAATTAAAGTCAGTTTAATTAAACTTGTTTGAATTGAAGGAAGTGTTGAATTAAAGTCGGTTGAATTGAGGGAAGTGTTGAATTGAAGAGGTTACACACATTGTATTTGTTACCTTCCAATGTTGATGTAGTGGGAGGTGTGCAGGCTCTAGATGACCTCCACTCCAGGGCGACCCAGGAGCTGCTGCCGTCAGTGTTGCTGGCTACCACGGCCATCCGCAGTTCCCTGCGCGGCAACACAGACGGCCCCATGGGCCTGGCTGTCTCCCTCTCCCCATCGGCCTCCTCCCAGGCCGTCTCAGCTCCTGGCAAAGGCCTCATCACCAATGCCTCTTTCCGCACAAAGAAACTTCCAGGTACTGGCCTCAATATGAGGGTCATCTTTAAATTTCACTTAGGTGTCATTATAGGGAGTTTTACAACACTTCTCACTATGTACCAAAACCTCTCCCATAAAAAATACTTTAAAATAATGCATTATGGCTCCTCAACCCAGTATACAATTTTAATAAAACTATTTGAAAAACCTTTCGCAATGTGAAACTTTATTCTCAATAAATAAATAAACATATGGCGAAAGTTTTTTGGATATTTTTTATAAAAGTAAATCGCAAATTTCTTTTACCAGTATACAATGTTGAGGTGGGGATGAGGAATGCGCCACCAAACCAGTAAACACCATTTTGTGCAAATTTTACCTAAACCCCTCTTGTAAGAGGCTATGAAATTGGAGCTATCCCTGTACTTGATGAGGAACATAGACCGAAATGATTGTATACAGGTTGTTGGTTTTTCATCTGAATATAAAGTTACTACTCTGTAGTGAATGAATCCCATCATCTAGGTATTTGCCAGTACAGTGATCTTTGGAGGAAAAAATACACTCATGGAAAAACTAAAGGAAATTGAAAGTCCCCAGTCATCTTTTTTTTTTTTTTTAAGGAGACAAGAGGCAATTTTGTTTACACTTGGTTATTTCATGTGTCTTCAATAAAGGTCACTGTAATATCTTTCAGAGTTATTGTCCCGATATACATGCTAAAAGGTAAAACTTCCTTAAGTTTTGTCCATGAGTGTGTCTTCAATAAAGGTCACTGTAATATCTTTCAGAGTTATTATTTGAATCCCGATATACATGTTAAAAGGTAAAACTTCCTTAAGCTTTGTCCATGAGTGTGTCTTCAATAAAGGTCACTGTAATATTTTTCAGAGTTATTATCTGAACCCCTATATACATGGTGAAAGGTACAACTTCCTTAAGTCTATGAGTGTATATAGTTGAGGCTTGCTTATCAAGGCCAAGGCCATGTTATTGTCATATAATTACAGTTGAGACAATTGAGATTTGAAACTTGAGACCTTAAAATTACGAATTTCTAACAAGAAAGTTGCTGTTAAAATGAGGATTCCACTGTATTTTGTGCATTTATAAGTTGAGTGTGGTTATCCAGCTAATACAGTAGTATAACCTTCTTCCACCCCTGTCTCAGAGCTAGGCCACATGTGGTGGTGTTGTTAGAATAACCTTGTTCCCTCTATTTAAGAGATACCATGTACTGCTATCAAGCTGGTAATGTTAATATGGACTCTAAGCCCTCATAGGGTGAGGATGCTTTTATTAGACCAAGACTAAACATAGGCAACTCTGATAGTCATGGTGACTCTGAATAACTATGGCAGATCACACAGACAAGGCAGTAGTGACGTCATTGCCTTATCAACTTTTGATGGTAGGTTATTGGCCTACCATGGTTGCTACAGGTAACAGGGAATTCGAATACGAGAGGAAACCTGAGAAACATCTACTAAGGAAGGCAGAAAGTTACCTGGCACAGGGAGGTAGTGACAAAAAATAACAAAGACTCTAACGAGGCTCCATAATTGGAATGAGTACAGTCTAAACCTTTTACTGAGGATCTATTTGAGTCTAGTGCCTCAGTAACTCCAATGTTAGTATGGACTCTCTTTTAGATGTAAAATAGAACCTCTTTGAGGACACTCTCACTAGTAGACACCTATCTCCATTAAGCAGTTTTTATCACCAAAAAATAACCATTAGTCCAGTAGCTTTTAAGAGAATATTTTGGCTCTGTAAATAGGTGTCCTTTACAGAGAGTTTGTGTTAAAATTCCATTACTAGGGTGATGAACTTTGCTATCTCCTTCTGATAAACATTAAAGAGTGAGGTTCTTCTTTTGATACATGAATATCATCCTCCTTCAACTCAATCTTGTACACTCCATGAGAGGACACTCACTCAAGAGGACACCTCTCTACAAAGGACAGTTTTCATTTGCAAAATTACCATTTTTACTATTTAGTAATTCTCCGGTAAGAGGACACCTCTCCCTAAAGAACACTTTAGCTCTGCAATTAGGTGTTGTCCTTTACAGGGAGGTTCTACTGTATATCCAAAATGATCGTGTTAAGAGATGATGTCATCTAAGCTAGTCCTCCATCTAACTTCTGTGTACACTGTGGTCCAGATGACATTCCCATAATGAAAGAGGAGTCCCGCGACGGCTTGAGTTCCATCCAGGAAGAAGGAGGGGAGCCGGTGGAGAAGACAACAGCCGCGGCGCGCAAGAACCGCCGAGGGAGCACCAGTTCTATCGGGAGCTCGTCGCTGCTGCAGATCATCAAGCCGGTGAAGAAGGAAGTGAACGGTGCTGAGGTGGACCAGGTCATCACCAAGGACGGCCCTAAGATCCTCTTTCAGGCCAACCACACCATGGTCTGAGCACCGTGCCAAATCCCCTGTACTTATCTCCCCTTTCTTTCTTTCTTATTCTTACTTTTTTTAAGGGTCTCCTACTCCTTGCTTGGTTATTTTGTTTCAAAGTTCCTAAAACAAAACATAACTTTATTCTAGTTGCCTCTATTTAAAAAAACACAAATTATATATTTATATTTATGTGTGAAGAGCAGCAAAATATATATTTTGTCTATCTCTCTAAAAAAAGAAAATATTTCTTTTAAATTATATTTATGATTTTTTTTATAGTGTTTTTTTTTTTTTCCATCTCATTCGCTCTTCTTGCCCCCTCCTTTGTTTTTTCACTTTTCACTTCGCTCCTTTTTTTCCTTCCCCCCCCTCCTATGAAATTTTTCCCTCCCTCCCCAATTTTATCAATTTGAAGAAAAAAATAAAAAGCATATCTAATTACAAACAACTAAAAAAAATAGCCTTAGAAAAAATATACTAAAAAATATATTTATTTTTTGTTTGTTTTTTATATCTTTCAAACATTCCGTTGTTTTACAAGATTAAAAAAAGAAGAGGGTGTTTTTTTTTTTTTTTTTGCATTTTTGTGTTTTTCAATTTTATTGTTTTTTCTTAAACATCCCTCTTTTTGTATTTTTATTTTATCACAACACAGAGAATATTTAAATACGTGCACAATTTTCTACTTAAAAAAAAAAGAATAAATTTTGTTTTTTTCTGTTCCATTTTTTTTTTTTTTTACTTTCTCCATCTCTGAGTGACAATTCTTCAAACACAATCTTGTATTATCAATTTGGGAGAGGTAATTTACTATAAACAATAATAATGTTTTTTTTTAAGAAAAGTGTTTTTTTTTTGTTGGTGTTTCTAGAAAAGAAGAAGTGTATTATGTGAAACATTCTTTTTACTAAGGCTTAAGTGCTATTTTTTAACCCATAGTCTTGTATATATATATTCTAATTACACACTGGAGAAAAAAAAATTAACTCTATGATCACAATATAATATAAATCTATATGTTATAATAAATGTCAAGTTGTTACCAATTTTCAGTGATTTTTCTCAATTCTACTCTGTGAGACATACAATCAACATACAGTCTAGGGAGTTTTACTTCTTGCCTTAGAAGTCACTTGTCTTAGGACAAGCACCAGAAGAAATAAGAATTAAAGAAATAGAAACAGTAGCCAAAACAAAATTAAACAAGAACTGGAGGATCCCACCTAAGCACAGTTGGTACAGTGGAGTGAACCCAGGAGGAGCTCTGAACATCAGAAATAGACAGCATCAAACAACACTAACAAGATTTAGAACAGGCCATCTCAAGCCATTGAAGATAGAAAATAATAAAAAAATGTATTCCACTCTTGCCCAAAATGTAGTTTGGTACCTGCAGCTCCAGAAAACATTTTGGCTTGCATTAGATGCACTAAACAGGACCTTTGGGAGAGGCCGCTGCTCATCATAAAACAGCTTGAGGAGCATGAACTCATGGAATTCGTGTAATCTTTACTGTGTATTCGTGTAATCTGTTCTCCCAAGAGAACAACAGTCTTACATTTCCAGACTTAAGTCTGGTCATCTACGGACAATGACTTTCCAGAATGGTTGCAAGGTTTTCCCACTATGTACTAAGTGCAATTCTCAGCCTGCAACCCCAAAACACATTATTGATTGTATTGACTGATCCATTGATGAGCTCTACTCATCCTCAGCAGACACCATCAAAAGTCTCAAGCTCTAAAAGCTTGACACCCTAATATGATTGAGTGGAGATAAGAAAGAAGTCTTGTCTTGGGACTTTTCCTTCCTGACTTAGAAATTGATTTATAGTGGGAACCCCAGTGGAAATTGTTTGTTTTTCAATGAATTTAGTTTTCTTTTTTAAAGTCCCTAAAGGCTATGTTGAATATTAAGAGCATCATTGAATTCTCTTAGGAGAAAATGGTTTTATGTTCATTTTTTAAGCAATTTTATTCAACCTGTCTTGAGAAGGTACCTTTGCCCGAAACCAGATAGGTTTTAATGTATTAAACGTTTTTATTTTTTGCTTAACCCTAGTACACGTGGTACAGGCCATGATAATGATGGTGGGTAGAAGTAGGCGACTGTTTTTACTGTTAGTGCATCACATATCTACACATGTGAAAAGCAGTTCGACTTTTCACTTACAAATGTACCAGAGCCCTGTTTGTTTACTTGCACTCGCTGGTGGGGTTGGACTTTTGCAAGAATCGGGGGCCATTGGAGAATTTTTTTTTTTATGTATTAAACTAAATTAGGGGGGGGGGCGAAATCTATTAAAATCCAAATATCTGTATGTTTTTGTTGTCTTTGCATATTGCAGATATATTATGCAATATTTTATACCATCTAGATCAAACTTTGACAAAATGCAGTCAAACCTTGTAGAACAACTTACCTAGATTTTAATTTCTTATAACCATGGGTAAAACAATGGGGACTTATGAAGTTATAACCAAGGCTCTTACATAGAAGGCTGTTATAAAGAGGTTCCACTTTTATAGAGAGTTATGTCTGGAAGGATTCACTGTCAAATAATGCTACAATATGCAATACAGTAGAACCTCTCTCTAAAGGTGCCTAGTTGTAAAGTGTCTTATAGGGAGAGATGCTCTCTTATCAGAGAATAGCTTGCTCAGTTCCTTTCATTTGTGGTGTAATGTTCATCAATATGTAAATAACGGACCTTTGGGAGAGTCACTGCTTATCATAACAGCTCGAGTTTTCCTTCTTGCTTTAAAAGTCACTTGTCTTGGTAGCTTTCCTTTTTGTCTTAGGAATTGATTTATAGTGGAAACAAGTGGGAATTGTTTGTTTTTCCATGAATTTAGTTTTCTTTTTTCAAGACCCTAAAGGCTATGTGGAATATTAAGAGCATCATTGATGAGCATGAACTCGTATACAAGGGGATAAGAAACAACAACATATGTAAATTGCATAGCAAAAGAATTAGATGGGATAAAACAAAAGTTTGATGTGTTTTAAAACTTGTTTTGGAAAAAAAGCAGCTACAAATTGCAATGTTTCTGAATTTTCTAAAATAACTTTTAAGGAAATGGAAATACCCACTGTGGGCTTGACACATTTTAAGATTATTCCACAGGAGAAGAGACTTTGAAACAAGAATTAAGGAAATTCATTTTTTCAGTTGATCCATAATTTCTTATCAACAGTAAAACCTCTCTATTATAAACCTCAATGGGACTGAACCTTTGGTTCACTATAGCCATAATTCACTGTATTACAAAACAGAAATGGGGATTATATTGGGTTCCTTATAAGGGAAGGGTTGCTATATCCCAGGATCGTTTTAGCACAGTTTTACGGTATATCCTTGTTGTTTCTTATCCCCTTGTGCTATGATTAAACGAATTCCATGAATACAAGGTAATAAGACCAAATCCAATGTTTACAGACTATTTATTTATTTGGATTTGGTCTTATTACCTTGTGTTTATAATCTACGAGGTTATACTGTAGTTCAGACAACTGTGTCCCAATCTTCCGGCAGGCTGCATTATAGAATCATGGCCAAGTTACATTGCAATGTTTCCACAGATAAGACTTGAAAATAGAATATATTTTTTAATGCCAAGAAACAAACAAAGTTAAAACAATTCCATATTAGAAAAATAATCAACTGCTAAAAACACAAACACTATATATATATGCATATATACACAATTATCATCATCAACTCTGTGACAACAAATAAATAAAAACAAATATTAAATTAATTCGCCAATACATCACACCATCTTCCTCCTACAAGCCTTGATATCGCACAGGAGGTCTCCGATCCCTTGGAGGGTTTCTTCTTGGCAGTGGCCTCTCCTCCGTCCGGGCTTCTTTGTCTGAGGAACACGCGGATTCCCTTGGGCTGCTTCCAATCTCCACACCTTGGTCCCCGGACACTGGATCCTGCGGCAATCCAGCTGTTTCCGACGAAAACGATTCTCTGTCCCTCCGGCTGCTCATACTCTCAGGAGCCATCCATATTGGGTCATCTTCCTCCTCTCTTTTCTCTCTGGCCTCATCTCCCTCTTCACCACTAGTCCATCTTCTCCTTATCTGATCTCGGTGGTAGGTCTTCACTTGTCCATTTATCAAAACTGTATAGACTCTGCTCCCCTTTCTGCCCACTATTCTTCCTGGAATCCATCCGACACCTCTAATATTCTTACACCACACCTTATCGTCCACCTCGAACTCCTCTTGGCCTCTTCCTCGATCATACCTCATCTGCCTGGCCTGTCGTTCCCTCACCCTATTGTCCAGGCTCTGGTGTATTAATGTCAGTCTGGTCCGCAGAGACCGTCCCATAAACAGCTCTGATGGGGTCTTCCCAGTTGTCTCATGCGGCGTGCATCGATACGTGAGGAGAATTCTTGACAGTGTATCTTGAATGGTATCTTCAAACTTCCTTTTATTTTTTTCCAAGGCCATCTTTATCAATTGAACCGCTCTTTCCGCTAAACCATTACTCTGTGGATGGTATGCTGGAATCAGAGTTTGTCTGACTCCATTTCTCTCAAAAAAACTCTTCATCTCTACCCCTGTAAACTGTGGGCCATTATCCGACACCACTTCCTCTGGTAACCCATACGCTGAAAACAATCTTCTTAACTGCTCAATCGTCTTTCTTGCGGTTATCTCTCTCATCGGGATCGCCTCGACCCATTTTGAGTGGCTATCCACCACAATTAACAAATTCACTCCATCTTTAAATGCAAAATCCATATGGATCCGTTGCCAGGGCCTGGTTGCCCACACCCACGGTCTCCAGTTTACTTTACTTGCGCCTGTCTGAGTTTGCTGGCAATTTTTACACCCATTTACCATGCATTCAATCTGGTTGTCAAGATTCGGCCACCAAAAATGCGACCTAGCAACCGCCTTCATTTTGCCCATCCCCGAATGGGTCTCGTGTAGACAACTCAACATATTTTTCCTAAGAGAAGACGGGATGATCACTCGCATTCCCCACAATAAGCATTCCCCGTCCATAGTTAACTCCAACTTTCTCTGAAAGTAGGGTCTGAGGTATTCCCCAACTCTTTCAGGCCAGCCTTGCTGCGTATAGCGCTTCACCACTGACAATACTTTTTTAGTTTCCACACCTATTTCTGCTGCTGTAACCAGCAAATCTTCCACGTATGATAATATGAACGTTTGATTCAAAACCGGTGTTTCGTCACTCTCTACTGGCAACCGTGAGAGAAGGTCTGCGTTTCCATGATCTTGAGTTCTTCGGAATTTAATTTCATATGTATAAGCCGCCAAAGTCAGTCCCCATCTCTGCAATCTTGAAGTAGACAAAGTGGGAATCCCTGCTCTCGGCCCCAAAATAGACACCAGGGGTTTATGATCTGTAATCAGGGTAAATTGTCTTCCATAGATAAACTGGTGGAACTTAGTCACACCATATATTATTGCTAGAGCTTCTCTTTCTATTTGTGAATAATTACGTTCGGCCCCGGAAAGTGTTCGTGAGGCAAACATGATTGGTTTCTCTTGGCCCTCGATAACATGGGACAGCACCGCCCCCACTCCAATCTGAGATGCGTCCGTGGCCAAAGATAAAGGTAACGTGGCATCATATGGCACCAACACTTTCTCGGAGGTAATTCTCCTTTTACACTCAGAGATCGCCTCCTCACACTCCCCTGTCCACTTCCAACAACTATTCTTTTTCAGCAGCTTGTGAAGTGGCTCCAACAGCTCTGGCAAATTCGGAATAAACTTTCCATAATAGTTCACTAATCCCAGAAAAGATCTCAATTCCGAGACATTTGTCGGGCTTTTGGCTTTCTGTAGCCCTTGTATCTTGTCCTCTAAAGGCCGAATACCATCTTCTTTGATGAGGTGTCCCAAATACTGTATTTCTCTTCGCAGAAATTCACATTTTTCCCTTTTTAATTTTATGTTGTGCTTCTGCAACCGAACAAAAATAGTTTTTAATACTGCCATATGTTCCTCCACTGACGCCGTGGATACGAGTACATCGTCAATGTAACAAATAACCCCATTAATTCCCGCCAATATTCTATCCATAACTGACTGAAAAAAACTAGGGGCATTTGCCAATCCAAAAGGCATTCTTTTAAACCTAAAAAGCCCCGGAAAGTGTTCGTGAGGCAAAACATGATTGGTTTCTCTTGGCCCTCGATAACATGGGACAGCACCGCCCCCACTCCAATCTGAGATGCGTCCGTGGCCAAAGATAAAGGTAACGTGGCATCATATGGCACCAACACTTTCTCTCGGAGGTAATTCTCCTTTTACACTCCGAGATCGCCTCCTCACACTCCCCTGTCCACTTCCAATAACTATTTTTCATAATTATTCACTATTATTCAGGAGTGGCTGGGTGCTAGGGTTTACCTCTAATTGAAGGTATGCATTGCTCAGATCTAGTTTAGAAAAATACTTCCCTCTAGCCAATACGGAAAACAGGTCCTGCTGAGTAGGCAGCGGATAGGCCGCAGTATCCAAAAATCTATTTAAAGTCACTTTGAAATCACAGCAAATCCTAAACTCTTTATTCTTCTTGGGCACAACCACCACTGGAGTTGCCCACTTGCTGCTGGGTACTTGATACAAGTAGTCCTTCTCCACCATTCTTTCTAGTACCTCGTTTACCGCCGTTCTAATTGCAAAGGGAACTGGTCGGGCCTTATGAAATATGGGGTTTACATCCTGAATATTCACTGCAAACGTGAATCCCTTTATCGGATCTGTTGTCTCCCCAAACACAACCTGGTGTTCACTCAATAATTCCGCCAAGGTGTCCTCCAAAGGCATCTGATTCACAAAATAATTTCCAATTTTCAAAGCATTGATCCATTCTCTCCCCAACAAGGCCTTCCTTTCTCCTCTCACCACGACAGCTCTAGCTTAGCGATCGTTCCCCGAAAATCGACCTTGACATCTATTTCACCCAGAATCGGTACCACAGTTCCGTCATAGGTCTTAACAATTATTCCCGCTTCTTTTACCTGCACGTCTGGGAGGTATCTCTTGAAATCCTTCTCCGATATTAAAGTCAGACAGCTACCCGTATCGATTTCAAAAGTCATCAAAGTGTCCTCTACTCTCATCTTAATCACATAGGGAGGGTCATTCGTAGCATACTTGACTCTATAATCATACGTCCTCATGAAGACCATTCTTTGAACGGATTCTTCCTCCTCCTGATCCTCGATTTGATTAATCTTTCTCTGGTTCAGAAACCGGCTCACCTGTCTTTCGCTTGTATGTTCCCCACGGCTCCTGCAGATGGTTGCCAAGTGACCTCTTTTCCCGCATCTGAAACAGGTCGCCTCTCTAAATCTGCATAAGTCTTTATGCAACCTCCCGCAATGTATGCACTTTCTCTTTTGCTCTCTATTATATCTATTCCCGACTTCTGCGCGTATTTTGTCCACGCTATCTGCAGGCTCATTGACATGGAATATTCTGGTATTTTTTCTGCTGCCTCCATCGACAACGCAATTTCAACTACTCTTGCCAACGGCACATCTCCTTCAGACAAGATCCTCCTCTGGATTTTTGCATTTCTCAATCCGCACACCAATTTGTCTCTTAAGGATTCCTTTAAAAATTCGCCAAATCCACACGTTGAGGCTAGCCGCTTGATTTCCACCAGATATTCTGAAACACTTTCCGTTTCCTTTTGTATTCTTCCGAAAAACATGAATCTCTCTACGATTATAGATCGCCTTGGGGAAAAATATTCAACCAGTTTCTCAATCAATTCTTCATATTTATACTCTTTAGGCAACTTTGGGCTACATAGATTTTTCAATGTTTCATACGCCTTCCCGCCAATTAGCGTCAACAAATAGGCTTTTTTCTTTTCTTCACTTGCTTCTTCTAGAATTAGAAACTGCTCCAAACGCTCAATAAATGAGCAAAGATTTTCATTTTTTTCTTCAAATTCTCTAAAATGGTAATGAGCCATCATGAAATAATTTTTCTTATGTAAATTTCCAATAACTTATTACTTCTTTAATATTAAACAAAATTATTCATATTACCCTATACCATCGCTTGGGTACTTACTCTTAAACCTCGTCGCCAATGCAATGTTTCCACAGATAAGACTTGAAAATAGAATATATTTTTTAATGCCAAGAAACAAACAAAGTTAAAACAATTTCATATTAGAAAAATAATCAACTGCTAAAAACACAAACACTATATATATGCATATATACACAATTATCATCATCAACTCTGTGACAACAAATAAATAAAAACAAATATTAAATTAATTCGCCTATACATCACAACCATCTTCAATCTTATCACCTATCTGGGCTAGTTCGTTCACCAAATAGTTCATTTTACCCATGTTCCTTCCATATTGTGGTTGTGTTGAGCTAACTTTTCACAGTACAACTGCCTTCTTAGTTGCACAATTCGAAATTTTCTGTGTCTTTAGGTGCATACAACTTTTCTAACTCTTCCCAAACCTCTTTGGGAGTATTTAAATGCCTAACGTGCATTTGCTGCACATTGTCAATCCCTAGGCAATTTTTGGCGTATGCCTTTGACTGTCGCGATAATCCAAATTGTGCCTTATCACGAATTCCATGAGTTCATGCTCCTCGAGCTGTAATGATAAGCAGTGACTCTCCCAAAGATCCTGTCTAGTGCATCTAATGCAAGCCAAAATGTGTTTTGGAGCTATATTTTTGGCAAGTGGAGTAGATTTTGTATATCCTTGGAACATAGCATATGTGCGTGAGTAAATTGATGCCGTTGAAAAGATCGGCTCGGGGCTGGCCATTGTTTCAATCCGCCTCGTATTCTCATGGAGGTTCTACTGTATATAAATTTCAAAAGGAAAGGTTAAAATTGGTGAAATTTATAACATCTGGCTGCATGTGACACTTATCTTTTCAAAGCAATGACAACTCACCCAACCTTTCTCTTTGTGTTTGCTTTTTTCTTAAGCAGTCATTACTCACCATGACTATCATGGACAGTACAACAGGTACTAGAGATAATTAAAAAAACATTTATCTTTCCACATAGTTCCCCTTTGATAACATTCTTTGCCAAATTTGTTGATAAGGCACACAATTTGGATTATAGATTATTTAAAAAAAAGGTAATAAAACCAATTCCATATAAATAAATAGTGTGACATTTTGGTAACAGTGTTGTTACCATTATCGATAATGGTAACAATTTTGTTACTTGGATTACAGGGCTCTGGCACATTTCTAAGAGCAAAGTTGAAATGCTTTTCACAAGTATATCACATTTCACATGGGGTGCACTTACAGTAAAAGCAGTCGCCTACTTCTACTCACCATGATTATCATGGCCTGTACCACACGTTTTTTTTTGCTTATCCCTAGTACACGTGGTACAGGCTATGATAATTATGGTGGGTAGAAGTAGGCGACTGCTTTTAAGGTAAGTGTACCACATGTCTACACATGTGAAAAGCATAACACGTGTACTAGAGATAAGCAAAAAAAAATTACTTGGATTTGGTCTTATTATCTTGTGTCTCATTTGTTTAATTTCTCCAACAGACAAGGAATAATTATAACATTTGATTATAAACACAAGGTAATAAGACCAAATAAATAAATAGTGTGCGACGTTTCGGTAAGTGTTGTTACCATCTTCAGACAAAAGTACTGAATGAGAAATTTTACCACAGTACTTTCTCAGTCTCATTCAGTACTTTTGTCTGAAGATGGTAACAACGCTTTTACCGAAACGTCACACACTATTTATTTATTTGGATTTGGTCTTATTACCTTGTGTTTATAATCTACTAGCCAAATGACCCGGGCAACGCCCGTGTTTTACCCGATTTAGTGTTTTTATTCAAATACTATTTGTTACAATTATAAATTGGCGCCTTAAATAAATGCATATGTTAGTTAATAACTATAGCCTATGTGCTTTATCTGTCTGAGAGCGACCCGCTCCACAACAATAGCTACAAAAATAACCGTCGCGCCACGTGGTGGCGCAGCAAACGATGACACGTGATCGTAGCCGTCCAATAGGAGGGCGCCGACGACTGATTAGGAAAGACGCTCGTAACTGTATATAGAATAATCCAAATTGTGCCTTATCTATACCATTTGATCTTCCTAAAAAAAAAACTACATCCACTTTTATACCAAAATATATATTTCACATCACAAATACAGCAAAAAAAAAAACAACAACAACAATAAACTAAATAAAGAAATTTAATCTTTTATTTATATAATACAGTTTTTTTATTTTTTTGCAATATATATATATATATTTATACTAATTTATATAATTTAGGGGAAAGAAAAAAAAATTGTCGTACCAGATTTTAAAGAAAAATTTTAAACCTTCATTAAAAAAAAAAAAAAACATAGAAATAAAGCTATTAAAATAAAAAATGTGAGAGACAATTGATAGAATCTTAACTGATAAAGAAAAAAGACAAACAAAGAGCACCAGAAAGTTAAAAAAAAACCATAAAGACTAAAAAAAAGTAGAGGAACCCTAACGTGGAATTAGGCAGTGTAAAGCCCTTTTGGAGGTTTTATAAAAAAAAAAATTTTAAAAGGATAGAAAAAAAAAAAGAAATTTTAAAGATCTTTGATCTTATCTCTCTAAACCACATCCCCTTAATTAAAAAAAAAAAAATTCCATTAAACCTAAAATTTTAAAAAATATCTCTTTTTAAATATTTACAGAGGGGGAGATGGAGGGATGGTGGTTCGGTCCATTTATATTTAAACAAACAAACAAATCTCTCTCTTCAAATACATATTGGAAAAACATGGACAATTTTCTTTTTAATAACAATAAACAGTTAGGATTCTGGGAATTGGGAAAAGATTTTTTTTTTTTTGCCCTTAGTACAGTATAACTATATTAAAAAAAAAAAAAACTTAAAATATTAACAACTAATCTTATAAAAAAGATGTTTTTTTTTTTTTCAAATAAATAATTTTTTTTTGCACTTTTTTTTATAAGAAAAAAAAAAATTAAAAGAGGGGAGGGGAGGGAGGGCATGCCACCACCAAGAAGATTCTGTGGTGTGTCTTTGATGAGACTATGTACAATGGAAGATTCCACTGGCCGACAACTAGGTGGCAGTAGCTGTTAACTGGAAACACCACGTGTCAAGTTAGCTAATGTATCGCATAGTAGCTCTTTCCCATTAGCTATTTTGTAAATGACTCTACTTTTTAAAATAATCACAAAATTAACATCACAATAACAAAACTCCGCCTTTGCCGGTTCCAAGCCCGGATGAAAAAGGAGGAGGGGGAGCAGTAACAAGCTCGCTAAAAAACCTGGGCTCAGCTGATAGTACCCTGTAAGGGCTCCTAATCCAGGGATACAGGATGAGCAGCGTTTGTACTCCATGTTAGGAGCGGCTACACATGGCATCTGTTCCTCATGTCAGAAGCGGGATTTTTTTTTTGGAGCTAAGACAACCTGCCACTGAGTAGTGCTCCCAGTCTTGATTACAAAGGCAGACACATTCTACTTCACCCAGTGTGGGGATAAGAAAGAAGAAGACATCACAATAACTACAAGAAAATAAGACCTAATCCAAATACATTGAGGTACAGCTTGCACCAAGCTGACAAAGGCAGACAGCCCGAAACTTGTCCGTGGTAAGCTTTTCTTGATTAATCAAGAATGGGTATTTGGCTAATTCTGGAATAATAAAAAATCAGCGAGAATAGTTGATATTTATTCCAATAGATGGTGTAAGCCATCAGCAACTTTCAGTTGCACAATAAAGAGATGCCTTTTTTCATAATCTAAATAAATTAATAGTGTGTGACGTTTACGTGACAGCATTATTATCATCATCAGATATTACTGAAAGTTCAACGCTATTAATTTATTTGGATAACAGGTTTTATTCTTAGTCCCTATTTCTGCTCCGCGCTTATGGAATTGAAGACTTGAGGCGATGGCGTCGACCTTTCATATTAAATCTTACTTTTCCTTATTACTAATAATTGTATATAGTTGCGGAACTACTGGTTTCCTGTGCTGCTCTTTTCCTGTTATTGCACCTTGTACGGAGAATCTGTATAAGACTAAAGTCTTAATAAAGGCTTTGTGTGTGTGGTTTTATTTTCGTGTATCCATAATCCAAAATGTGCTTTTATCAACCTCACAATAAGAAATTATTTCTGATGCGTACGATTTTTTATTTTTTTTTGGAATATAAAGCAATTTTCTACTGCCCTTATTGCCATGATAAATTAATAGGAGAGTCTGAATGATTGCAGCAACGGCAGTGAAAATTCAAAAAGAATCAATCCTATACATAAAAAGTTTCAATTTATTATAACAAATGGCATACTAAATGCATCATATTATAACATCACACAATACAGGGTGTATAAGGTAACAAGACCAAATTATTGTATGTGACAATTTGGTGTAACAGCATTATTACCATCTTCAAACAAAAGGACAAATTAAAAAAAAAAATTGTCCTTTTGTTTGAAGATGGTAACAATGCTGCTATTGAACTGCCTCTTACAATTTATTGATTTGGTCTTTGTTCCCTTAGGTTTCTGATCATGATGCAGGGTGTAATAAATGTATTTGAGGACAGTTGAAAATGAAAAACATCACACTATCTCTCACAAAAATCACAAAAGGTAATATGTGATAAAAATAAAGACGTCCTGTCAAAAACTAAGTGCCATCTCATATATCACAAACTAGTGGATTCAAGGAGGTAACAAAGCCACAACACCAGCTTTGGCAAATTGAGAAGTGTCCACCTGAAGACCATGGTCTCTGGCTAATGGCCCTCGTCAGTCCAGGGCGGACTTTATTCCATCTCTTCTTCTTTCTTATCTCCACTCAATCACACTAAGGTATCAAGCTTGTAAAGCTTGAGATTTTTTATGGGGTCCTTTGAGTCCACAAAGGATCTAATGAAATCTTTCCAATCTGTCAAAGAGGTGTTTAGCTGGTAGAGTGGCTAGAGGAAATATATGGCCAAAATATAAATGGGTATTTTTCTGGGAGGGAATTGCTCATCTTGACAATCTGTCAAAGAGGTGTTTAGCTGGTAGAGTGGCTAGAGGAAATATATGGCCAAAATATAAATGGGTATTTTTCTGGGAGGGAATTGCTCATCTTGACAATCTGTCAAAGAGGTGTTTAGCTGGTAGAGTGGCTAGAGGAAATATATGGCCAAAATATAAATGGGTATTTTTCTGGGAGGGAATTGCTCATCTTGACAATCTGTCAAAGAGGTGTTTAGCTGGTAGAGTGGCTAGAGGAAATCTATGGCCAAAATAAAAATTTTTCTGGGAGGGAATAGCTCTATAAAAACAAAAGTCACCTTTATCATCAAAACAGAAGCTAAAAGTAAGCACCATCTATTGCCCGACTTTGTAAACTAGCAGACTCAGCTAGGTGAAAAAGCCCTGACACCAGTTTTGGAAGCGTCCACCTAGAGAACATGGTTTCAGGATAATGACTCTCATCAGTCTAGGGTGGATTCAGATGGCACTTAGTTTGGTTTTGATGTAAGAGGCGATCTTTATTTTTATAGATCAATTTCTTCCCAGCAAAATATCCATCTATTTACATATACAGTAAAACCCCTCTATAGTGAACCCCAATGGGACAGAGCTTTTGGTTCACTATAACCACAGTTTGGGTTTTTTTTTTTGCTTTCCAAAATTTTTAGACCGTTTAATTAAAGGACAGCCATACACACAGCAAGAGGCTTCCTCTTAATAGTGGTCACTTTGTTTTAATTCCCTTAATTGACCAATTTCCTTACATTAATACTGAATAACAATAGAAATCATTAGATGATAGGTTCTTCTTATCATTAACATACATGTACCTCTATGTCTAATTTAAAAATCAGGACAAATCCTAGGCAAAGTTTTATTAAATATATATTCAAAGATATAAAATGATTTTAAAACATCATTATCACATTATATAATACAATGTTTACTTGGAAAAATGGCTCTAACACCTTGTTGCTTCAAAGCATTCTTCAAGCATTGCACCATTCAAATAAAGTTAGTGTTTTACTTCCATTTCATTTTTCCACATATTCTTCTAGGTCTAGATTTCGTTTTTTTTTTAACCTGTCATGCAAAACATTGCTGACTTTAAAATCACCATAGTTAATGGCATAAAAATAGTTTTTGTTTTATCACGGGACCGTTATTTGGATTTTATTTTTTTAGCCCTAAAACGTACGATCGCGATCGCGGCAAAAGTTGAGGTTGATTCCTCTTTGTAACAATTTTTAATAGCTTTATATTTTATCTTTTATAATAGAAAAGTTATTTTCTCTTATTTTAATATGTTCTTAACATTTTGCCTGTGTTGTTTCACTTTGAAAAGTTCTGAAAATGGCCTTTTTTTTTTTAAGAAATAACGCTTTTGTTTTTAAAATTCCTTTGTTTTTCTTCATTTTGGAAGCCATTTGTATTTTTATATTTCAAATTTAATGGATGCAAATATATTCTATTTAATAAAAAGTATAATGTGTTAAAATTTATACAACATACAGCAAAAATAAAGTGCAAAATTCAAAACAAACAATGCCGCTAAATTTATTGTTTTGAAATCGCGATCCGCGAGCTGAAACATGCTCAAAATTTGGTTGTTTTAAATTTTTTTAAAATTATATTTCTAAGTTCGTTATAAGCATAGTATTTTAAATAGATTTTATTATTTTGGGACCGAAAATAGGTTCGTTATAGGGGTAGTTCGTTATTCTAAAAATCGCAAAGTTCATTATAACGATGGTATTTTTAATGGAATGAAATTGGGAATCGGCGTGGGTTCGTTATAAGGGAAGGTTCGTTATATCCAGGGTTCGTATTAGCGGGGTTTTACTGTATATTGTTACAGAAATGGCAGAAAAAAAAAATTCAGAAAGTTTAGTAAATGACCGTTAAAGAACATGTGCACCCAGGAATAGTTCGGAATGGGGGGGGGGGGGGAGTATGTGTGGGAAGAGAATGATGACATGAGTTGTTGGACACCAAGAAGTCTCCCAAGAATGCAGCCCTCACCTTCAAAGCTCATCTCGGAGCAGGGTTGTAACGGTTCTTGGAGGGGGCCAGTTTCTTGAAGGTGGACTCTGGGAGGTCCGTGCTGACAACCTGATGACAACACATGGGTCACTACCTCCTCCACTATGGCAGTACTTGGGGACCTACCTCAGTCTGGATCACAGGCTCGGGTCCGTAGTGGAACTCTCGGTGAAGTTTGCCGGAGTGGAGATCCAGCACAAACTGTTTGAGCTTGCCAGGAACCCTACACATACCATGTTCTTTGTAACAAACTGTTGTGTTTTGTGTCTCAGACTGAAATAACATTTGAGAAAATCATTTTTTTGTTGGGTTATATCTGATACAATATTTCACATCAACCAAAGATTATAAATTTAATATTACTCTGACTTTCTGTCACAGCTATCCTGGTTCTTTTTTTCCTTGGTAATTTGCTCAAGGTATTTTGCAATGAAAGTTCTAGTCTTCTTCTTCTTTCTTATCTCCACTACTAAGGTATCAAATCCATTAAGGTATCAAACCTGTATAGCTTGTTTATGGTGTCTTCTGGGAATGAGTAGAGCTCATCAATGGATGAGCCTACTCCACCTTTGTCAGTCCCAAGGATGAAAAAAAAAAGAGGAGGGGGAGCAGTAACAAGCACGCTAAAAACCCTGGCTCAGCTGGCCCGGCTGATAGCACCCTGTAGGTGCTCCTAATCCAGGGATACAGGATGAGCAGCGTTTGTACTTCATGTAAGGAGCAGCTGCACATGGAATCTGTTCCACATGTCAGAGGCGGCCATTTCATATTGGAGTTGTGTCGGCCTGCTACTGAGTAGTGCTCCCAGTCTTAATGACAAAGGCAGACACATTCTACTTCACCCAGTTATGATGGTTGTGGGGGGTCGGTGGAAGGCTGGTTAAACCGTTTGGTTTTTGACCACTACAACCCGTTCGATCCCCGCATTGGACACTTTTCTGTTTAAAAAAATATATAAAAAATGCTCCAATGGCCCCCCCGATTCTTGCAAAAGTCCAACCCCACCAGCGAGTGCAAGTAACCAAACGGGGCTCTGGCACATTTGTAAGTGCAAAGTCGAACTACTTTCACATGTGTAGACATGTGGTGCGCTTACAGTAAAAAAGCAGTCGCTAACTACCCACCATGATTATCATGGCCTGTACCACGTGTACTAGGGATAAGCAAAAAAAAAAATGATGGTTGTATATAGTATAACCCCTCTATAGCAAACCCAAATGGGACTGAACCTTTGGTTCACTATAGCCATGGTTTATTATAGCCATAGTTGCTGACTGTAATATAAAATAAAAAGAGGGATTATTTCAGGTTCATTATAAGAGAAGGTTTGCTATACCCCAGGTTGGTATTAGCGGGGTTTTACTGTATGAAAAGTTGGAGAGCCTCACTATTATGTTGTTGCTATAACATTGAAATAACAATTGGACATAAAACTTAGGGACATTAGAATTATGATGTTATAACTACTTTTATAAATACAAGGTAATAAGACCAAATCCAAATAAATAAATAGTGTGTGACGTTTCGGTAACAGCGTTGTTACCATCTTCAGACAAAAGTACTGACAAACGTCACACACTATTTATTTGGATTTGGTCTTATTACCTTGTGTTTATAATCTATAATCCAAATTGTGCCTTATCTATAACTACTTTTGTTGTTATAAAGGCTGTTGGAACAAGATTCCACGGTAGAATAGTTTTGACTTCTCCTACCTATGTTTTTGGCTAGGGGGTCGATGGACAAGTACAAACTGTCTACCTCTAAAAAAAAAAAAAACAATTGCTCTGATAGCCCCCGATTCTTGCAAAAATCCAACCCCACCAGCGAGTGCAAGTAACCAAATGGGGCTCTGGCTCATTTGCAAGTGCAAAAGTCAAACTGCTCTCTACATGTGTGGACATGTGGTGCACTTACAGTAAAAGCAGTTGCCAACTACTATCCACATGATTATCATGTACCAAGTGTACTAAGAATAATAATGAAAAATGTTTTTTGGCTGAAATGGAGTGTTGTGTGAGCTATATAGAGTGCATTCCACTAGATTCCTGAATGTGTATATATATATATTTTAACACAACTTCTATATACAGTAGAACCTCCATGAGAGGACACCTCTCTACAATGGACAGGTTTTATTTGCAAAATTACCATTTTTACTATTTTGCTACTTTCCAGCAAGAGGACACCTCTCCCTACTTTGGCTCTGCAATTGAGTGTCCTTTACAGGAAGGTTCTACTGTATATATACACACTAGCCGAATGACCCAGAGAACGCCCGTGTTTTACCCGATTGAATCTTTTTATTCAAATACTATTTGTTACAATTATAAATTGGCGCCTTAAATAAATGCATATATTAGTTAATAACTATAGCCTATGTGCTTTATCTGTCTATGTACTGTTGGCTTCCGTAGGCGTCTCTTACTGGGAAAAAGAAAGAGAGGATTCCATTTAGTTATTAACTCCAACACAATAGTTACAAAAACCAAAAAGCGAATGGGGGGGGGGGGGGGCAAAGTCAAAAACAAAGTGTCTCGCATAGTGGTGGCGTGATCGTAGCCAACCAATAGGAGAGCGCCATTCCAAAAAAAAAGCAAACGGTGACAGAGATGAAGACATGACGCATGACGCTCGTAACTGTATATAGAATACAAAAAAAGACAATACTACCCAAAAGAAGCTATTATAAAACAAGACAAGCTACCAACATGTGTGTGAAGTACCTGATATCATTGAAGTCTGGCAGCAAGTACATATGCCGGAAACTGTCAATGGCAATGATGGGCAAGTCCCTCTGTGTCTTCCCCAGGTGATGGAGTGGGTGGGAGAACTTGACCCCGTCCGCCGTCACAAAGTTGATGTTTTCTGATACACAAGAACTCTCTTACTCCCCATCATATTACAGAAAACAAATTTCATTTAAGAGATATTTACAAACACAAGGTGATAAGACCAAATTCAAATAAATAAATAGTGTGAGACGTTTCGGTAACAATGTTGAGGACACCTCTCCCTAAAGGACACTTTGACTCTGCAACCAGGTGTTTACAGAGACGTTCTATTGCATGTTGAATGGAATGGCTAGAGGTAGTCAAGAGTAGACCAGAAGTAAAAGTTAATAGAGCACAAGTCTGTACCATGTTTTACACTTTACACAGGGCTCTGGCACATTTGTAAGTGCAAAGTTGAACTGCTTTTCACATGTGTAGACATGTGGTACACTTACAGTAAAAGCAGTCGCCTACTTCTACCAACCATGATTATCATGGCCTGTACCACGTGTACTAGGGATAAGTAAAAAAAAAAAAAAACAAGTGTAGTATGTACAGCTATCGAAAACTGTACAAAAGTCAAACTGCTTTCAACATGTGTAGACTTGTTGTGTACTGATTAAAAGCAGTTGCTAACTATCCACCATGATTATCAGGGCCTGTACATTGTGTACTAAGGATAAATAAAAAAGTGTAGTATGTAAATTGGATCAGGGGGTTCAGGGATGTTTGTCTCTCCCTCCTTGTCATAGGAAAAGTTATTTTTTAGGTGCGAAGCACCATTTTTTTTTAGGGTTCATCAATTTATACCAGTTGCTTTTTCCTATCCTATGATTTAGAATAGAGAAGAGGTTGAGAAAGTCAAAAATGGAACTTACTGCGTTCCGAGTACAGCTCATTCTTTATCTCCTGGTTGAAGAGTTCGATGCTGTCCTTGTCGTCCGAATGGTGGAAGAGGATGAGGAAGGGAAGTTTCTCCTCCGTGAGTTCCTGCCCCCCACAGTGTTAGCTCCGTCCGACAACTCACCGAGGAGCACCACTCACTTCGGCATTCTCAAATGTAATCTCCCGGACCAAGGGGATACATTGCTGCGTGGCCCACTTCTGCAGCTCGTCGTAGCTCTGGATATCCCCGGGGTAAGCCAGGTCATTCTCCCCCAGCTGGGACACACATCAGCCTTCCTTTCCATTGGCACTTACAAAGTGGCTAGACATGATCAGGTATACAATTTGTATTCTAGATTAGAAACCCAAGGTAATAAGATCAAATCCATATAATCTTTGATGTTTCTGTAAAAGCGTTGTTACCATCATCATTGTCTGATGATGATAATGTGTTTACCGAAACTTAGCACACTATTTATTTATTTATTTGGAGTGGATCTTATTACCTTGTGTTTTAAGTGGGTAGATATGATAAGGCACAATTTGGATTATTCTATATACAGTTACGAGCGTCATTTTTCGTCGCCTCTGTCACGGTTTGCTTTTTTTTGGAATGGCGCCCTCCTATTGCTTAGGATTTGTCTTTATTTTTAATTTAGACATAGAGGTACATGTATGTTAATGTAAAGAAGAACCTATCATCTAATGATTTCTATTATTATTCAGTATTAATGTAAGGAAATTGGTCAATTATGGGAATTAATACAAAGTGAGCACTATTAAGAGGCAGTCTCTTCTTGTGTGTATGGCCGTCCTTTAATTATACGGTCTAAAAATTTTGAAAAGTAAAAAAAAAAAATAGCCAAACCGTGGCTATAGTGAACCAAAAGCTCTGTCCCATTAGTGTTCACTATAGAGGGGTTTTACTGTATATTGCTAAAATAATAATACAATAGATGACAATTGAATTGAAAGATTTAATTTTTATTTTAAATATTTCTCTATATAATATATGTAAAACATAAAATTTTATTTTAGAAAGGGTTGAATTATTGGTTTTGAAATAACATTGGTTATTTGAGAGCTTGTAGGTCAAGACATGAAAAAAATACAAATAAAAATGGTGGAATTATCTTAGGATGATTTAAAGAAGCCATAGTGTATGTATATACAGTAAACCTGTCTATAGCGGCCCATCTTGGGACTCACCAAAATAGGGTGTTATAGAGAGGGGATGCTATAAACAGGTCACTTTTAATGTCTTCTCTCTTCTTTCTTATCTCCACACTGGATGAAGTAGAAGGCGTCTGACTTTGTCATTAAGACTGGGAGCACTACTCAGTGGCAGGCCGACTTAGCTCCAAAAGAAATGGCCGCCTCTGACATGAGGAACAGACGCCATGTGCAGCCGCTCCTAACATGGAGTACAAATGCTGCTCATCCTGTATCCCTGGATTAGGAGACCTTACAGGGTACTATCAGCCGGGCCAGCTGAACCCAGGTTTTTTAGTGTATTTTAGGTATTTAAAATCTGGCGCTATAGAGAGGAAGGCGCTATTTAGAGGGGGCGCTATAGACAGGTTTAACTGTATAGTAGAGAATGTAGAGATGTTTAAATAAAGAAGTGTGGAAGGATGGAAAGTTGACCAGTAACACCACACACACACAAGTCTAGTTGACCACATGTCTGAACTTCTATAAGTGGATGTTAAATTCGGGTCAATGCCCTCTCAGGGGTCATTGCTTTGTTCCACTCTGAAGACCATAAAATCCCCTGATCATGGGGCACATCTCTCCGAGGCCATCTCAACGCCAGACTTTTATTTAAGATTGCAAACTTTTCAGTTAAAAAACATTCTAAAAATCTTAAATGACAATTATTACATAAGGCTATATGATTTCAACTTTTATAAGGTACACAATTTGGATTATAGATTAGAAACACGAGGTAATAAGACCAAATCCAAATAAATAAATAGTATGTGACGTTTTGGTAACAGCATTGTTACCAAAACATCACTATTTTTGATTTATTTGTATTTGGTCTTGTTACCTAATGTGTTAACTCACAACTTCTTTATTTTAACCGATTCAACACTTACTACAATTCACTACAAGTCCTAACAACACAAGCCTATTTACTTGAACTAGCTATAATTCAATACAAGACTTGAATTTCAACATCCTTCCTTAGGGGATAGACAACAAAATGTTCAATATCCACCAGCAATGAATGTTACGATCAATTGATAATCACCTTAACTAACTTGAATTCAACACCAAATAATGATTTTTTGGAGTAAGGTTGAAATTATTAAAGAAGTTGGCCTTACATCTCAGGGAAGTGTCAAAACTTACCTTTTCCTTAATAGGCTTAAATATGACTTGTTCGCTGGAAAGAGAGTCCTTTTCTCTGTAAGCAGCAACAACAACAGATAAGTTGAGATGGGGACAAGATGGCAGCGGAGGAAGACTTACACAACATTAGCGTAGAACTTGCACTCGTCCCTAAGGTCCATGGCAACCTTACGGAATGTGTCGTAGGCAACACCGTCCTTGTCAGTGAGGTAGGCTACCACCCCCCTCTTGGAACTCTGCACACAGACACCAGGCATACATAGAAGATTGGCATATAGCAGGTTTCCCATTTAAACTAGAGAACTTTAGAAACTGGCTATTCTTTGAAATAGAGAGATTTATATTGATAAGGCACAATTTGGATTATAGATTATAAACACAAGGTAATAAGACCAAATCCAAATAAATAAATAATAGTGTGTGACGTTTCTGTAACAGCGTTATTACCATATTCAGACAAAAGTGCTGAATAATTTAAGCACATCAGATTCAGTACTTTTGTCTGAAGATGGTAACAATGCTGTTACCGAAATGTCACACACTATTTATTTATTTGGACTTATTAATTAGTGTTTAGAGAATTATATTATATATATAAAACTCCAAAATCTATATGAAATAATACAATTGTTATCACAAAGTAATCAGACCCAAATCCAAATAACTATATTTAGGTTTTGGTCATATCACCTTGTGTTTATAATCAACAATCCAAATTGTGCCTTATCATACAATTATTATATTAATTTAATATAGCTTTAATGTAAATAGTGTAAAGAGAAAAAGATAATTGTTTAAAAGTTATATATGCTCACAAACACACATTGTTAACTTTGACTTTAAATTGTATATATATACATATAGATAAAATTTGTGTAATACTTCAGTGAAGCACAGGTCTCTTAAATCTCCTAATTGCCTTCGAATAAAATAAATAAATAGAAGGTCTCCATTATAGCCGATTATTCATCATTTAATCAACAGTTTTTTTATTTTTGCATATTGGTTACTTAACAAATTTCTCACATTGCCACTTTGTTCGTCTATGTGTCGTGATTGTTATTGCCTTGTCTCATCCTTGTACTAAAGGACACTTCTCTTTAGAGGACAGTTTACATTTGCAAAATGACCATTTTTAAAATTTAGCAACCCTCCAGTAAGATGACACATCTCCCTAAAAGACACTTATGCTCTGCAATGAGATGTCCTTTACAAAATTTCTACTATATTAAATTTTTTTTTTTTTGCTTATCCCTAGTACACGTGGTACAGGCCATGATAATCATGGTGGGTAGTTAGTGACTGCTTTTACTGTAAGCGCACCACATGTCTACACATGTGAAAAGCAGTTCGACTTTGCACTTACAAATGTGCCAGAGCCCCGTTTGGTTACTTGCACTCGCTGGTGGGGTTGGACTTTTGCAAGAATCGGGGGCCATTGGAGCATTTTTTTTTTTTAACAGAAAAAAGTGTCCAATGCGGGAATCGAACCCGGGTCATAGTGGTCGAAAACCAAATGGTTTAACCAGCCTTCCATCGACCCCCACTATATTAGATAATTTGTATCATTGCAGTAAGGTCTGTAGAGACAATATAATTGATGTTATAAATAAAATAATCACATATCCCCATGGGGAAGGTGGTAATGAGGCACGGAAACATGAGACAAAAGAAATTTAAGAGAACGATGGATAGAACTAACTCCCAACACACAATATCTTTATTTTTATATTGGACAAGTTGTTCCACTCAGTGTGAGGATTTGTTGTGGAAAAAAAATGTGGTGGGATTTCTCTCATTGTACATAGTTGTAAGAGAAAAAAACCAATAGTACAGACTGTGCACTTTGGCATGTATTGTCATGATGTCAATAAAATTATGTAACATAAAGTTGCGAGAGGATGATATTCATATACCAAAAGAGGCACCTCTCCCTTTAATTATGCAACTCAGAATGATGCGCTGGTCATCACCCTAGTAAAAAAAACTTTATGCTCTATTTTAACCTGAAAATCAGCTCTTGGCATTTAACCTATTTCAACACCTGTTTTGCTTGAGGAGCATGAACTCATGGAATTCGTGTAATCTTTACACAAGGGGATAAGCATCAACAACAACAAACAACTGTTTGGTAAAAATTCGACCAATTTCAATACCCCTCTTGTAGGATGTTATGAAATTGAATCCACCCCTGTACTGATGAGGTCCAAAGCCTGAAACTGTGGTATACAGGTTTGTTTGTCTGAATTATCCTAAACTGGTGTTGTGGCTTTATCCACACTAGTAAAGTTTTTATTAGAGTGATGCATTGTTCTGAAGCATAATAAAAGAGAGAGGTGCCTCTTTTGGTATATATATATGTTATATAAAAATATTATTTTATTTTAAATTATAATTTCATAGATTCAAATATTCTGTTAAATCGACCGCCAGAGGTCACGCTTTGCATATAAAAACTCATTGTTGTTTTTCCCCAATGGTCGGCTTAAAACTTTTGTACATTATGTAAATAAGCTTTTCTTTTTTTATTCTTACGCCTTAAGCCAGGCAATACTTTTATCCAATTATGTTTTTATATTTCTTAGCTCAATTAAAGCCATTTCTAATCTTTACTATTTTTATTATTTTACTTTCAAGATTTTAGCCACGACTGCATCACCAATACCATTTAGTACTAAAAAGAACCAACAAATAACTCCATAGCATAATCCCCAAGATGATCATAAATACAAGCAGAAAATCAAATCTCTCTTTTCTTTATATAATATACTAGACGTATGACCCGGCTTCGCCCGAGAATTCCCCGATTGCAATTTCCTTCATACTGAAAGTACATCAATAATAAATATTAGAAGTGCCATAGAATAGCAATACAGAAGTAACACATAAACTACAGGAAAAAAGTGTGTGTGATGGCAAAAATTGTATTATATTAGTGTTTAGGTATTTGATTTAATTAATATAGTTGATATTATAATATATATTTATATTATATATAATATAAATGAGTTTTAAAAATTGTAAAAAAGAAAAATGCATCGGCCGGGAATCGAACCAGGGCCGCCCGCGTGGCAGGCGAGCATTCTACCACTGAACCACCGATGCGTATAAAAAATGGCCATATGAACATTGAGGGTGACAATCATGACCATTTAAAACCCAGCTAGACCATCTACATTGCCAAGTGACCAACCTCAACAACTTCAGGTGGACTGGCCCCCTTGATTTCCACCACGGGATCTTGTAGCATGTCTCTGATGTAGGTAATGATGGCTTCCGCGGACCTCTGTCCACGGTACTCTTTTTTGACCATCTTTCCATGGCGGAAGAGCTTCAAGGTGGGATACTTCATGATCCGGAACCTGACAGATAAATGGGCTGCAACACATTAGGTTTGTTCAGGCATGGAAGTAGATGTAAGTCACTGTGGGTCTGTGAATGTTTACACCGTGTGTATGTGTCTACACATAGCAGTTATTCAGTTGAAAACACATTAGGTTTGTTCAGGCATGGAAGTACATGTAAGTCACCGTGGGTCTGTGAATGTTTACACCGTGTGTATGTGTCTACACATAGCAGTTATTCAGTTGAAAACACATTAGGCTTGTTCAGGCATGGAAGTACATGTAAGTCACCGTGGGTCTGTGAATGTTTACACTGGGTGTATGTGTCTACACATAGTAGTTATTCAGTTGAAAACACATTAGGCTTGTTCAGGCATGGAAGTACATGTAAGTCACCGTGGGTCTGTGAATGTTTACACCGTGTGTATGTGTCTACACATAGCAGTTATTCAGTTGAAAACACATTAGGTTTGTTCAGGCATGGAAGTACATGTAAGTCACCGTGGGTCTGTGAATGTTTACACCGTGTGTATGTGTCTACACATAGCAGTTATTCAGTTGAAAACACATTAGGCTTGTTCAGGCATGGAAGTACATGTAAGTCACCGTGGGTCTGTGAATGTTTACACCGTGTGTATGTGTCTACACATAGCAGTTATTCAGTTGAAAACACATTAGGCTTGTTCAGGCATGGAAGTACATGTAAGTCACCGTGGGTCTGTGAATGTTTACACTGGGTGTATGTGTCTACACATAGCAGTTATTCAGTTGAAAACACATTAGGTTTGTTCAGGCATGGAAGTACATGTAAGTCACCGTGGGTCTGTGAATGTTTACACTGGGTGTATGTGTCTACACATAGCAGTTATTCAGTTGAAAACACATTAGGTTTGTTCAGGCATGGAAGTACATGTAAGTCACCGTGGGTCTGTGAATGTTTACACCGTGTGTATGTGTCTACACATAGCAGTTATTCAGTTGAAAACACATTAGGCTTGTTCAGGCATGGAAGTACATGTAAGTCCACCGTGGGTCTGTGAATGTTTACACTGGGTGTATGTGTCTACACATAGCAGTTATTCAGTTGAAAACACATTAGGTTTGTTCAGGCATGGAAGTACATGTAAGTCACCGTGGGTCTGTGAATGTTTACACCGTGTGTATGTGTCTACACATAGCAGTTATTCAGTTGAAAACACATTAGGCTTGTTCAGGCATGGAAGTACATGTAAGTCACCGTGGGTCTGTGAATGTTTACACTGGGTGTATGTGTCTACACATAGCAGTTATTCAGTTGAAAACACATTAGGTTTGTTCAGGCATGGAAGTACATGTAAGTCACCGTGGGTCTGTGAATGTTTACACTGGGTGTATGTGTCTACACATAGCAGTTATTCAGTTGAAAACACATTAGGTTTGTTCAGGCATGGAAGTAGATGTAAGTCACCGTGGGTCTGTGAATGTTTACACCGTGTGTATGTGTCTACACATAGCAGTTATTCAGTTGAAAACACATTAGGCTTGTTCAGGCATGGAAGTACATGTAAGTCACCGTGGGTCTGTGAATGTTTACACTGGGTGTATGTGTCTACACATAGCAGTTATTCAGTTGAAAACACATTAGGTTTGTTCAGGCATGGAAGTACATGTAAGTCACCGTGGGTCTGTGAATGTTTACACTGGGTGTATGTGTCTACACATAGCAGTTATTCAGTTGAAAACACATTAGGTTTGTTCAGGCATGGAAGTAGATGTAAGTCACCGTGGGTCTGTGAATGTTTACACCGTGTGTATGTGTCTACACATAGCAGTTATTCAGTTGAAAACACATTAGGCTTGTTCAGGCATGGAAGTACATGTAAGTCACCGTGGGTCTGTGAATGTTTACACTGGGTGTATGTGTCTACACATAGCAGTTATTCAGTTGAAAACACATTAGGCTTGTTCAGGCATGGAAGTACATGTAAGTCACCGTGGGTCTGTGAATGTTTACACCGTGTGTATGTGTCTACACATAGCAGTTATTCAGTTGAAAACACATTAGGCTTGTTCAGGCATGGAAGTACATGTAAGTCACCGTGGGTCTGTGAATGTTTACACCGTGTGTATGTGTCTACACATAGCAGTTATTCAGTTGAAAACACATTAGGTTTGTTCAGGCATGGAAGTAGATGTAAGTCACCGTGGGTCTGTGAATGTTTACACCGTGTGTGTGTGTCTACACATAGCAGTTATTCAGTTGAAAACACATTAGGCTTGTTCAGGCATGGAAGTACATGTAAGTCACCGTGGGTCTGTGAATGTTTACACCGTGTGTATGTGTCTACACATAGCAGTTATTCAGTTGAAAACACATTAGGCTTGTTCAGGCATGGAAGTACATGTAAGTCACCGTGGGTCTGTGAATGTTTACACCGTGTGTATGTGTCTACACATAGCAGTTATTCAGTTGAAAACACATTAGGCTTGTTCAGGCATGGAAGTACATGTAAGTCACCGTGGGTCTGTGAATGTTTACACCGGGTGTATGTGTCTACACATAGCAGTTATTCAGTTGAAAACACATTAGGCTTGTTCAGGCATGGAAGTACATGTAAGTCACCGTGGGTCTGTGAATGTTTACACCGTGTGTATGTGTCTACACATAGCAGTTATTCAGTTGAAAACACATTAGGCTTGTTCAGGCATGGAAGTACATGTAAGTCACCGTGGGTCTGTGAATGTTTACACCGTGTGTATGTGTCTACACATAGCAGTTATTCAGTAGAAAACACATTAGGCTTGTTCAGGCATGGAAGTAGATGTAAGTCACCGTGGGTCTGTGAATGTTTACACTGGGTGTATGTGTCTACACATAGCAGTTATTCAGTTGAAAACACATTAGGCTTGTTCAGGCATGGAAGTAGCATGTAAGTCACCGTGGGTCTGTGAATGTTTACACTGGGTGTATGTGTCTACACATAGCAGATATTCAGTTGAAAACACATTAGGCTTGTTCAGGCATGGAAGTACATGTAAGTCACCGTGGGTCTGTGAATGTTTACACCGTGTGTATGTGTCCTACACATAGCAGTTATTCAGTTGAAAACACATTAGGCTTGTTCAGGCATGGAAGTACATGTAAGTCACCGTGGGTCTGTGAATGTTTACACCGTGTGTATGTGTCTACACATAGCAGTTATTCAGTTGAAAACACATTAGGCTTGTTCAGGCATGGAAGTACATGTAAGTCACCGTGGGTCTGTGAATTTTTACAACCGTGTGTATGTGTCTACACATAGCAGTTATTCAGTTGAAAACACATTAGGTTTGTTCAGGCATGGAAGTACATGTAAGTCACCGTGGGTCTGTGAATGTTTACACTGTGTGTATGTGTCTACACATAGCAGTTATTCAGTTGAAAACACATTAGGCTTGTTCAGGCATGGAAGTACATGTAAGTCACCGTGGGTCTGTGAATGTTTACACCGTGTGTATGTGTCTACACATAGCAGTTATTCAGTTGAAAACACATTAGGCTTGTTCAGGCATGGAAGTACATGTAAGTCACCGTGGGTCTGTGAATGTTTACACCGTGTGTATGTGTCTACACATAGCAGTTATTCAGTTGAAAACACATTAGGCTTGTTCAGCATGGAAGTACATGTAAGTCACCGTGGGTCTGTGAATGTTTACACCGTGTGTATGTGTCTACACATAGCAGTTATTCAGTTGAAAACACATTAGGCTTGTTCAGGCATGGAAGTACATGTAAGTCACCGTGGGTCTGTGAATGTTTACACCGTGTGTATGTGTCTACACATAGCAGTTATTCAGTTGAAAACACATTAGGTTTGTTCAGGCATGGAAGTAGATGTAAGTCACCGTGGGTCTGTGAATGTTTACACCGTGTGTATGTGTCTACACATAGCAGTTATTCAGTTGAAAACACATTAGGCTTGTTCAGGCATGGAAGTAGATGTAAGTCACCGTGGGTCTGTGAATGTTTACACTGGGTGTATGTGTCTACACATAGCAGTTATTCAGTTGAAAACACATTAGGCTTGTTCAGGCATGGAAGTACATGTAAGTCACCGTGGGTCTGTGAATGTTTACACTGGGTGTATGTGTCTACACATAGCAGTTATTCAGTTGAAAACACATTAGGCTTGTTCAGGCATGGAAGTACATGTAAGTCACCGTGGGTCTGTGAATGTTTACACCGTGTGTATGTGTCTACACATAGCAGTTATTCAGTTGAAAACACATTAGGTTTGTTCAGGCATGGAAGTACATGTAAGTCACCGTGGGTCTGTGAATGTTTACACCGTGTGTATGTGTCTACACATAGCAGTTATTCAGTTGAAAACACATTAGGTTTGTTCAGGCATGGAAGTACATGTAAGTCACCGTGGGTCTGTGAATGTTTACACCGTGTGTATGTGTCTACACATAGCAGTTATTCAGTTGAAAACACATTAGGCTTGTTCAGGCATGGAAGTACATGTAAGTCACCGTGGGTCTGTGAATGTTTACACCGTGTGTATGTGTCTACACATAGCAGTTATTCAGTTGAAAACACATTAGGCTTGTTCAGGCATGGAAGTACATGTAAGTCACCGTGGGTCTGTGAATGTTTACACCGTGTGTATGTGTCTACACATAGCAGTTATTCAGTTGAAAACACATTAGGCTTGTTCAGGCATGGAAGTACATGTAAGTCACCGTGGGTCTGTGAATGTTTACACCGTGTGTATGTGTCTACACATAGCAGTTATTCAGTTGAAAACACATTAGGTTTGTTCAGGCATGGAAGTACATGTAAGTCACCGTGGGTCTGTGAATGTTTACACCGAGTGTATGTGTCTACACATAGCAGTTATTCAGTTGAAAACACATTAGGCTTGTTCAGGCATGGAAGTACATGTAAGTCACCGTGGGTCTGTGAATGTTTACACTGGGTGTATGTGTCTACACATAGCAGTTATTCAGTTGAAAACACATTAGGTTGTTCAGGCATGGAAGTACATGTAAGTCACCGTGGGTCTGTGAATGTTTACACTGGGTGTATGTGTCTACACATAGCAGTTATTCAGTTGAAAACACATTAGGCTTGTTCAGGCATGGAAGTACATGTAAGTCACCGTGGGTCTGTGAATGTTTACACTGGGTGTATGTGTCTACACATAGCAGTTATTCAGTTGAAAACACATTAGGTTTGTTCAGGCATGGAAGTAGATGTAAGTCACCGTGGGTCTGTGAATGTTTACACCGTGTGTATGTGTCTACACATAGCAGTTATTCAGTTGAAAACACATTAGGTTTGTTCAGGCATGGAAGTACATGTAAGTCACCGTGGGTCTGTGAATGTTTACACCGTGTGTATGTGTCTACACATAGCAGTTATTCAGTTGAAAACACATTAGGTTTGTTCAGGCATGGAAGTACATGTAAGTCACCGTGGGTCTGTGAATGTTTACACCGTGTGTATGTGTCTACACATAGCAGTTATTCAGTTGAAAACACATTAGGTTTGTTCAGGCATGGAAGTACATGTAAGTCACCGTGGGTCTGTGAATGTTTACACCGTGTGTATGTGTCTACACATAGCAGTTATTCAGTTGAAAACACATTAGGTTTGTTCAGGCATGGAAGTACATGTAAGTCACCGTGGGTCTGTGAATGTTTACACCGTGTGTATGTGTCTACACATAGCAGTTATTCAGTTGAAAACACATTAGGCTTGTTCAGGCATGGAAGTACATGTAAGTCACCGTGGGTCTGTGAATGTTTACACCATGTGTATGTGTCTACACATAGCAGTTATTCAGTTGAAAACACATTAGGCTTGTTCAGGCATGGAAGTAGATGTAAGTCACCGTGGGTCTGTGAATGTTTACACTGGGTGTATGTGTCTACACATAGCAGTTATTCAGTTGAAAACACATTAGGCTTGTTCAGGCATGGAAGTACATGTAAGTCACCGTGGGTCTGTGAATGTTTACACCGTGTGTATGTGTCTACACATAGCAGTTATTCAGTTGAAAACACATTAGGCTTGTTCAGGCATGGAAGTACATGTAAGTCACCGTGGGTCTGTGAATGTTTACACCGTGTGTATGTGTCTACACATAGCAGTTATTCAGTTGAAAACACATTAGGTTTGTTCAGGCATGGAAGTACATGTAAGTCACCGTGGGTCTGTGAATGTTTACACCGTGTGTATGTGTCTACACATAGCAGTTATTCAGTTGAAAACACATTAGGTTTGTTCAGGCATGGAAGTACATGTAAGTCACCGTGGGTCTGTGAATGTTTACACCATGTGTATGTGTCTACACATAGCAGTTATTCAGTTGAAAACACATTAGGCTTGTTCAGGCATGGAAGTACATGTAAGTCACCGTGGGTCTGTGAATGTTTACACTGGGTGTATGTGTCTACACATAGCAGTTATTCAGTTGAAAACACATTAGGCTTGTTCAGGCATGGAAGTACATGTAAGTCACCGTGGGTCTGTGAATGTTTACACCGTGTGTATGCGTCTACACATAGCAGTTATTCAGTTGAAAACACATTAGGCTTGTTCAGGCATGGAAGTACATGTAAGTCACCGTGGGTCTGTGAATGTTTACACCGTGTGTATGTGTCTACACATAGCAGTTATTCAGTTGAAAACACATTAGGTTTGTTCAGGCATGGAAGTACATGTAAGTCACCGTGGGTCTGTGAATGTTTACACTGGGTGTATGTGTCTACACATAGCAGTTATTCAGTTGAAAACACATTAGGCTTGTTCAGGCATGGAAGTACATGTAAGTCACCGTGGGTCTGTGAATGTTTACACCGTGTGTATGTGTCTACACATAGCAGTTATTCAGTTGAAAACACATTAGGCTTGTTCAGGCATGGAAGTACATGTAAGTCACCGTGGGTCTGTGAATGTTTACACCGTGTGTATGTGTCTACACATAGCAGTTATTCAGTTGAAAACACATTAGGCTTGTTCAGGCATGGAAGTACATGTAAGTCACCGTGGGTCTGTGAATGTTTACACCGTGTGTATGTGTCTACACATAGCAGTTATTCAGTTGAAAACACATTAGGCTTGTTCAGGCATGGAAGTACATGTAAGTCACCGTGGGTCTGTGAATGTTTACACCGTGTGTATGTGTCTACACATAGCAGTTATTCAGTTGAAAACACATTAGGTTTGTTCAGGCATGGAAGTACATGTAAGTCACCGTGGGTCTGTGAATGTTTACACCGTGTGTATGTGTCTACACATAGCAGTTATTCAGTTGAAAACACATTAGGCTTGTTCAGGCATGGAAGTACATGTAAGTCACCGTGGGTCTGTGAATGTTTACACCGTGTGTATGTGTCTACACATAGCAGTTATTCAGTTGAAAACACATTAGGTTTGTTCAGGCATGGAAGTACATGTAAGTCACCGTGGGTCTGTGAATGTTTACACCGTGTGTATGTGTCTACACATAGCAGTTATTCAGTTGAAAACACATTAGGCTTGTTCAGCATGGAAGTACATGTAAGTCACCGTGGGTCTGTGAATGTTTACACTGGGTGTATGTGTCTACACATAGCAGTTATTCAGTTGAAAACACATTAGGCTTGTTCAGGCATGGAAGTACATGTAAGTCACCGTGGGTCTGTGAATGTTTACACTGGGTGTATGTGTCTACACATAGCAGTTATTCAGTTGAAAACACATTAGGCTTGTTCAGGCATGGAAGTACATGTAAGTCACCGTGGGTCTGTGAATGTTTACACTGGGTGTATGTGTCTACACATAGCAGTTATTCAGTTGAAAACACATTAGGTTTGTTCAGGCATGGAAGTACATGTAAGTCACCGTGGGTCTGTGAATGTTTACACTGGGTGTATGTGTCTACACATAGCAGTTATTCAGTTGAAAACACATCAAGCTTCCAGGGATAAGTTTCTTTTTTTGTTGTTGTTGTTTCTTATCCCCTTGTTGATAAGGCACAATTTGGATTATAGATTATAAACACAAGGTAATAAGACCAAATAAATAAATAGTGTGCGACATTTCGGTAACAGCGTTGTTACCATCTTCAGACAAAAGTACTGAATGAGAAATTTAACACAGCATGTTTTTAAACATGTGTTTGTTTACACACTTGTTGATAACAGGAACTATTTAAAAACATGCTGTGGTTAAATTTCTCATTCAGTACTTTTGTCTGAAGATGGTAACAAAGCTGTTACCGAAACGTCACACACTATTTATTTATTTGGATTTGGTCTTATTACCTTGTGTTTATCCCCTTGTGTAAAGATTAAACGAATTCCATGAGTTCATGCTCCTTGAGCAAAATTGGGGTACAGTAGAACCTCCATGAGGGCACTCGTGCTAGAGGACACTTCACTAGAAAGGACAGAGCCTTATTTAGTTACTTGCACTCAGTGATGGGGTGGCACTTTTACAAGAATCGGGGGCCATTGGAGCAAAATTTTCTTTCTTCAGTAATAAGACACAATTTGTATTATAGATTAGAAACCTAAGGTAATAAGACCAAATAATCCAAATGAGTTACCAAAATGTCACACTATTTAATTATTTGGTGTCATTACCTTGGTCTTATTATTCAGAAAGCACCCAATGCGGGATTTGATCCCAGGTGGCAGCTTTCGAGAATCAATGGAAAGGCAACTTTGATAAATATTCTGCATTATCACTAAACTTTAATAAAGTTTTAAGAGTGGAGGTCTTTTTCTAGAGCAGTTTGATAAATGGAGAGAATGCTAATACAGTATAAGTATAAGGATGGGAAGCTTGGTCAATGAACAGTAGTGGATTGGACAAATAAACTCCTTTGACATCTGGTGTATGCAAGAGGAATCATCAAGAACAAAAAGACAGATAGGGTGACAAACACAAGTTTAGAGAAGCTATAAAGGTGAAGGATAGTCTTTTAGATGAAATACAGTAGAGCTTCTCTGTAAAGGACAAAACCTAGTTGCAGAGCCAAAGTGTCCTTTAGGGAGAGGTGTTCTTTTACCGAAGAGTGTCAAAATAGTAAAAATGATAATTTTGGCAATGAAAACTGTCCCTTATAGAGAGATGTCCTCTAGCAGGAGTGTCCTCTCATGGAAGTTCTACTGTATAATTTTTTTGTTTTTGCTTATCCCTAGTACACATGGTACAGGCCATGATAATTATGGTGGGTAGAATTAGGCAACTTCTTTTACTGTAAGTGCACCACATATCTACACATGTGAAAAGCAGTTTGACTTTGCACTTACAACTACTGTATAATAAAACACAAGAACCAAAACATTATTGTAGAGGGAGGGAGGAGGAGAGGGAGTAACTTACATTCTTCATCACAGTCAACCTTGCCTAGCAGGACTTTGCCGGCTTGCTGGAACACCACAGCTGTTAGAGAAAAGTACAAAATTATAGGCTGCTACTAAGCCCAGGGACATGTGGGATTATAATGAGAATGGTAAGTAGCCCTTAACTCTTATACTGTCAGATATTTGAACTATTTTTGACAGCATAGGATTATGACAAGGCACAATTTTTGGATTATAGAAACACAAGGTAATAAGACCAAATCCAAATGAATAAATAGTGTGTGACATTTCAGTAACAGCGCTGTTACCATCTTCAGACAAAAGTGCTGAATGGTCTGAAGTCTGAAGATGGTAACAACGTTGTTAGCAAAATGTCACACACTATTTATTTATTTGGATTTGGTATTATTACCTTGTGTTTGCAATATTTATTAATTTTTATCAATATGTGTTTCTTATGATAAAGGATGATTATTCTTATATACCCTGCATTTTACTAAAGAAAGCAGCTTAGGGAAGTATTTAGTAAAAAGCCCTGTCATCTAATAATTTCCATCATTGAATCAAGAGGTCTGTGCAGAGAGATAAATTTTGATAATATATATACCAAAACAAACATTTTGAACCAAAAAATTAAGCCATAAAATTTATCGAAAGATGGCAATTGAAATTCACATTGTAAAATATATATATATACAGTTAAACCTGTCTATATATACAGTAGATCCTCCCTGTAAAGGACAACTAATTGCAGAGCCAAAGTGTCCTTTAGAGAGAGGTGTCCTCTTACCAGAGAGTTTCTAAATACAGTTAAACCTGTCTATAGCGCCCCCTCTTGAGACTCACCAAAATAGGGTGCTATATAGAGGTAATGCTATAGACAGGTCACTTTTATACCCGGGTAGTTGGCGATTTATGCTCCAGGAGCCCGGGTTACCTCTATTTTCTCTCTCAGGTCACTTTTAATGTAAAATGTTTACATTTTAATGTTTAAAATCGGGCGCTATAGAGAGGAAGGTGCTATTTAGAAGGGGCGCTATAGACAGGTTTAACTGTATATATAAAATAAGAGACAATTCTCCCGTCAAAGTCCTGGAGAGAGAAAAACTTACTGGAAATTCTGCATTTAATTTATCAGCAGCTTCTTCATAGAGAGGGGCCAGTATCTTACTGAACTTGCACCAGTCAGCGTAGAAATTTACTAAGACTAGTTCATGTTGTCCTGCACCACATACACAACACTTCTTAGAATGGGGGGGGGATTCTCTTTTGTTAAATTGGGAATTTCTGTGATAAAAGATCTATTGCATTTTTGGAGGTAGGGGCACAGAAAAACAATTATCTGGCCAATAATGGGAATGATGGATGGGAATTCCTGAAAAACTTTTATTTTTCCGTTTATTATTACTCTTCACAATTCATCCTTTCATACTTCATCCCTAAGGTTAGAAATAATCGTTATTTCTCCCCTTAAAAATAAATTTTGATTTTTCGTTCAAAAGAAACGCATGCGGTATAATTTTCAAATGTTGTTTTACAATCATAAGCCGCATTATATTATATTATTAAAAAAAACATTTTAAGAAAAACTGTAAAAATTAGAATTTTGCAAATGAAAACTGTCCTTTGTGGAGAGTGTTGGAAAAGAAGGAAAATGTTTTAAAATAATAAATCAATGATCTTAAAATACTTTTAGGCAGACAATACTGTAATATAAAAAGAAGAAAGAAAGAGTGATATTTTTGTTTATATAATTAGTAAGTCATTGTTCAATGTTTTCTTTTCTCTCTCTCTTTGAAAATAATAAATTTTAAATACTTTCTTAAAAGGTTTTTTTTTTTTGCTTATCCTTAGTACATGTGGTACAGGCCATGATAATCATGGTGGGTAGTTAGCGACTGCTTTTTTACTGTAAGCGCACCACATGTCTACACATGTGAAAGCAGTTCGACTTTGCACTTACAAATGTGCCAGAGCCCCGTTTGTTTACTTGCACTCGCTGGTGGGTTGGACTTTTACAAGAATCGGGGGCCATTGGAGCATTAAAAAAAATTTTTTTTAAACAGAAAAAAGTGTCCAATGCGGGAATCGAACCCGGGTCGTAGTGGTCGAAAACCAAACTGTTTAACCAGCCTTCCACCGACCCCCTCTTAAAAGGTAAAAATCACCTAATTCTTTAATACCATTTCAGCTGTAAGTAAACTTATTATTTATTGTTTCATCATCTGAACCATAAAAGATTCCCCAACAGAGAGGTGTCCGCTAAAGGGAGGTTCTACTGTATGTGGAATATAAAAGACTAAATAAATATTAAGTATAAAAAAAATATATTTAATCAAACAAATAAAGAGAGATTTAAAACAATTTTATTGACAATTCTCTATTTGATCTTACCTAGGAGAGAGAAAGTGTAAGAGAATCAGAGGCTGGATCTCAGAAAGTATTGTTTAATTAACAATAATATTATATTAAGATGACAAGGAACAAAGAGAGTCAACAAAGGCAAGAGTAGGGGGCAGACAACAAAAGCAAACTAAAAAACATCTACAGGTACAGTTGGTCGGAGTGGCGCCAGGTCACGTGATGTCTGGCAGGGAAGGTGGCGTTGCTAAGCAACGGCCGATGTGCGAAGTTACTCTTCAACAGAAAGTTTCTTTATTTAAATTATATATTCTGAATACTCTATAAATAAAGGTTTTTGATTGTATTACAGATACTAGCGTAAAAAAAAAAATTGGAGATAAAACATAGGTTAAGAATTTTTTAATTACATTTTTTTAAGAATGAAGGAAAAAAAAGACCCAATAGTGTTGAACCAGGGAAGAAGAGAATGATGCTTAGGTCGGGTCTTATCAAAAATGAACCTGGTGAGTCAAAACAATGGGATGTCCTTATCAATATTTTATCTTTTATTTGTGAGAAAAAAAAAATTCCATCTAAAGGGAATAGTGTCTTCCAAAAATATATAATTTAATTATCTTGAGCTTTCAGGCTTTCTACAGTAAGGTTAATGACAACGCTGCTCTGAGGTTTGTGAAATAATACAGTCCACAACTTCTTTGATTCAACTTTACCACAAGTGAACTGAATTTTTAGTTGAATTAAAGTTGGCATGTTGAATTATAGTTAGTTAAATTAAATAGGCACAAATGAGTGCAAAATTTTATTAAACTTACAAGCAAATGTTAAATTAAATAGGTTCTACTGCATATATATATATATATATATATTTTTTTTTTATCATTTAACAGGATTTGGAATATCCAGAAAACCTCAACACAGCATTGTTTCTATTGGCCTGGAAAGCTGCTCATAGGCCAGGCCAGGTTTACTCAAGGCCAGGCTTGCTGCACACTGTTGAAAGTGGTGATTCTGGGATATTTGTATGATACTCTTGTGATTTGCATATTGTTGCAATGTTGTCTATGCTATTTGCATCTCTGCCTATATATTGCTGCTTTGTTAGATTAGTTATTGTCTAGCGGTTCTATAGGATAGGGCAAGACCGCTGATAGGTGTGAGCTGCTGGTGTGTTTATATAATTTTATCTAGTTCAATTTCTTTAAACTCTAGTCCTTTCTTATTGTTTATAAATACCTTTAAGTAAAATAAAGGATCTTCATAATTATCTATTGGATCGTTTTTGAGGACAACTCTCAGATTCATAAAATTAATTTATTAAACTTTAAACATTTTTAGATATATATATATATATATATAGAAACGAGTTAATTACCTCATATTTAAGGCATCAAAAGAATCATCTAATTTTTATACGTGCAAAACAGATGACAAAGCAAAAAATAAACAAATTAATAATGGAGGGTAAGTTCCTATTTTTTACAAGCTTTCATACTCAAAGAATATTCAACTTCTTGCTTCATTATCAGTCTTCTTTCTCTTCAATGAATATATATAAACACACACTTACCTACAAGAGTATCAAAATTGTCATTTTTCATTTGCACACTCTCGCTTCTAAGGGGGCGGATGCACAGCAATACCTGCACACAGCCAATATATGAGAGAGCTACAAAAGTATCTGGGTAGGTAAATACACTCGTGGAGACAAAACTTGGGGAAGTTGTACCTTTTAGCATGTATATATGGATTCAGACAATACTCGGAAAGATATTTGATACATAGTGACCTTTATTGAAGACACACGAGATAACCAAGTGTTAACAAAATTGCCTCTGTCTTCTTCTTCTTCTTCTTCAAAAAAAAAAAAAACAGATGACCGGCAGCGACATCACTGCCCAGACAGCATCATATTATCTTCCCCACATCATAGTACTGACAATGACATTAAATGGAAAGAAAGAAAATACTGTAGAACCTCTCTTTAGCGGACGCCTCTCTACAAAGGACAGTTTTTATTTTTGTAAAATTACCATTTTTACTATTTAGCAACTCTCCTGTAAGAGGATACCTCTTTCTAAAGGACACTTTGGCTCTGCAATTAGGTGTCCCTTACAGGAAGGTACTGTATATCCAGATATTATATTCCTCATTGAAAAATAGAATTATCAATTAGGGATTGAAAAAAGTAATGAGAGAAACTACAGAGCTAATTATCTAGGCATGAGTTTGAAATTCTCTTTGCACTGTTACATCAAGTTTTCATTGCCAGTCTCTAGCAGCGGGAAGGTGTATTGTGGCAGCAAACAGCCAGAGAAAGAATGTTTCAACAGATTTCATCCTCCATCTACCTATTAGATTTTACTGGCACCCAGAGTAGCTGCTGTCTTCTTTCAAAATACATTTTGAGCAATTGGTTTACTCAATCCTTTCACTGCCAGACTTCTACACATGTACTCTTATATACAGTGCCACTATCATATGAGTAGACTTACTTACCCCAGGTGCCTGCATTCTTTTTTTAATCCAATAAATATAAGATTTTTTAAAAATTAAAATGGCATATATTGGAATAAAATGTCATTTATTTTACCAATATTTCAGTTTGCTGAACGGCAACCTTTATCAAGGTATTATAACATGTGCGTCACACATTAATATGTTATAATACCTTGATAAAGGTTGGCGTTCAGCAGCGTTCTTTTGTCTGGTATGGTAACAATGCTGTTACCGAAGCGTCACACACTATTAAATTATTTGGATTAGGTCTTATTTTCTTGTATCTATAATCCAAATTGTGCTTTATCATTTCCCTAACCATGTTTAATGGACTTGTAGGGAATTCTATTCCTGTTTTTAATAGGAACTCAGCAGTTGATGATGTTTACTGATTCTTACCGAAACATCACTATTTATTTATTTGGGTTTGGTCTTATTACCACAACAACAACAACAAAAACCTTTATTAAGACACTATTGTCTTACAAGGGGATTCCCCTAAAAGGTTATATATGTACATGAGTGAGGAGGAAAAGCAATTTAGAGGGGAGGGGGAGCAATCAGCCGTTGTCTGTGGAGTTGAGCACTTCTTCTCTCATTTTATCAATCGCCTTGAAAAATTTAAAATATTTATAAACAAATGTTTTATCCAGCAGGAGAGCAGTAAAGATTTTATATACATGTTGTTCATTGTAGTGAGTTAGCTCCGAAATTTCGCGAATTTCCATTCTCTTTTCATGTAGGAATGGGCAATGGAATAGATAGTGGACCAAATTGTCTTGGATGCCAACATTGCAGAAGTAGCAATTTAAAGGGTCGCTGTTCCAAAATCCCGTGATATCCTTGCGGAAAAGTAGCCATAGAATCCTTTGACGGGCTATAAATCGTTTAATTTTCAAAGGGAGGTTTGATAGTAAGTAGTCCTCCGTCATAAAGGAGCTACTTAGAGATTGGTAGTGAATAAAATGAGTTGAGTTTTGTATCTTAGCTCGGTCAAATTGGAGTAGCTGGTCCACTGTGGTTTGAATAATTCTAGGCATTTCTCCTCGCACAACCATATAATCTTCACAGTTCTTAAGAAAAGAAAAACCCCTAGAGTCAATGATGCTATTCAAGTTATGAATAAAGTTGTTGCCCGCTTTTCCCACAATTGAAACTTTCCAGAGCTGGGACAAGCAAACATAGGGTAATCTTGTCCTGTCCATTTTTAAAATCCGTATCCAAAACTTTAGAATCAATTTCGTAATGTTTAATTCAAGGGACATCCTTCCGGTTTCTGTTCGTAAGATGTAGCCCGGAGTGTATTTGGGAAGGTCAAGAAATCGCCGTAGGAAAATATCCTGGATCTGGTTTACAACTCCTATCTGATTTGTCGCCCACAGGGGGGCCGAGTATAACAACGTGGATAAAACTATGGAGTCAAGTAGTTTCACCACTGCTCCGAACGATTTGGTTCTTGACGTAGATAGTATTCTCCATACTGCGTTTGTAGCAACCAATGCTTTGCTTTTAAAGTGCTGCGCTACGTAAGCAGTTGGATTCTTGGTAGTTAAGGGGTAGCCAAGATATGTATATTTTGAAGATACTGTCAAGGGTTGTTGGCCCCAAAACCAAACGTCAGACCTGGCCAAGCGGCCTCCATTTCGAAACACTACGATTTTAGACTTGGATTGGTTCAGAGTTAAACCATTTTCCTCAAAATATATTTTTATTAGATTGATCTTTATTTGGAGATTTATCTTGGATTCACCAAAGAGGACTATATCATCCGAGAACAGGAGGAGGTGTATAGTTCCATGGCCCGGTAAGTATATACCTGGCAGGTCAGAATCATCCAGTGTAGCAACCAGATCGTTAATGAAAATAATAAATAAATACGGTGAAAGAGGTTCACCCTGAAGAACACCTGATTGTATTTTGATGAATTCTGTAAAAGAGCCGTTCCATCTGACCGCTGCCATCATTTGAGCATAGTAGTTCTGTATGAGTTTGATAAATCGCCCACTTAAACCAACAAGCGCAAGCTTTCTCCATAATAGTAGATGTGGAACTGTATCAAACACTTTTTAAGATCAACAAAGAATGCGTGAAGTTTCCTTCTTTTGCGGTTTAATGTCATTTGGATTAGTGATGTAAGCGTGAAGATATGGTCTTGGCACGAGTAACCCCTTCTGAATCCTGCCTGGTTTTCCGCTATGAGTTTTCTATTCTCAATCCAATTACTTAGTCTATTTTTTAATATGGATGTAAAAAGTTTTGAAAAGTTGCTTATAAGGGCAATGCCCCTATAATTTGATGGTGCATTCGGATCACCATTTTTGAATATTGGTTGGATTATGGTTTTTGACCACTGTGAAGGAACTTGGGATTTAGTTAATATTTTATTGAATAAGTTAGATAAAAGGATTAAACCATTCTCAGGTAAGGCTTTGATAGCTTCATTTGGTATACTATCGTAACCTGCTGCTTTATTGTTTTTTAAATACGGTGAAAGAGGTTCACCCTGAAGAACACCTGATTGTATTTTGATGAATTCTGTAAAAGAGCCGTTCCATCTGACCGCTGCCATCATTTGAGCATAGTAGTTCTGTATGAGTTTGATAAATCGCCCACTTAAACCAACAAGCGCAAGCTTTCTCCATAATAGTAGATGTGGAACTGTATCAAACACTTTTTAAGATCAACAAAGAATGCGTGAAGTTTCCTTCTTTTGCGGTTTAATGTCATTTGGATTAGTGATGTAAGCGTGAAGATATGGTCTTGGCACGAGTAACCCCTTCTGAATCCTGCCTGGTTTTCCGCTATGAGTTTTCTATTCTCAATCCAATTACTTAGTCTATTTTTTAATATGGATGTAAAAAGTTTTGAAAAGTTGCTTATAAGGGCAATGCCCCTATAATTTGATGGTGCATTCGGATCACCATTTTTGAATATTGGTTGGATTATGGTTTTTGACCACTGTGAAGGAACTTGGGATTTAGTTAATATTTTATTGAATAAGTTAGATAAAAGGATTAAACCATTCTCAGGTAAGGCTTTGATAGCTTCATTTGGTATACTATCGTAACCTGCTGCTTTATTGTTTTTTAAGCTAGCAATTTCCCTCGCAATTTCCAAAAGTGAAATTTTGGCGTCCAGCTCGGGGTCAATAGGAATTAGTAGAGTAGGTATATCAGCCACAATTCTTTGAGGAGACGACAATAAACCCTGATAAAAGGATTCCCACTCTGAGATGTCAATTTTTCCTTTTGTGCTATTCCGTTTCTTAAAGGACGCAATTATTTTCCAAAATTCGGCAGAGTCCCTAACATTGCTAAGGGCAGCTTGAACAGGATCAGAGTATTTGTTCTTTTTGTATTTGAGCAATGATAAGTATTTGCGCTTACTCGTAATAAACAAATCTTTATAAATAGGAGTATTGAGAGTCAAATATAACTTAAGATTTTTTTTCATATGTTTTTGCTGTATAACATTCTCCATCAAACCATGGCTTAGACCGCGAACTATCTGCTCTTCCCTTTGTTAGCATTCCTGCTCTCACCATTGATGTTTGAATCCTGCTGGTAAGAGTGTCAGCACAAAGACCTATTGAGGCGTCTTCCGGTAGTTGGAAAGCATTTAGGTCTTCGAGACAAAGTTCATATGTCGAAGCTTTATTTATTGACCAGGTAAATTTGTTTACAGGAACATACTCTAAAGGTAGGCTTTTCGCTTTTGTATTGTCTGATCCGTTTAGTTTTAGAAGAAGTGGCAAATGATCGGAGTAAGGCAAACTTTCTATACTTAGGTCAAGAACAAGTTCCAGTAGTGCAGGAGAAAGCATGAATAAGTCCAAAACTGAAGACCCCTGATGTGAGATAAAAGTATAGCATCAGTTTTTATCACTAATAGATCTTCCGTTTAGTATAGTGAGGGAGTTATCATCAAGGAAATCGACAAGAGTCTCAGCCAGGGGGGACACGGTTGGATCTCTGGAGGTACGGTAGTCGGAAAGCAGAACTGGGATCTGGAACAAGTTGTGGAAAGCACCCAAGTAGCCAATGCGAATATTTAAGTCACCGCCTAAAACTATTTTGAATCCTTGTTGCATTTTATTTTCAACATAGCAAAACAATTTTTTTAAATTTTCTAGCTGTAATTCGCTTGGGGGTAAGTAAACAAAAATTGCACACACTAGGGGTGAGTCTGCTATTGAAGCCAGTTTAAATATAATCGAGATCCATTTAGGCTCAATTTCAACTTTGTAGATTAAGCCATGGATTTCCTTTCTAATTCCTACAAGGATTCCTCCAGAGCTTCTCCCTCGGTTCAAAGGTTTAACAGCTAGTGATTGGTAAAACTCAAAATCGTCTACAGCTAGGTCAAGTAAATAGTGGCACCAGGTTTCAGTTACAGCAAAAATATCAAACAATTTCAAGTAATCGAAGAGAGAGAAGAGTTTGGTCTTATTACCTTGTGTTTATAATCAGTACCTTTGTCTGATGATGGTAACAATGCTGTTAGTGAAATGTCACACGCTATTTATTCATATGGGTTTGTGGTCTTATTACCTTATGTTTCTCAAATCAAAATTGATAAAATACAAGAGAAGCAATGAGGGAAATTTACAGAGTAGAAAATAAATATAATGTCAAAATTAATAATAAGTTAATAAAATAAATACTTTGTTACAATATACAGTAGAACATCCGTGAGAGGACACTCATGCTAGAGGACATCTCTCTACAAAGGACAGTTTTTTATTTGCAAAATTACCATTTTTACAATTTAGCAACTCTCCTGTAAGATGACACCTCTCTCTAAAGGATACTTTGTCTCTGCAATTAGGTGTCCTTTACACAGAGGGTCTATGTATATAAGACTAATACTTTTTTTCAAATAAATATAGATAGTATCTTATTTTGAAATTTTCAGTCCCATTTCTTTAAAAAATGTTGCACCCAAAAAAGCCTGCCCTTTAATCAATACTATTGTACATTTTATAGTTCTATATTTAAAACATATTTACACACACAACCAAAAAGCGTAGGAGACTTTAGTTTAAAGTTTTAACATTAAAATTCCACCAAATTGAGAAGAGGTTGAAGAAAGGGAATTTAAAAAAAAAAAAAAAAAAAAACTTGAGAGATAAACTTTAATGGATCAAAGAATTAGTCGTTGATTGTAAACTTAAAAAAAAAAAAAGGGAATGCAATCTGTAAAAGATAGCTTTATCACCATGTGCCATCCCCTCAAAAAAGAGGAAGTGATAAGGAAAGAATGCTTGTCAACGTTTTTCCCCATTGATGGGCTTCATTGTCTATTAGCTTGCTGCAGCAGCTACCTGTGGGACATTAACTACATTGATAAATGCATCTTGGTATAAAAGGCACAGATAACAAGAACACACCACACCTTTTGGCAAATTCACACAAAAGCCAACTTGTACAGTAGAACCTCCATGAGAGGACAGTTGGGCTAGAGGACATCTCTCCAAATGACTTTTTCCAATCCTCTCACTTCAATAATGACAACGAGTATGTTGCCATTCTTGGAGATAACAATGGAGTGGGTAAAGTTTTCAACTAGCAATAATCGCGCCTCGAAAGTTCCTCACTGGCTACGATATCGCCTCTGCGCAAAGCGCATAACAATGGAGTGGTGTCAGAAAAATCATTTCTAGTTGTTTTATTAGGATTACAGTAGAACCTCCTTGAGAGGACACCTCTCTATAAAGAACAGTTTTTATTTGCAAAATTACGATTTTTACTCTTTAGCAACTCTCCGGTAAGAGGACACCTCTCCCTAAAGGACACTTTAGCTCTACAATTAAGTGTTCTTTACAGGGAGGTTCTACTGTATATACCATGTTTTTGAGGTATGGCTCTCATCAGTAGAGGAGGGGGGCTTTGATTTCAACATCCTATGAAGAGAAGTTAAATCTTTTTTTTTTTCCAGGAAGGTTACAGAGCTAAGAAAGTAATAAAATTCTTTTAAAATATGGAATACACAGAACTTGCATTGTAGATAAACAATGTAATAAAAGTTAGATTCACCTAATCATGTGAATCTCTGGTTTTTATTGCACTTTTTATTTGTAATACACAATTTCTGTGTATTCCATATTCCTTAAGAATTTATTACTCTCAGCTTTGTAACCTTGCTGGTAAAAAAAAAATGATTAAATTATATAAACAAATATATAGCTTTTTAAAAACACAAGGTAATAAGACCAAATCCAAATAAATAAATAATGTGTGACAATTTGGTAACAGTGTTGTTACCATCTTTAGACAAAAGTGCTGAATGAGAAAAAATATTACAGCATGTGTCTCATCTTCAGCACTTTTGTCTGAAGATGGTAACAATGCTGTTACTGAATTTTCACACATTATTTATTTGGATTTGGTCTTATTACTTTCTGTTTTTACAAAGCTATATATTTGTTTATGTATTTTAATCATTTTTTTTACCAGCAAAGTTACAAAGGTGAGAGTAATAAAATTCTTAAGGAATATGGAATACACAGAAATTGTGTATTGCAGATAATGAATGTTCTGAATGAACATTCAGTACTTTTGTCTGAAGATGGTAACAATGCTGTTACTGAAACGTCACACATTATTAATTTATTTGGATTTGGTCTTATTACCTTGTATTTATAATCTATATAATCCAAATTTTGCCTTATCAGCTTTAAAAAAAAAAAAATTATTATTATTCCGAATATATAAACAGTATTTAAACCAACTGTTTCTCAAAATCCCCAACTACAAATTATTTTCTTTAATCATCGTCATCATCAAGTACGCTTTCTGATATGAAGGTCTGCGCAATCACAGAATGTTATTTCGCCCCTTGAAACCTCATTGAATTTTTTATAATTGCAGACCATTTTAGTAAATTATTGAATTAATTTCTGCCCCCCCCTTGGTCAAGTAGACCCTTCACCTACCAGAATGACCAAAGCTTCTGACGATGAATCCTCAAAGTAGGGTCTTACAAACTCCCAACTTTGTAGTATCTGCAGGATAACCTAAGCCTCTTATTTCATTTAGTTAAAGTAATCTCTAACAACAATAAAAATATATTACTAAGAAGAGAGAAATTTGCCTTTGCCGGTCCCAAGCCTGGATGAAAAAGGAGGAGGGGGAGCAATAACAAGCTTGCTAAAAAACCTGGGCTCGGCTGATAGTACCCTGTAAGGGCTCCTGATCCAGGGATACAGGATGAGCAGCATTTGTACTCCATGTTAGGAGCCACTGCACATGGTGTCTGTTCCTCATGTCAGAGGCGGCCATTTCTTTTGGAGCTAAGTCGGCCTGCCACTGAGTAGTGATCCCAGTCTTAATGACAAAGGCAGATGCATTATACTTCACCCAGTCATGATGGTTGTCAAACAGACACCATCAAGGGTCACAACTTGATTCCCTAATAGGATTGAGTGAAGATATGAAAGAAGAAGACTAAGAAGAGATAAAAGATAACAGCGACAAGTTTCTTTATTAAAGATATACAAGGTTGGCAAGTTTTCCGACAATAACTTCCTTCAACAGGCTGTAATACATAATACAGTCTGTTGAAGAACAACGTTATTTTACAAAAGATCACCAAGCTTATACCTTTTTAATAAAGAAATTTGTCGCTGTTATCTTTTATCTTTTCTTAGCAATGTTATCCGGCAATTCCCCTTCTATTGTAAAAATAAATAAATATTGTCGCTGAGATAAATAAAGCAAGGGCAAATTTGAGGATAATTAATTTATTATAAAGGTGGGTATTTACCTTTTAGTTGTCCAATAAAATTATATATAAGCGGTATTTATAGGGAGAGAGAGAAAGTCAGATTATATCACAACTTATCTCAGAGTAAAGATAATACTAATGAGTGTCGTCAGCCACCAAGGCATCCGGTTTTCCTTATTTGCCGATAAGATTCCGAGAACCCCTCACACCTGTGGTTGTCCTCCCGGGAGTCCAAGGATAATTGACAGGTGTCCCATGGAGCTTCTTGTGACCGGAGTTGCTACTTGACAATATAATAATATCAAGAACTTTCTGGCTAACATGTCCTTCAACAGGAGCACCTAGAAGGTATACCTTCCAGCTAATAGAATTATAAAATAGAAGGATACCTTCCAACTATACAATGATGGGCATGTTAGCCCGAAAGCCAGAAGAATAAAAAATGGTACAAGAAACTTAACCCTGGATTGCTTCTTAATATTATTAAGTTAGAAATCAGGAGATAAACATTTAT
>CP092866.1:24852791-24863780 GCA_030710605.1 Cordylochernes scorpioides | reverse complement strand
CTTTTTCTAAAAAAAAAAAATTGCTTTGATGGCCCCTGATTCTTACAAAAATCCAACCCCACCAGTATGTGCAAGTACCCAAACGGGGATATGGACACATTTGTAAGTGTAAAGTCAAACTGCTTTCTATATGTGTAAACATGTGGTGCACTTACAGTAAAAGTAGTCACCTACTTCTTCCCACCATGAAAATCATAGCTTGTACAATGTGTAGTAGGAAAATTTTTAAAAAAGTTTTTTTGGCTGAAAGGGTGCTGTGTAAGCTATATAGAATGATTTCCAATAGATTCCTGAATGTGTATATATTTTTTAACTTCTAAATATTAAAATATATAGTTATCAGCATCATAATCAAGCAACAATTCTTAATCAATTCTGTCACCGTTTGCTTTGTGAATGGAATAAATACCCAAATATGGCCATTTCTCATAACCATCGGTGGTTCAGTGGTAGAATGCTCGCCTGCCACGTGGGCGGCCCAGGTTCGATTCCCGGACGATGCATTTTTTTTTTTTTTTACAATTTTTAAAACTCATTTATATATTATACAAGAATGACATCCACGGCGCCAATTTATAATTGTAATGAATAGTATTTGAATAAAAGCATTTAATCAGGTAAAACCCGGGCGTTGCCCGGGTCATTCGGCTAGTATGTGGCTAGTAAGTGGCTTTTATACATATATAAAAGCCACAAAACCCACACACACAACAACAAAGAAGCTATTAGAAACAAGCTACCCTATCAACTTATGTGTGAAGTACCTGATATCATTGAAGTCTGGCAGCAAGTACATATGCCGGAAACTGTCGATGGCAATGATGGGCAAGTCCCTCTGTGTCTTCCCCAGGTGATGGAGTGGGTGGGAGAACTTGACCCCGTCCGCCGTCACAAAGTTTATGTTTTCTGTGGTACACAAGAACTCCCCATCATATTACAGAATATAAATTTCATTTAAGAGATATTTACAAACACAAGGTAATAAGACCAAATTCAAATAAATAATGCATGATGTTTTGGTAAAAATGTTGTTACAATGTTGAGGACACCTCTCCATAAAGGACAATGACTCTGCAACTAGGTGTTTACATAGAAGTTCTATTGCATGTTGAATGGAATGGCTAGAGGTAGACAGGAGTAGACCAGAAATCAAGTCGATATAGAGCACGAGTCTGTACCATGTTTTGACACTTTCAAGTGTAGTATGTAGTACAACTGCCTAAACTGTAGAAAGTCAAACTGATTTCTACATTTGTAGACTATTGTGCACTTAGAGTAAAAGTATTTGCTAATTATACACCATGATTATCATGGCCTGTAAACTGTGTACTAAGGATGATTAAAAAAGTGTAGCATATAAATAGGATCGGGGGTTCAGGGATGTTTGTCTCTCCCTCCTTTCATAGAAAAGGTTCTTTTTGAGCTGCAAAGCCCCATTTTTGAGGGTTCATCAATTTATACCAGTTGCTTTTTCCTATCCTTTGATTTAGAATAGAGAAGAGGTCGAGAGAGGCATAAATGGAACTTACTGCGTTCCGAGTACAGCTCGTTCTTTATCTCCTGGTTGAAGAGTTCGATGCTGTCCTTGTCGTCCGAATGGTGGAAGAGGATGAGGAAGGGAAGTTTCTCCTCCGTGAGTTCCTGCCCCCCACAGTGTTAGCTCCGTCTCACAACTCACTGTAGCAGCACCACTCACTTCAGCATTCTCAAATGTAATCTCCCGGACCAAGGGGATACATTGTTGCGTGGCCCACTTCTGCAGCTCGTCGTAGCTCTGAATGTCCCCGGGGTAGGCCAGGTCATTCTCTCCCAGCTGGGACATACATCAGCCTTCCTTTCCATTGGCACTTACAAAGTGGCTAGACAGGGTTAGGTATGCAATTTGGATTATAGATTAGAAACCCAAGGTAATAAGACCAAATCCATATAATCTATGATCTACTTATATATTTGCCTTATTCTGTCTGTTTGTTTGTCTGTTTGTCTGAAGCTCACGGATAGAATGCGCGCTCATTGGCTGCAAGGGAACACGTGTCCTCCCTGCCCCCCTCTAGACAACCCTGTTATTCAAAAACCATACATCCAATCGCCATGAAATTCTGGGATATTATTAGGTATATCCCCGGAAAGGTTTTCGAAAAATAATTTCTTGAATATCTTGAATATCCTTAGAGTTATTTGCAGAATTGTAGATATAACTCGCAAGCAGCGCCGCCAGACGGTGATAGGCTTAAGCTTGCTGCTCCACCCCTGTTGACCTTGGGTCGTCGTGTGAGTCACAGCATGATGCAACAAAAAACACTCTCTCTGGGGATTGCGGCGTCAACAACCTGTAAGTTTGTGCCTCTCTCATAAACCTGTCTATACAGACCACCCTGTCTATAGCGACCACTCTAGACAACCCTGTTATCAGCTGTGTGATACATCCACCTGTCTATACAGACCACCCTGTTAATAGTGACCACCCAAGTCAACGTTTTTAGAATATATTCGCACTCGGGTAAACCCCGGGCGTTGCCCGGGCCATTCGTCTAGTGTTTCCATAAAAGCGTTGTTACCATCATCATTGTCTGATGATGATAACGTGTTTACCGAAATGTCACACACTATTTATTTATTTGGAGTGGATCTTATTACCTTGTGTTTTTAAGTGGGTAAAATTGTGAGAATATATTTGTAATTTTAATACTTTTTTTTCACAATTTTATCATGAATAGTTTCTATATTGAAGATGACCACAATGAAATCATGAGGACATAGCAAAACCTTTACACAGTTTCAAACTTGCCAAATGAGCCAAAGAATTAACTGAGAATGAATAAGAAGTCTTGGCTCACATCAGTAGGCAACCCTCTAAAATGATGAGCCAAGGCCTCTCATCAAAGAATTTTTATCATTGAAGAGTAAGGTCTGTATATTTGAAAGTATATATATGGTAAGAAACATATATATATATTGCTAAAATAATAATAGAATAGAAGACAATTTAATTGAAAGATTTAATTTTTATTTTAAAATATTTCTATATAATAAATGTAAAATATAAAATTTTATTTAAGAAAGGGTTGAATTATTGTGGTGTTGAAATAACATTGGTCATTTGATAACTTGTAGGTTGAAACACGAACAAAATGGTGGAATTATCGTAGGATGATTTCAAGAAGCCAGAGTGTATGTATATACAGTTAAACCTGTCTATAGCGGCCTCTCTTGGGACTCACCAAAATAGGGTGCTATAGAGAGGGTGTGCTATAGACAGGTCACTTTTAATGTAAATCACATCATACTAGGTATTTAAAATCGTGCGCCATAGAGAGGAAGGCGCTATAGACAGGTTTAACTGTATAGTAGAAAATGTAGAGATGTTTAAATAAAGAAGTGTGGAAGGATGGAAAGTTGACCAGTAAGACCAAGCCTAGTTGACCACATGTCTGAACTTCTATAAGTGGATGTTAAATTCGGGTCAATGCCCTCTCAGGGGTCATTGCTTTGTTCCACTCTGAAGACCATAAAATCCCCTGATCATGGGGCACATCTCTCCGAGGCCATCTCAACGCCAGACTTTTATTTAGGATTGCAAACTTTTCAGTTAAAAAACATTCCAAATCTTACATAAGGCTATATGATTTCAACTTTGATAAGGTACACAATTTGGATTATAGATTAGAAACACAAGTTAATAAGATTAAATCCAAATAAATAAATAGTATGTGACGTTTTGGTAAAAGCATTGTTACCAAAACATCACATACTATTTATTTTTTGTATTTGGTTGTGTTACCCACTGTGTTGACTTACAACTTCTTTATTTTAACCAATTACAATTCAACACTTAGTACAATTCACTACAAGTCCACAACACAAGCCTATTTACTTGAACTAGCTATAATTCAATACAAGACTTGAATTTCAACATCCTTCCTTAGGGGATAGACAACAAAATGTTCAATATCCACCAGCAATGAATGTTACGATCAATTGATACCTTAACTAACTTGAATTCAACACCAAATAATGATTTTTTGGAGTAAGGTTGAAGTTATTAAAGAAGTTGGCCTTACATCACAGGGAAGTGTCAAAACTTACCTTTTCCTTAATAGGCTTAAATATGACTTGTTCGCTGGAAAGAGATTCCTTTTCTCTGTAAGCAGCAACAACAACAGATAAGTTGAGATGGGGACAAGATGGCCATGGAGGAAGACTTACACAACATTAGCGTAGAACTTGCACTCGTCCCTAAGGTCCATGGCAACCTTGCGGAATGTGTCGTAGGCAACACCGTCCTTGTCAGTGAGGTAGGCTACCACTCCCCTCTTGGAACTCTGCACACAGACACCAGGCATACATAGAAGATTGGCATATAGCAGGTTTCCCATTTAAACTAGAGAACTTTATGATGGGGATAAATGGCTATTCTTTGAAATAGAGATATTTATATTGATAAGGCACAATTTGGATTATTCTATATACAGTTACGAGCGTCATTCTTCATCTCTTAATCAATTTTCGTCTCTGTCACCGTTTGCTTTTTTTTTTTGGAATGGCGCCCTCCTATTGGTTGACTACAATCACGCTGACTACGATCAAGATTGAAGCGGGACGTTTCAAAAGAGTGCCATCCACAACGCCAATTTATAATTGTAAAGAATAGTATTTTAATAAAACATTTATTCGGGTAAAACCCGGGTGTTGCCCGGGTCATTCGGCTAGTTTATATACATAGATAAGATTTGTGTAGTACTTCGGTGAAACACAGGTCTCTTAAATCTCCTAATTGCCTTCGAATAAAATAAATAAATAGAGGGTTTCTATTATAGCCGATTATTCATCATTTAATCAAGAGTTTATTTATTGTAAAACTAAGTTTGACAAGTTTTACCGCAAATGTTTCTTTTGAATGAAAAGGATAGAAATAGCTGTTATTTCTCCTTAAAATAAAATTATGATTTTTCGTTCAAAAGAAACATTTGCGGTAAAACTTGTCAAACATCGTTTTACAATCAAAAGCCGCATTATATTGTATTATAAATTTATTTATTTTTGTATATTTGTTACTTAACAATTTTCTCACCATGCCACTTTGTTCATGTCGTGATTGTTATTGCCTCGTCTCATCCTTACATTCATTTATCTTCCCTCACTCTCTAGGCGACCAGATATTGTATCCAGTTCTGTAGGGACTGAGGGGTTATTCCAGAGATGAAATAGGTAATTATTATATTTTGGGAAATATGGCTCTTATATTATTCAAATATTGTCTCTACAGAGCTTACTGCAATGATAAAAATTATTAGATGATTTTATTCAAGGATTAACTTGTATATATACAGTAGAACGTCTGTGAGAAGACCCTTGCACTAAAGAACACTTCTCTATAAAGGTCAGTTTTCATTGTTAAAAAATCACCATTTTTATTATTTAGCAGCTCTTATGCCCTGCAACTAGATGTCCTTTACAAAACATTCTACAGTAAAACCCCGCTAAGACGAACCATGGCTATAACGAACCTTCCCTTATAACGAACCCATCGAAAATCCGCATTCCATTCCATTAAAATTACCATCGCTATAACGAACTTTTCACTTTTCAAACTAGCGAACTATCGCTAAAACGAACCCAATTTTGGTCCCAAAATATTAAATTCTATCAAAAATACCATGCTTATAACGAACTTTTAATTTTAATTATAAAATTCCAAAATTATAATTTTCAAATCTAATTAAAATTTTGTGTGAGCTCTAGCTCACAGATCGCAAATCAAAACAAAGAATTTAGCAACATTGGATGTTTTTATTCACATTCTATTTTTATACTGCGCACTTTTATAAATTTTTCATGCCTTATTGAAAACTAAATTTCTTAACTATACATTAGGAAAATTCCTTAAACATGGATAAATTTTTAAAACCAGTTTTAAAAGATATTGGAAGTGCCAAAGAAAAATCGCTCGTACCAAGATATCACTTGAAAAGAAATTATCCATCATAAAAGCTATTGAAAGTGGTACATCGCAAGCGGAACTTCGGAAGAAAATGAAAATGAGCAAAAGTAGCATTTCTACGATATGGGGCAAAAGAGAAGACTATAAAAAAAGAATGTTACAAAAAGGAATCAATCCCAACTATTGCCGCTATCGTCAGTGTCATTATCCACTTTTAGAAGAAGCCTTGTATACGTGGTTAGTACAAGCTAGGCTAAAAAACATCCCACTAAATGGACTCATTTTACAACAAAAGGCCATTTATTATGCCATGGGTATGAAATATGATGAATTTGAAGCCAGTAATGGCTGGCTTGATAGATTTAAGGCCAGAAGAAATATTATTTTAGAAAAATTTGTGGAGAGGAAAGGGCAGTGAACCCATTGGTGGTGGAAGATTGGAAAGAGAAAATTCCTTCTTTTTTGGACAAGTATTCTCCCTCCAATATTTATAATATTGATGAATCAGGATTATTTTATAAATGTTTGCCTGACAAGACACTCACCTTCAAAGGAGACACTTGTTCTGGGACAAAGAGGTCCAAGGAGAGAATTACCTTTTTGGCTGGGACTAATATGGATGGCTCAGATAAGCTTCCTCTCCTGGTTATAGGGAAATATGCCAAGCCACGATGTTTTAGAAAAGAAAAAAATCTCTCCACACATTATGAGGCAAATAAAACAGCTTGGATGACAGCTGTAATTTTCAAAAAATATCTTCACTATTTAGATGAATATTTTGGCAGTGAAAATAAAAAGGTGCTGCTCATCCTGGACAACTGTCCAGCACACCACCTTCCTGAAAAATTGGAAAATATTCAGGTAGTATTTCTCCCCCCCAATGCCACAGCCAAGCTACAGCCCATGGATATGGGGATTATTCTTGATATTAAAAGAAAATACAGGATGAAGTTGATAAGAAGATGCCTTATAGACATGGAAAATGATAGAGAAACAAATATTACATTGCTTGATTCAATAGAATTGTTGAATATATCATGGAACTCTGTCCCTAAATCAACTATTGTAAATTGCTTTTCCTTGTCTGGGTTTGGAACCATTCAAGCTGAAATAGCCCCACAAGATTCTACAATTTCTTTAAGCCTTGAAGAAATATCACGAGCAACCTCAAATTTTGAGCAATATGTCCATGTTGATGATAATGAACAGGTCTTCGCTGAAATGACAGATGAGGAGATAATTAAAATGGTGACAAATGTTCCTGATATTGATTTACCAGAAGAAGAAGAGGAGGAGGAAATGCCATCATCATCACAAGTGCTGTCATCTTTAAAATGGTTGAAGACATACTCTAGAATTTTTGACTTCACTGCAGAAGAAATTTTAAAAAATGAAGATTTCTTTGCTAGATATGAAACCAAATTATTAAGGAATATGTTAAAGCAGAAAAAAATAACAGACTACATCAAGTAAGCCTTTGTATCCTATATTGTAATATAATAATATTTATTTAAAATAAATTGTTATTCCTTTTAAAATATTATTAATAAAGTTTTTATTTAATTTTTATATATAAGGTATACTTTTCTTGGATTTTTTTTACATATGGGGGGCAGGTTGCATTTATACTAATTTAATTATCAGAGGAACTGATCAAAAGGCAATATTTTCACATGATTTTGTTTTTATTTTAATATACAGCTTTAATATATAGAAATAGGTTTAATTTAGGGGGGAAAAAGCAGCCAATATTAAGAGGTAGCCTTTTTTGTTTTTTTTTTTGCGCGTGCCCTTTAATTATATCATCAAAAAAAAATTAAATACCCAAACCGTGGCTATAGTGAACCGTGGCTATAGTGAACCAAAAGTCCCGTCCCAATGGGGTTCACTATAGAGGGGTTTTACTGTACTATATTATATAATTTATATCATTGCAGTAAGGTCTGTAGAGACAATATAATTGATGTTATAAATAAAATAATCACATATCCCCATGGGGAAGGTGGTAATGAGGCACGGAAACATGAGACAAAAAGAAATTGAAGAGAACGATGGATAGAACTAACTCCCAACCAACAATATTTTTTTTGTTTACAACAATTTGTACAAGTTGTTCCACTCAGTGTGAGGATTTGTTGGGGGGAAAAAATAATACAGTGGGATTTCTCTCATTGTACATAGTTGCAAAACAATAGTACAGACTGTGCACTTTGACATGTATTGTCATGATGTCAATAAAATGATGTAACAAAAAGTTGCGAGATGATGATATTCATATATTAAAAGAGGCCCCTCTCCCTTTAATTATGCAACTCAGAATGATGCACTGCTCATCACCCTAGTAAAAAAAACTTTATGCTGTATTTTAGCCTGAAAATCAGCTCTTGGCACTTAACCTATTTAAACACCTGTTTTGCTTGAGGAGCATGAATTCGTGTAATCTTTACACAAGGGGATAAGCATCAACAACAAACACCTGTTTGGTAAATTCGGCCAATTTCAATACCCCTCTCACAGGATGTTATGAAGTCGAATCCGCCCCTGTACTGATGAGGGACAAAGCCCGAAACTGTGGTATACAGGTTTGTTTGTCTGAATTATCCTAAACTGGTGTTGTGGCTTTATCCACACTAGTAAAGTATTTATTAGAATGATGCACAGTGTATTGTTCTGAGGCATAATTAAAAGGAGAGGTGTCTCTTTTGGTACATATATGTTACTAGCCGAATGACCCGGGCAACGCCCGTGTTTTACCCGATTGAATGTTTTGATTCAAATACTATTTGTTACAATTATAAATTGGCGCCTTAAATGTATGCATATATTAGTTAATAACTATAGCCTATGTGCTTTATCTGTCTATGTACTGTTGGCTTCCGTAGGCGTCTCTTACTGGGAAAAAGAAAGAGAGGATTCCATTTGGTTATTAACTAATATATGCATTTATTTAAGGAGCGACCCGCTCCAACACAATAGTTACAAAAACGAAAAATCGAGTGGGGGGGGGGGGGCAAAGGTGGCGTGATCGTAGCCAACCAATAGGAGGGCGCCATTCCAAAAAAAAAAGCAAACGGTGACAGATTTGAAAACTGATTAAGAGATGAAGAATGACGCTCGTAACTGTATATAGAATAATAAAATGTTGAGATGAGAAGAAAAAAAAAGTATCATTATTTGCTTATTTTTGAGGATACAAGAGTAATTTGTTAATGTTATTGCAGTTGTGAAATCTTAGTTAAAATATAATAAAAAAACTTTAAATCACAATTTGCTTTAATTGTTTGATAAAATAATTGAGAAAGTGATATCTGACTTAAGGCTTGTGAAGAAAAGAAGAAAATAAAAATTTACCTATTTACATATCTACAGAAAGATTTGAGCCGGCCAACAGGAAACAACAACAACGAGTTTATATAGGGAAAGGTGCGACATCTGGTGGTCGACTCTACAGAGTAGTTTATCTATAAATTATAATTTTAAAATAAAATAATTTTTATATAATATGATTAATCCTTGATTAATCAAGAATGGGTATTTGGCCAATTATGGAATAATTAAAAATCAACTAATAGTTGATATTTATTCCGATAGATGGCGCCAGCCATCAGCAACCCTCAGGAGATGCCTTTTTTTTTTTCTTTCTTAATTAATGCACCTTATCCCAGTGCAATATCACATTTGTACTATTTTTTCACATATATAAATGTATACATGTTATTACTCCCCTATAGAGAAATGAACACTGAGGGCTATCATGACCATTTAAAACCCAGCTAGACCATCTACATTGCCAAGTTACCAACCTCAACAACTTCAGGTGGACTGGCTCCCTTGATTTCCACCACAGGATCTTGTAGCATGTCTCTGATGTAGGTAATGATGGCTTCCGCGGACCTCTGTCCACGGTACTCTTTTTTGACCATCTTTCCGTGGCGGAAGAGCTTCAAGGTGGGATATTTCATGATCCGGAACCTGACAGATAAATGGGCTGGAACACATTAGGTTTGTTCAGGCATGGAAGTACATGTAAGTCACTGTGGGTCTGTGAATGTTTACACTGGGTGTATATGTGTCTACACATAGCTGTTATTCAGGTAAAAACACATCAGGGGCTTCCAGGGATAAGTTCCTTTGTTGTTGTTGTTTCTTATCCCCTTGTTGATAAGGCACAATTTGGATTATAGATTATAAACACAAGGTAATAAGACCAAATCCAAATAAATAAATAGTGTGCGACGTTTCGGTAACAGCGTTGTTACCATCTTCAGACAAAAGTACTGAATGAGAAATTTAACCACAGCATGTTTTTTAAACATGTGTTTGTTTACACACTTGATAGCAGGAACTATTTAAAAACACGCTGTGGTTAAATTTCTCATTCAGTACTTTTGTCTGAAGATGGTAACAATGCTGTTACCGAAACGTCACACACTATTTATTTATTTGGATTTGGTCTTATTACCTTGTGTTTATCCCCTTGTGTGAAGATTAAACGAATTCCATGAGTTCATGCTCCTCAAGCAAAATTGGGGTACAGTAGAACCTCCATGAGGACACTCGCGCTAGAGGACACCTCTCTAGAAAGGACAGAGCCTTGTTTGGTTACTTGCACTCAGTGATAGGGTGGTACTTATACAAGAATTGGGGGCCATTGAGGCAAAATTTTCTTTCTTCAGTGATAAGACACAATTTGTATTATAGATTAGAATTCTAAGGTAATAAGACCAAATAATCCAAATGAGTTACCAAAATGTCACACTATTTAATTATTTGGTGTCATTACTTTGGTCTTATTATTCAAAAAGCGCCCAATGCGGGATTTAATCCTAGGTTGCAGCTGTAGAGAATCAATGGAAATGCCACTTTGATAAATATTCTGCATTATCACTAAACTTTAATAAATTTTTAAGAGTGGCTGTCTTTCTACAGTAGTTTGATAAATAGAGAGGCTGCTAATACAGTAGAACCTCCCTGTAAAAGACACCTAATTGCAGAACTGAAGTGTCCTTTAGGGAGAGGTGTTCTTTTACCGGAGAGTGTCAAAAAAG
>CP092866.1:24814342-24852691 GCA_030710605.1 Cordylochernes scorpioides | reverse complement strand
TTCAGTATTTTTACGATTTTTCTATGCTGCTACTTGTGTGCCATATGGCTATATCGTCTGCATAACAGGCAACCTTTGAGTCTTCAGTGAGGTAAGGATGGATGTCGTTAATCTATAGCAGATAGAGTAGAGGACTGAGCACAGATCCCTGAGTTACACCAGCCCATGTTCTTCCTTCCTTGGAAAATTCTCCATTGACCCAAACCTTTAACCTTCTTCCCCTTAAGAAGTCTGCAATCCAGGTTAAGGTTTTTCCTCTTACTCCGATGTTGTGCTGCTTTTCACGTAATTTCTCCCTCCATACTCGATCAAAAGCTGAGGTCATATCAAGGAATATAGCCGTGGTCTTCTTTGGCGGTTTTTCCTGGAAAGAATCTATTATTGATTGACAGAAGTAGAACAGTTGATCAGTCGTACAGTGCTTGGATCTATAGGCAGTTTGGTAGAAGTTTATTTTATTATTGTTAGTGAGCCCAGACTATGAGCCTAGAGTGGATAATTCATTCTGTTATTTTACAAAGTATGCTGGTAAGAGCAATTGGCCGATAGTTCTTGCATTCCTTAGCATCTTTGTTTGGTTTCAGTATTGGCACTATAATTGATATCTTCCAATTCTTTGGTAGTTTACCAGTTTGCCATGAAATGTTCAGTATTCGTAGGAGTTGATTTTTAGCTTTGTCTCCAAAGTGTTTAATCATTTGACCAAACATTAGATTATCTCTTGGTGACCTCTTGGATTTTTTTATTGATGCGTTTAGCTCATTCAGTGTGAAGTCTTTCGAGAAAATATCTTGTTGATGGAAGTTTCTTGCTTGTTTAACTAACTGGTTTATATTATTTTTAGAGTCCTGTCTTCATTCGTATATTTGAGTATGGAAGTGCTTGAAAGATATTCAGCAATTATGTTAGCCATCTGTTTGTTCTCGTTTTCTCTCTGTTCTATTCATATCGGTTAGAGTATTGGAGGATTGGTGTTGGTATTGATTGTTTTCTAACACTCTAATTATATTCCAGTGTTGGCTGTCCTTTCTTGGATCCATTTTTTCGCAGAAATCTGCCATTTTTCTTGTTTGCATATCCAAATTTCTCGTTCTATTTTGTGACTAATATCAATGTGTTCCTTTCTCTTTTCTTCTGTTTTATTTTTTAAAGAAGTTCATTGATATTGTCTCTCTCTGAAATCATTGCCTCGATGTTGTGGTTCTTCCAGTGAGGTATCCGCAGGTCTTTACGTCTACCTCTAGGTATCGATGCTTTTGCAGCGTTTGATATATTCGAAGAGAAGTTTTCAAAGTTTTTGTCAAGCGTTCTGTAATTCAATTTTTCGTTGCACAGTTCTTCAAGCTTTTCTGTGAATTTTTTCAAGTCAGCTTTCCTAAAGTTCCATGTTCTTTTATTCTATTGAACATTCTCAATTTTGAAGTTTAGGGTTGTTAAAATTCGTCTGTGGTCACTGATTGCACCTCTCAGGATTTTCCATTGTGTTGTGGGTGCGATGTTGAAATTTATCGCTGTGATGTCTATTGCGGATTCTTTGCCTGTGGACTTGAATAGATAGGTGTTCTCTCCCTTATTTAATGGTGTAAGGTCGAGGTCGGTGACCTTTGTTATCCTGGACAGATGATCCCCAAGTTGAACTTTTGGCGTTAAAATCGCCGAGTATGATTGTGATATCCGAAGAGGCTTCACTTAATGTCTCTATTGTGTGTACCCATACAAAATTCAAAGATATAACGAGCTGAAAGTTGGCGATTTTCAGATGCGTCATGAATTCGCTGCATGGGTTTTCCGGCAAATTGATAGTGATGAAAACTGGCTGTCGAATGTTCTGTGGACAGATGATGCTCACTTTTCTCTAAACGGAGAATTTAACATTCAAAACAGCCGCTTTTGGGCAACAGAAAACCCTAGGATTTTTACAGAAATGCCACTTTATCAGCCTAGAGTTACAGTTTTGTGTGGGTTCACTTCTTCTTTTATTATTGGGCCATTTTTCTTTGAAAAATCAATGGAAGAACTTTTAAAACCGTTTTTGTAACTGGTGAACGTTATGTTCAACTTTTGAGAGAAAAGGGTATTCCCATATTGCAGGGAAAAAGCACTAAGCGAAATAACATTCATGAAAGTTGGAGGACCTCCTCATATCTCCCGCGGTGCCAAACAATTGCTGAAGGATACGTTCGGTGAAATTCGTGGGATAAGTCGCCATATACCAGTGGCCTCCAAGATCACCAGACTTGACGCCTTGCAATTTTTGTTTATGGGGGTACAATAAATCGTGTTGACATGAAATAAAGTAAATAGAGGAGCTTCTTGATACTATTTATTACGTAGCTTAATAGCTATCCATGCCAGATGAAGGACCTTGTAGGTTCGAAAGCTAGCGGTAATAAATAGTATCAAGAAGCTCCTCTATTTACTTTATTTCATGTCAATTTGATCAAGTTAGAGTTCTTCTATAAAAAAAAAAAAAATCGTGTGTTTATCGATGCTGGCCTACCATATTGGCCATGTTGAAGGTTTCTATCAGATGGCACCTTTTATCAATTTCAACAGATATGTTATTTAATGCTGTCCATTCTGTCATTTATCGTCTGCAGGCGGTGATTGAGAATGAAGGATGCTACATTGAGCAAGGATTGTGACCTAATACAAGAGAGAAGGCAGTTACCTCATGTGTTATATATGCTGCCATGTATTATATTATCTACCAATATTTTGCAGCTCTTTGTGTTGGGATATGGGGATAATAAATGCTGTCCTCACATCTTGACTTTTCTTTTTGTGAACAGTAATTTTTTGTTTGTCATTTGCTCACATATTATGTCGTACAAACCAGAGTGTTATAACTTCTCGAATAACACTGGTACACACAATTTTTCCCCTTATGTTTAGTTTTTCGCTTTTCGCTCATTAGAAGAAATAGCATAAGGAATATTTTCTGTACACCAATAACTTTAGAAATTTTGTGCAGAAAAATAATACAAAATGATTTTACTAACACGTTTTTCAACGCAAAAGGTTGATTTAAAAAATATTTTTATTTGAGGGGACACATTCTTTAAAATTGTGTACAGTATGAGAGAGAGTTGAATTAAAAATATTAGAAATTTATTATCTTCGGAAACAAACCGTATCTAAAATATCATTTTTTTTTTGCTACATGTTTTAATTTGCATGTACCTATTTTACATATCTCTGATTGTATTTAAAAATCGTTAACCAATTCTTTATACTTTTGGCGAAGTGGTGTTTTATTAATTTGTTATTTGATATTATTAGGGTTCTTTCCTGGTATTCAAAAAGGAAAAATACGTGTCGATCAGTTATATTTTTCAATTTATCAAACAATTTGGCCGCTGAATCTCTTATTCTGGTAGTGCGCCATCTGGCGAAAAAAATTGTAACTAAAATCAATTTCGAATTTTTCATTATTTGCCATAAAAAATCCCATTGCATCCTGAACACAATGGTGTTTACCGCATTGCTCTAGCGCAAATATTCGCGAGTTATTAATTTTTAAAATAGTGCGGGACTTTTGGATCACCCTGTATATTCTAGCCATAGATTTGGCCCAGCCACCTTGCCAGCAAAACACCTCTTTGGTAGATTGTGAAGATTCCATTAGATCCCGTGTGGATCTCATGGAATAAAGTCCGCCTTAGACTGACGAGGGCCATTAGCCCGAAACCATGGTCTCTAGGTGGACGCTTCTCAATTTGCCAAAGCTGGTGTTGTGGCTTTGTCACCGACCCGAGGCCGCTAGTTGCGGCGACGGTCAATAGATGGCGTCAGTTTTTGACGTTCATTTTGACGGAGAGGCGCCCTTTGCTTCTATGGATTAATTTCCTCCCGGCAAATTTTCCATCTATATTCTAGCCATAGATTTGGCCCAGCCACCTTGCCAGCAAAACACCTCTTTGGTAGATTGTGAAGATTCCATTAGATCCCGTGTGGATCTCATGGAATAAAGTCCGCCCTAGACTGACGAGGGCCATTAGCCCGAAACCATGGTCTCTAGGTGGACGCTTCTCAATTTGCCAAAGCTGGTGTTGTGGCTTTGTCACCGACCCGAGGCCGCTAGTTGCGGCGACGGTCAATAGATGGCGTCAGTTTTTGACGTTCATTTTGACGGGAGAGGCGCCCTTTGCTTCTATGGATTAATTTCCTCCCGGCAAATTTTCCATCTATATTCTAGCCATAGATTTGGCCCAGCCACCTTGCCAGCAAAACACCTCTTTGGTAGATTGTGAAGATTCCATTAGATCCCGTGTGGATCTCATGGAATAAAGTCCGCCCTAGACTGACGAGGGCCATTAGCCCGAAACCATGGTCTCTAGGTGGACGCTTCTCAATTTGCCAAAGCTGGTGTTGTGGCTTTGTCACCGACCCGAGGCCGCTAGTTGCGGCGACGGTCAATAGATGGCGTCAGTTTTTGACGTTCATTTTGACGGGAGAGGCGCCCTTTGCTTCTATATATATATATATATATATATTATCATTTAACAGGATTTGGAATATCCAGAAAACCTCAACACAGCATTGTTTCTATTGGCCTGGAAAGCTGCTCATAGGCCAGGCCAGGCTTACTCACAAGGCCAGGCTTGCTGCAGACTGTTGAAAGTGGTGATTCCAGGATATTTGTACGATACTCATGTGATTTGCATATTGTTGTAATGTTGTCTATGCTATTTGCATCTCTGCCTATATATCGCAGCTTTGTTAGATTTGTTGTTGGCTAGCGGTTCTAGGATAGGACAAGGCCGCTGATAGGTGTGAGCTACTGGTGTGTATATATAATTTTAAGTAGTTCAATTCCTTTAATCTCTTGTCCTTCCTTTTATTGTTTATAAATACCTTTAAGTAAAATAAAGGATCTTCATAATTATCTATTGGATCGTTTTTGAAGACAACTCTCAGATTTATAAAATTAATTTATTAAATTTTAAACATTTTTAGATATATATATAGAGAAAAGAGTTTAATTCATTTAATCATTTAATTTACATACATCGTTCTAACCAGATTCAACTTGTGCAAAACAGATGACAAAGCAAAAAATGAACAAATTAATAATGGAGGGTAAGTTCCTATTTTTTACAAGCTTTCACACTCAAAGAATATTCAACTTGTTGCTTCATTATCAGTCTTCTTTCTCTTCAATGAATATATATAAACACACACTTACCTACAAGAGTATCAAAATTGTCATTTTTCATCTGCACACTCTCGCTTCTAAGGGGGCGGATACACAGCAATACCTGCACACAGCCAATATATGAGAGAGCTACAAAAGTATCTGGGTGAGTAAATACAGTCAAGAAGACAAAACTTGGGGAAGTTGTACCTTTTAACATGTATATATGGATTCAGACAATAACTCTGAAAGATATTGGATACACAGTGACCTTTATTGAAGACAGACGAGATAATCAAGTGTGAACAAAATTGCCTCTGTCTTCTTTAAAAAAAAAAAAAGATGACCGGCAACGACATCACTGTCCAGACTGTCAATGAGTGTAAATATAATTCCTTATTTCTCCTCAACCATCCATAGGTTGATGGTTTAATGTATTCTTGTCCTGCCTGAGATTCCTTTCCAGGCTTATGTTTTATTGACTGTTATAGGTCAGTCTGCCAAAATTGTCAATGAACTCTCTATTCTTTACCTTCCTCTTTTCCAGTCTTCCCTCCATCCCTTGGAACAAGATCACTAGAGCTGAGTTTCAGTTGGCATACCATCCTACTGCGATCTTGGGAAGACTAATGGTAGTGGTTTACCCTTATCTTCCCCACATCATAGTACTGACAATGACCTTAAATGGAAAGAAAGAAAATGCTGTAGAACCTCCCTTTAGCCGACACCTCTCTACAAAGGACAGTTTTTATTTTTGCAAAATTACCATTTTAACTATTTAGCAACTCTCCTGTAAGAGGACATCTCTCCTTAACATTTTTTTTAAAACAAATATAGATGGCTAAAAAAATTTGCATCTTATTTAGAAATTTCCAGCCCCATTTCTTTAAAAAATTTTGCTCCCAAAAAGCCTGCCCTTTAATCATTACTAATGTATATAGTCCTATATTTAAAACAAATTTACACACACAACCAAGAAGCATAGGAGACTTTATTGTAAAGTTTTAACATAAAAATTCCACCAATTTAAAAAAAGGTTGAAGAAAGGGAATTAAAAAAAAAAAAAAAAAAAAACTTGAGAGATAAACTTTAATGGATCAAAGAATTAGTCGTTGATTGTAAACTTAAAAAAAAAAAAGGGAATGCAATCTGTAAAAGATAGCTTTATCACCATGTGCCATCCCCTCAAAAAAGAGGAAGTGATAAGGAAAGAATGCTTGTCAACGTTTTTCCTCATTGATGGGCTTCATTGTCTATTAGCTTGCTGCTGCAGCTACCTGTGGGACATTAACTACATGGATAAATGCATCTCGGCACAAAATATTTAGATAACACCACACCTTTTGGCAAATTCACACAAAAGCCAACTTGTACAGTAGAACCTCCATGAGAGGACACTTGGGCTAGAGGACATCTCTCCAAATGACTTTTTCCAATCCTCTCACTTCAATAATTACAATGAGTAAGTTGCCATTCTTGGAGATAACAATGGAGTGGTGTCAGAAAAATCATCTCTAGTTGTTTTATTAGGATTACAGTAGAACCTCCTTGAGAGGACACTCATGCTAGAGGACACCTCTCTATAAAGAACAGTTTTTATTTGCAAAATTACCATTTTTACTATTTAGCAACTCTCCGGTAAGAGGACACCTCTCCCTAAAGGACACTTTAGCTCTACAATTAAGTGTTGTCCTTTACAGGGAGGTTCTACTGTATATACCATGTTTTTGAGGTATGGCTCTCTCATCAGTACAGGTGAGGGCTTTGATTTCAGGAAGGAAGGTTACAGAGCTAAGAAAGTAATAAAATTCTTTTAAAATATGGAATACACAGAACTTGCATTGTAGATAAACAATGTAATAAAAGTTAGATTCACCTAATCATGTGAATCTCTGGTTTTTATTGCACTTTTTATTTGTAATACACAATTTCTGTGTATTCCATATTCCTTAAGAATTTATTACTCTCAGCTTTGTAACCTTGCTGGTAAAAAAAATGATTAAATTATATAAACAAATATATAGCTTTTTAAAAACACAAGGTAATAAGACCAAATCCAAATAAATAAGTAATGTGTGACAATTTGGTAACAGCGTTGTTACCTTCTTCAGACAAAAGAGCTGAATGAGAAAAAATATTATAGCATGTGTCTCATCTTCAGCACTTTTGTCTGAAGATGGTAACAATGCTGTTACTGAAACATCACACACTATTAATTTATTTGGATTTGGTCTTATTACCTTGTGTTTATAATCTATAATCCAAATTGTGCTTTATCAGCTTAAAAAAAAAAAAGTTATTATTATTATTTCGAATATATATATATAGAGTATTTAAACCAACTGTTTCTCAATCCCCAACTACAAATTATTTTCTTTAAGCATCATCATCATCATCAAGTACGCTTTCTGATATGAAGGTCTGCGCAATCACAGAATGTTATTTCGCCCCTTGAAACCACACATTGTATTTTTTTTTATAATTGCAGACCATTTTAGTAATTTATTGAATCAATTTCTGCTCCCCTTGGTCAAGTAGACCTTCCAACCAAAGCTCCTGACGATGAATCCTCAAAGTAGGTGTCTTACAAACTCCCAACTTTGTAGTATCTGCAGGATAACCTAAGAGCCTTCTCTTTCATTTAGTTTAAGTAATCTAACAATAATAAAAATAAATTGCTAAGAAGAGGGAAATTCGCCTTTGCCGGTCCCAAGCCCGGATGAAAAAGGAGGAGGGGGAGCAGTAACAAGCTCACTAAAAAAACCTGGGTTCAGCTGGCCCGGCTGATAGTACCCTGTAAGGGCTCCTGATCCAGGTATACAGGATGAGCAGCATTTGTACTCCATGTTAGGAGCGGCTGCACATGGCGTCTGTTCCTCATGTCAGAGGCGGCCATTTCTTTTGGAGCTAAGTCGGCCTGCCACTGAGTAGTACTCCCAGTCTTAATGACAAAGGCAGATGCATTCTACTTCACCCAGTCATGATGGTTGTCAAACAGACACCATCAAGGGTCACAACTTGATTCCCTAATAGGATTGAGTGGAGATAAGAAAGAAGAAGACTAAGAAGAGATAAAAGATAACGGCGACCAGTTTCTTTATTAAAGATATAGATACGGTTGGCAAGTTTTCAGACAATAATGTCCTTCAACAGGCTGTATTATGTATTACAACCTGATAAAGCACAATTTGGATTATAGATTATAATAAAAGAAAATAAGACCTAATTCAAATAATTTATTAGTGTGTGACGTTTCGGCAACAACATTGTCACCATCATCATTAGAAAACCCAAGAACGCTGGATTATAAAAAAAATTATTACAAAAGACAGTTCAAAGAAGCCTTTTTCATCCAAAAGACATGTGCTTCAATTAATAGAATGGAAGTAGGGGAAATATAAATGATATTTACAGATATGCCTTTAATTATATATTTCAAGTTGACTTAAAAAACTATTTTCCTTATCTGTTATCTTGTTTAAACACTTGATAACAGTACTATATAAAAACTTGCTGTAATATTTTTTCTCATTTATTCTTTTGTCTGATGATGGTGACAATGTTGTTGCCGAAACGTCACACACTAATAATTCTTGAAAAAAAGATACTTCGGCCAGTATAAATCTTTTTATTACCTCGACGTTTCGACAAAAAGCTTTTGTCCTCGTCAGGAGCAAACAAAAATTAAAACATATAGCAGGGCGTTAAAAATTATTCTAAGGCTCTAAGGGCGTTATCCCGTGAGAACGCCCTTAGAGCCTTAGAATAATTTTTAACGCCCTGCTATATGTTTTAATTTTTGTTTGCTCCTGACGAGGACAAAAGCTTTTTGTCGAAACGTCGAGGTAATAAAAAGATTTATACTGGCCGAAGTATCTTTTTTTCAAGAAATATGAATGCCGGCCAGGCAGCCTCTATCTTCACGACACACTAATAAATTATTTGGATTAGGTCTTATTTTCTTTTAGTATTACAACCTGTTGAAGGACAACATTATTTTACGAAAGCTCACTAGTTTATACTTCTTTAATAAAGAAATTTGTCGCCGTTATCTTTTATCTCTTCTTAGCAATCATATCCAACAATTCCCCTTCTATTGTAAAAATAAATAAATATTGTCTCGCGGAGATAAATAAAGCAAGGGCAAATTTGGGGATAATTAATTTATTATAAAAGTGGGTATTTACCTTTTAGTTGTCCAATAAAATTATATATAAGAGGTATTTATAGGGAGAGAGAGAGAAAGTCAGATTATATCACAACTTATCTCAAGGTAAAGATAATAATAATGAGTGTCGTCAGCCACCAAGGCATCCGGTTTTCCTTATTTGCCGATAAGATTCCGAGAACCCATCACACCTGTGGTTGTCCCCTCCTGGAAGTCCAGGGATAATTGACAGGTGTCCCATGGAGCTTCTTGTGACCGGAGTTGCTACTTGACAATATCATAATATCAAGAACTTTCTGGCTAACATGTCCTTCAACAGGAGCACCTAGAAGGTATACCTTCCAGCTAATAGAATTATGAAATAGATGTATTCCTTCCAACTATACAATGCCGGACATGTTAGCCCGGAAGCTAGAGAAATAAAAAAATGGTACAAGAAACTTAACCCTGGATTGCTTCTTAATATTATTAAGTTAGAAATCAGGGAATGAACATTTATTACAAAAAAATAATACTTATAAGATAAAACAAAATCTCTCTAACAGCTTAATGGAACTATCAAATTACAAAACTATTTTAGACGCGTAATATTCTTTTTAAAATAAAACAATTTCTACTGCCCTTACTGCAATGGAAAACCGCTGGGAGGGTTCACCACTGATGAGCCAGGCCCTCCCTTTAATTTTTCCATTGCAGTAAGGGCAGTAGAAATTGTTTTATTTTAAAAAGAATATTACGCGTCTAAAATAGTTTTGTAATTTGATAACAGATGGCGCGCTAGTGCTTCGAAATATAATGGAACTATGTCAAGGATAAGTCTCTGTACAAAAATCTGGAAGGTGAATTTGCTTATTATAAAGTGGCTGTCCTTGTAGCTTCTATTCGATGGCTCGTGTGTACGGTAAATTATTTCTGGAATAAATTTTGCACAAAACAATCTTTATTTTAGAAGGAATATTCCAAGATAACGGAAGCCCAAATATAAATTTACATACATGATATCTCTTCCCGAGCATTGTTACCAAAACATCACATAGAAATCACTTATTTAGTGTCTTGTTATATTGTAATTCTATCCATAACTTGATATAAGGTAATAAGACCAAATACAAATAGTGTGTGATGTTTCAGCATTGTTATCATCATTAGACAAACATTTGTTACCAAAACTTCATACACTATTTATTTAGATTTAGTCTTATTACCTTCTTCTTTTTTATCTCCACTCTATCATATTAGGGTATCAAGCTTGTAAAGCTTAACAACCATCATGACTGAGTGAAGTAGAAGTTTATATTCTAAAAAAATTATATTATATAAATATAGTCAAAAATAGTTTAAATTTCATTCAACAGATGGCGCGCAAATCACACAATTTTGGATGAGAGAGATAAATAACAAATACAGTAGAACCTCCCTGTAAAGGACAACACCTAATTGTAGAGCCAAAGTGTCCTTTAGGGAGATGTGTCCTCTTACCGAAGAGTTGTTAAATACAGAAATCCCTCGTTAAGACGAACTCAACGGGAGAACGAAATACCCTTTTCGTCTTAAAAGAATATATACCGAATTCGTATAAACCGAATTCGTATTAGACGAATTGAATTCGTGGTATCCGGGGGTTGTACTTATGTACTACTGATGAGTAAGAAAACTACATTTCTGAGGAATAACGAATAAATTTATTTGAAAACAATATTGATGAAAATATTTTATAATTTTAAGGAACAACAATTATGTATATGTATGTACATAAAGTTTTTTTATTTTAAAAGACAATATGGATAATATAATCACAATGTAAGGCAATAACATGAGAATATAAGTTTATTTTAAAACACAAATAAAAAAGAACAACAAAAGAAACAACTTACATAATATACTTGGTACATACAATGTTTATGTGTATGCAGCATATGCAGTATGCATAGAGTATCCTATATCTGGGTTTTCTCTGCAGGCTTCAGAAAGTCTGTTATAGTTTTTTGGTGGTATTTGATTGGGCACTGTTTCAGACACTCCCTTCTTATTTTATCCAGGTCATCTTCAAAATGAACATCAATATCCGCAGAGGTTTTGGACAGCTTCTGGAGGGTTTCGAGGGCCGTGATTACTTCCCCTCTAGTAGGCATCATTATCTCTTCTTTCACCTATCGTCTTCTGTTTCTTCTTCTTCTTTCTTCTTTTCTTCTAATTCGGGTGAACCGCAAATTTCCAACCCATCAGTCGAGAAAAACAGCAATACTGGCACAATAGAGTCGAAATTTTCCACTGATTGAGTACATGGAACGACCCCAAGGGGATGGTTTCATAGAAAATGAGTCATCATAACAAACAAAGGACGAATGTTTACACAAAAGACAAAGAGAGCCAATACTTGATATCAACGGCGTTTTTGTTGTTTTAATAGTTTATTGTTTTACTTATAACTCGCCTTTAAAAACATATTAGAATTCGTTTTAACCGATTGATTAGTTCTGCTGGGGGCTAAATTTAATTCGTATTTCGTCATAACCGAATATTTCGTCTTAACCGGCAAAATCTCTTTGGAAAGTGTTTTAATGTCCATCTATAGAGAGCAAAACAACAACTGACTCACCCGTGCAGCCAAGGCCACGCTCCGCCGCGTCACGTGGGAAAACATAGGTAGATGTTTTCTTACATGTTCTCAGCACATCCCCCTTTTTAAGACTTGAAATATATATATACATTACAAACTTTAAATGCATAATATAATTAATAATGAAGGCGATCCACAGGTTTAACAATTCGTCCACTCCGGGTTCTTGTCTGGCCGTCTTCTGAGTCGTTAGAGGGATAATCCACAACTGGGTTCTTTTCATTTTCAACCAGTTCCTCTCCCGAAAAGGTCGGCGTCGATGGGTCGGCTGGATATTGCACTGTATATCCTTTTCGTAGATGGAACCTGTTTCGACGTAAAGTCCCAACTGGAGTATCAACCATATATGACCTTGGTGTCGATGCTTTCTGCTTTACAATCCCCCAGGTTCGCATATCTGTAATCCAAACCGTGTCACCTTCGGATAGCTCCTCCATGTCCGTAGCTCCGCAGCGTCGATCATATCTGGATTTCATATCCTTTCTCCTTCTCCCCTCCTTTCTTTTCAGGGTCTGAGAGTCCACCAACTTTGGATTAAGATTCTCTGGTGCAATTGGCAAGGTCGTTCGGAGTTTACGTCCCATGAGAAGCTCAGCAGGGCTGTAACCGTTCTCCAAAGGGGTCGATCGATACTCCAGGAGTCCAAGCGATGGGTCTTGATTTTTCTTGAGGATCAACTTAGCAATTTTCACACCTGCTTCTGCCATCCCATTGCTCTGCGGGAATCGAGGACTTGAAGTGACATGTGTGAATCCGTACTGCCTTGCGAAATTTGCAAACTCACGAGCAGCTCCAAATTGCGTCCCATTATCGCTTACAACAGTTTCTGGTATTCCATGTCGGGCAAATATGGATTTGCAACTACGCACCACCACATTGGCTGTGAGCCGATCCAGCTGAATCATTTCAGGAAAGCGAGAATAATAGTCAATGACGACTAGATACCACTTATTCTCGAACTTGAACAAATCCATTCCAATCTTTTGCCACGGTCGTGTAGGAAAGTTGGTTGGTATCAAAGGTTCATGTTTTGAGACGGCTTCCTGGATACAGACACTGCACTTTCTGACCGTTTCCGCGATCTCTTCCGAAATTCCAGGCCACCATACCGTCTCACGTGCGCGAAGTCTTGTTTTTGTAATCCCGAAGTGCCCAGCGTGCAACTTATCTAGGATCTCCAGTTTCATACTTGCTGGAATAACAAGACGACAGCTACGCATCAGTAGTCCATTTTGAACGCCGAGTTCATCCTTGACATGCCAATAAGAGAGCAGAGCCTGTGACATCTTCTTCTTATCTGGCCAGCCTTGCTCAAGGTAGTTGGCTACTGCTTTCAGGGTCGTATCTTCTTGTTGAGCTTCAAAAATCTTCGTCAACATCTCGTCCTTGTCGGTTATACTCGAGAGAACTGCATTTATATGCGCCGAGGTTGGCCGTTCGTCTTCACCTCCCTCGGTTGTAAGAAGTGGTTGTCTGGATAATGCATCGGCGTCGAGCAGCTCCTTTCCAGGGATATGCACTATTTCGAATCCAAACCTCATCATACGCATTCGGAAACGTTGCAGTCTTGGGGTAAGCGAACTCAATTCTTTCGTCGAAAATAGAGGAATGAGAGGCTTATGGTCGGTCTCAATTCGGAAACGCTTTCCAAGCAGGAAATCTTGAAAACGTTCGCAGGCCCATGTAATCGCGAGAGCCTCTTTCTCGATCTGAGCATATCGTTTTTCGGTAGGTGTCATAGTTCTAGAAGAATAAGCAACAGGTCGCCAGATTCCATTCTTACCTTCTTGCTTCAGTACCGCTCCCAAGCCGTATGAAGATGCGTCGGATGACACCATAGTTGGTTTCCTGACGTCGTATGCTGCCAAGATGGGTTGAGTCGTGAGCAATTCTTTCAACTTTCGGAATGCTCGCTCCTGGCTGCAATCCCAAACGAAGTCTTGACCTTTCACCAACAACTGGTTCAGTGGAGCTACAATTTCAGATAAATTTTCCACAAAGCGTCCCAGATGGTTCACCATGCCAAGAAATCTTCTTACGCCATGAACATCGGTCGGAGCAGGCATCTTCGCCACTGCTTCGATTTTCGCTGGATCTGGTCGAATACCGTCTTCATCCAGTATGTGCCCAAGAAAATTAATTCTTGGCACGCCGAAGACACACTTGGCCTTGTTTAGTGTAACTTTCGCCTCTTTCAGTTTTCGGAGCACTAAACGAAGAATTCGATCGTGAGTCTTGGAGTCGGAGGCAAAAATCAGGATATCGTCCAGGTAACACATTACACCGTCCATGCCTTGCAAGATTATTGACATAACTCTCTGAAAATACTCTGGGGCGAGTGAGATTCCAAATGGCATTCTGCAGTATTTATATCTCCCAAAAGGAGTGATGAAGGTCGTTAAATGCTGGCAGTCCGGGCTCAACGGAATCTGGTGAAAGCCACTGTTCGCGTCCAGTTTCGAAAAGAATCTTGCTTCCCCCAGTTGCCCCAGCATGTGCTCCACCACTGGCATGGGATGCACTTCGCGCTGTACATGTTCGTTCAGCCTTGAGAGATCCACACAGAGTCGTATGTCGCCATTCGGTTTACCAGCAATCACAGTCGGTGCACACCATTCAGTCGCAACGTTAACTTGTGCTATGATTCCCGCCTTCTCGAGCTCTTCCAATCTTGTTTTGAGCTTCTCCATCAAAGGTATTGGTACCCGTCGAGGAGTATGCACAGCATATGGTTTTGCTCCAGGTTTCAATTTGATTTCGTAAGGGTTTCCGATCTGTCCCAGTCCTTCAAATACTTCGGGGAATTCCTTGATCGGGTTAATTCTCGTCGCAACCACTTCAATCCGCCTCGCCAGGTTCAAGAGCTCACATGCCCGGCGACTCAGAAGAGGTTCACTCAAACGACGAATAACATAAATCTTCTCCTTGATTTCATAACTGCCATTTCGCAGCGTTGATATAAACATACCCACAGTCTGAAGTTCGGAGAATTCAGCAGCTCTAATGTTGATATCACTTTCCACTAGTCGTTGCTGTCCCATTATCTTCTTGAAGAGACACAGAGGAACACATGTAACATCCGCCTGGGAGTCGAGCTTGAACTTCACCTTTTTTCCGTTCACTTGGATTTCTGCTGTCCATCGCCTCCTGCACTCGTCTTCATCATTATCGAGATTAGATGAATCCTCCACAGCTGAGACTTCCAGGAGAAAACCAATTTCTTCATCAAGTTCAGAAACAGCTTTGACTTCCGCAGTCTTCGCCTGCTTATCTGGGCAGCAATTTGCAAAATGGCCTGTTTTTGAACACAGGTTACATCTTTGTCCTTCAGCACGGCAAGCCTGTCCTTCCCTGTGGGTGAAACCTCCGCATTTTGGACATCGTGATCTTGTTTTGGCCGACTTCTCCTTCTTCCTCGAAGGTTGCTGTTGTTGCTTCGGTGATTGTTTCTTCGAGTTGAACTTCACCTGATTGACCTTTTGGCTTGTTGAGGGACGCTGCAGGTCGACTTGCTGCTGTCGAACGGCTTCCTGCTGTCGAACCATTTTCACCGCCTTTTCCAAAGTCAGTTCGCTGTCCAACTGCATTCTTTCAGACAAAGCTTTGTCCCTCACTCCAACCACTATTCGGTCACGGATCAACTGCTCATGAAGACCCTCAAATTCGCAACTATCAGCCAATTTGTACAATGAAGTGATGAATTCGTCCACTGGCTCCCGATCCTCTTGAATTCTTGAATTAAATTTCGCACGTTCGTAGATAATATTCTTTCTGACACAGAAGTGGCTGTCGAACGCCTTGAGGACGGAATCAATTTTCGTTGCCTCTTCCTCCTTTTCGAACTTGAAGGTCCTGAATATATCATCCGCGCGGTCGCCCATCAAGTACATGAACAAATCGATCTTGTCCGCCTCCTCTTTCTTCTTCATTCCACTGACCACGAGGTATCGTTCGAATCTTTTCCTCCATTTGGGCCATTCGTTGGGAGTCGAGAAGTCGAAAGTTTCTGGAGGTTGAATCTGAGCCATGTTGAATTATCTTCCAAGGTACGCAAAAATCGATATTTTGCAATATACGGGTTCGTATTTTATCCAGTTATCGCTGCCACCATGTTTTAATGTCCATCTATAGAGAGCAAAACAACAACTGACTCACCCGTGCAGCCAAGGCCACGCTCCGCCGCGTCACGTGGGAAAACATAGGTAGATGTTTTCTTACATGTTCTCAGCACAGAAAGCATTGAAATTTAACGGGGAAAAAGAAACGGTTCGCGCAAACCGAGAGTTTGTATAATCCGAGTTCGTGATAACGAGGGATTACTGTAGTAAAAAAGGTAATTTTGTAAATAAAAACTGTCCTTTATAGAGAGGTGTCCTCTAGCATGAGTGTCCTCTCAAGGAGGTTCTACTGTAATCCTAATAAAACAACTAGAGATGATTTTTCTGACACCACTCCATTGTTATCTCCAAGAAAGGCAACATATTCATTGTAATTATTGAAAGGAAACAAGAGGATTGTAAAAAGTTATTGAACATAATTCGATGCTTGACAGATTTATGGAAGAGACCAAAAAAAAAAAAAACTGTGGCTTTCAAACACCTAAAATACACAAAGAAAAGATTGATGGCATATAAAAAATTGAGCAAGTAAAAATCTTGGAAGCATTAAAAATGATTGGAGTCAGGATTGCAAAGGTAAAATATTCTTTGTGAAGAAATAAAAATAACAAATGAGAAGAGCCATATAATTATGGAACTAAACTATTTTAAAATGTTTGTTTTTGATCAGTTTTCCCTCTAAGGATGGGAAGCTTGGTCAGAGTAGTGGATGGGACTCCTTTGACATCTGGTGTATACAATCATCAAGAACAAACAGACAGATAGGGTGACAAACACAAATTTGGAGAAGCTCTAAAGGAGAAGAATAATCTTCTAAACACAAGGTAATAAGACCAAATCCAAATAAATAAATAGTGTGTGGCATTTCAGTAACAGCGTTGTTACCATCTTCAGACAAAAGTACTGAATGGCACAATTTGGATTATAGATTATAAACACAAGGTAATAAGACCAAATCCAAATAAATAAATAGTGTGTGACATTTCAGTAACAGTGTTGTTACCATCTTCATCTTTGTTACCAAAACCTCACACACTATTTATTTATTTATTTATTTGGATTTGGTCTTATTACCTTGTGTTTATAATCTATAATCCAAATTGTGCCTTATCAATAACCTTCTATATGTGAAATACAATAAAGAACATGTGAACAGATACTCTGAGAATCAACAGTAACCATACTGGAGGGATGGATACATTTTGAAGAATTCCACAAATTGGATAACCTGATATTAGAAGCTACAAAGAGGTGAAGAGAGTTGTATACTACTGGGTGAAATAAGAATTCTGTATGATGATTGACCTCCATGTAGAGGACGGCTGTACCTCATGATAATGTTACCATCACATATCTATAATACAATATAATATAATGCGGCTTGTGATTGTAAAACGACATTTAAAAATTATCCCACATGAGTTTCTTTTCAATGAAAAATCAAAATTTATTTAAAGGAGAAATAATGATTATTTCTAACCTTAAGGATGAGGTATGAAAGGATGAATTGTGAAGAGTAATGATAATTTTCCGTTTATCATTACTCTTCACAATTCATCCTTTCATACTTCATCCCTAAGGTTAGAAATAATCGTTATTTCTCCTTAAAATAAATTTTGATTTTTCATTGAAAAGAAACTCATGCGGGATAATTTTTAAATGTCGTTTTACCATCACATAACTGTAGAATATTTTGTGAGCTTTCTGAATATGTAGAGAACCTCCACAATCCTGCTAGAGGACACCTCTCTACAAAGGACAGTTTCCAATTTCGGTAATAAGCAAATCTCCGGTAAGAGGACACTCCTTTCCCTAAAAGTTCTGCAACTAGGTGTCCATTACAGAGAGACTCAATGTGCATTTTAATTCTTTATAGAACCTTCAAAGGTCTAATAAAGATCTCCTTTGTTTGGAACCCTAGACTTGCTGCTGGCTTGTTATGTTCAGTTTGGGTAAATCTATCTTCCATCCTTGAAGAGGACGCCTTTGCCGGTCCCAAGCCCGGATGAAAAAGGAGGAGGGGGAGCAGTAACAAGCTCACTAAAAAACCTGGGCTCAGCTGGCCCGGCTGATAGTACCCTGTAAAGGCTCCTAATCCAGGGATACAGGATGAGCAGCATTTGTACTCCATGTTAGGAGCAGCTGCACATGGTGTCTGTTCCTCATGTCAGAGGCGGCCATTTCTTTTGGAGCTAAGTCGGCCTGCCACTGAGTAGTGCTCCCAGTCTTAATGACAAAGGCAGACGCATTCTACTTCACCCAATCATGATGGTTGTCAAATCTCAAACTTTACAAGCCTGACACCCTAATATGATTGAGTGGAGATAAGAAAGAAGAAGAAGAGAAGTTATTTGAGGAGAGTAAATTGTGAGATCATATCTCTCCTATTGAGGTTATATTGCAAGATTACTTCTGTTTTTATGTTTGTAATCTGTTAAAATATTTTTTGTGTCTGTGATTTTATTTTTTGTTTTATTTTATAATGATCTGGCACTCTTGTTGTAAAAAAAAATAGTTTACCCACACCTTGCTTTGAAGATATTTGTTTAAGATGTTCAATTATACATTTTGTTAAATAATAAAAACTCTGCTAATTCTTTAACATAATCTCTCCCCAACACCCACCCCAGTTGTGTTCAATGGATTTTCCCCATTCTTTGGTATTTGTCATCTTAATTTTTGATAAGTGGTCATATTCATGGGCTCTTGTATAGTTTGATTATATTATTATGAAAATTCGAAACTATTATAGACGCGAATGATTCTTTTGAAAATTAAAATTAATGGGAGGGCCTGGCTCATCAGTGGTAAACCCTCCCATTAATTTTTCCATTGCAGTGAGGACAGTAGAAATTGTTTTCAATTTTCAAAAGAATTATACACGCCTATAATAGTTTCAAATTTTCATAACAGATGGTAGCTAATGTATCATTATATAATTATGGCTAGTGTTGTTGTTTTTTGTCCTTCAAATCATCAAAAGTACATTTTTGTCTCCTTATACAAAATTCCGAGGAAAAAAAAAATTATTCACTTTCTAATTCTCTGTTAACAAGAGTTTAAATTGGTCGCCATATTATGGCCATGTAGACAGGTGCGCGCCACGGTTGGACAACTAATCCAAAAGAACATATTGACAATAGCACACAGGTGGCTTTTGTTACCTCACCTCAATAAATTGCCCAACTTTCTTTTCCACCCAACAAATCGATTCTATTGTATCTTTTCAATGTCCTACAACACTTAACCCATACAATACAGATAAAGAATTCTTCCTGATTTGAAATTAAACAAAAAACATGGTGAAGGAAGACGAGTTTCTTTTATTGATGCATAGGTGCAAGCTTTCGGGTAAAAACCCTTCAACAGGCAAGCAATAAAGCGCGACTTATAAGAACTTTGGTACAAATGGTAGGAAGAATATATGCATCAATAAAAGAAACTCGTCTTCCTTCACCATGTTTTTCGTTTAACTTAACCCATACAAGTATCCTGTATGTAACCCCAAGGGGCCTACCAGAAAAACTTCCATGTTCATAAACAAAACATATTGAGATATCTTTGGAATTACTCAGGAGTGGACTAGGGACCTTTAACAGTAATGATAGATTACAAAAAAGCATAAGACGCTGCATCTCTTTTTATTTACTTAATTCAAGGAAGCTTTCGGGCAAACCCTTCTTCTTTGGGTTTTAGTTAGCTATAGAAGGGCTTGTCCAAAAAGATTTTAATCAAAACAAGGTAATAAGACCAAATCCAAATAAATAAATAGTGTGTGACGTTTCGGTAATTCAGTACTTTTGTCTGAAGATGGTAACAACGCTGTTACCGAAACATCACACACTATTTATTTATTTGGATTTGGTCTTATTACCTTGTTTTATAATCTATAATCCAAATTGTGCCTTATCAATAGATTTTAATCAAGTAGATAAAAGGAGTTGCAGCATCTTATCATTTTTTGAAATCCTCAATACTGTAATATGAATAGATTTTTAAAATAGGGACTGTTGCTGAACTTTTCAGAGCCAAAATGTCCTTTAGGAAGAGATGTCTTCTTACCAAAGAAATGTTAATTAATAATTTTGACAATGAAAAACTGTCCTTTGTGGTGAGAGGGGTGTTCTCTAGCGAGAATGTTCCCATAGAGGTTCAACTGTATATCAAAAATAACAAAGCCCTCTTCTGTCATCAGACATTTTTAGCTGTTGATAGGGGGAGTTGTTCTTTTATTATTTCACTGTCCGATTCTTTATATTTAGGCTGTTTCTAACCAGTTTTATCATACATTTTGGCCTTCAATACCTTGTTCTTGGTTCATGAAAGAAAAAAAAAAGCATATGTCCTCTTGGTGAGTCATATACATATAGCCTGCACAATACTGATGATTTTTTTTTTTTGGGCTTATCCCTAGTACACGTGGTACAGGCCATGATAATTATGGTGGGTAGAAGGCGACTGCTTTTACTGTAAGTGAACTAACTACATGTCTACACATGTGAAAAGCAGTTAGACATTGCCAACAGCCCTAAACATGTAGTTGGCTTGTTAATTTAAGAAAGGGTATTGGAGCCACAAATGTCAATATTTTGTTATTATTAACTAATTTGCCGGTCCCAAGCCCGAATGAAAAAGGAGGAGGGGCAGCAGTAACAAGCTTGCTAAAAAACCTGGGCTCAGCTGGCCCGGCTGATCGTACCCTGTAAGGGCTCCTAATCCAGGGATATAGGATGAGTAGTGTTTATACTCCATGTTAGGAGCGGCTGCACATGGCGTCTGATCCTTATGTCAGAGGTGGACATTTCTTTTGGAGCTAAGTCGGCCTGCTACTGAGTAGTGCTCCCAGTCTTGATGACAAAGTCAGACGCATTCTACTTCACCCAGTGTGGAGATAAGAAAAAAGAAAATGAAGAGAAAGGGTATTGGAGCCACAAATGTCAATATTTAGTTGTTATTTATTCCAATAGATGGAGCTCTGCCATCAGCAACATCTAGTTGCATCATCGGGAGATGCTCTTTCATTATACAGCCAAACCTCATCTACACCTCAAGGAAAAAGTGCTTCCAGTGTTAAATACCATAAAGCTAGGTAAATCAATACAGTAGAACAATCTCTCTAAAGGACAACACCTAGTCACAGAGTCCTTTAGAGAGAGATGTCCTCTTACCGGAGATTTGCTAAATTGTAAAAATGGTCATACAAGGTAATAAGACAAAAAGAAATTTTGTCTATAGATGATAACAACGTTGTTACCAAAGCGTCACACACTATCAATTTGGATTTGGTCCTTATGTTTCTAATCTATAATCCAAATTGTGTGCTTTATCATTTAAGAATGGTCATTTTGCTGTTGAAAACTGTTCTTTGTAGAGAGGCGGCCTTTAGCATGAATGTCCTCTCATGGAAGTTCTACTGTGTAGGTAACTTGGTTGGGAGTTAGCTGAATTAAATTGAATTAAGGAGGTCATATTGTATATATAAATAAACCAAGTTTGGTTTTAAAAAATTGAATCTTTTCTTTAAAGTCTTATCTGAATCCTGATATACATGCTAAAAGGTACAACTTCCTTTAGTTTTTGTCCATTAGTGTTGGCCATTGTGGAATACCATTTCACCCTATTCTGCCTCTTCACCTTTTGATATATTTACCTATTCCAGACTACTCCTCAAATACATGGGCAAAAGAGGAAGGAATCCTATGGAGCCACTCCTTAGGTAGGATATACCATAACAAGGGGGTCGGTGGAAGGATGGTCTAAACCATTGTTTTTTGACCGCTACGACCCGGGTTCGATCCCGCATTGGGTACTTTTTTCTGATTAAAAAAAAATGCTCCAATGGCCCCCGATTCTTGCAAAAGTCCAACCCCACCAGCGAGTGCAAGTAACCAAACGGGGCTCTGGCACATTTTGTAAGTGCAAAGTCGAACTGCCTTTCACATGTGTAAACATGTGGTGCACTTACAGTAAAAGCAGTCGCTAACTACCCACCATGATCATCAATCATGGCCTGTACCACATGTACTAGGGATAAGCAAAAAAAAAAGACCATAACAAGACTGTCATCAGATATGGTGGTCAGCTATGAACATCTAATAAGAGTGCCCCAATCATTAAAACAGAGTGTGGTACGTGCGATTAGATCTATAGAAAAATTCAACAAAGACTCAATGACGACATCGGATAAATGGCAAAACGAAGAACCACCATTAAAAGTAAGCAACCAACAGCTGTGTATGAATCAATGTCAGGTTTGGCAGCAATGATGTATGTTCTCCATGTTAGGTGCGGGGACCTCCCTCATCAGACTGCCACAGTTTGATACAATGGCTTGCATAAATTTACTCCTCACGATGGCTAATCATGTCTAACAACCAATCATTTTCCTTGGTCTACCTTTCCCTCTATCCTTCAAGGTGTATGGTTCTATTACCTTTTGATAAATGACCATGCAAAAAAGGGCTTCTCCAATATATTCATGAACACAAAATTCTCTGCTCGAGAGAAAGAGCAAAAAAAAAAGTGAGCGCTATTTACATTTTAAAATAATAATACAGATGAAAAAAAAACAGGAAAACCTAATTAAGGCAATTAGTCTTATACACAGATTTGTAAAATAAAGTCTAAGGAAAACAAAATGATAAAAATAAGATAAATACAAGAAAAAAATTTGCATATAATATATTGTTGGAGCTTGGTTCCTGACAATGTTAGCCAGGACTTCCTTTCGCTCCTTCAGCCTCTAGTCTGGTCTCAGGTGATGACGATATGTGGCAGAGCTTATTGATGACTGTACTTTATGAGACCAGACCGGTGGATTGACTACCGAGAATGTTGTCCCTTCGCAAGAATGCGATGTAGCACGGTGTTTGAATAGAGGAAGGACGCCTCACTCGTTTTAGCTAACTGACTGACTTTATTGAATCTTTCACCCATTTTATATACATATATATTTACATAATTAAAAGAAAGAAAGAAAAATTTACATGATTATAAATCAATGCAGCCTAGCAAGTTATTTACATAACTAGGCGCAAACAATATTGCATACATGACCTTTAAGACCTTTGTCTTATGTTAAAATTTTCAAGCAAAAGAGAGAGAACAAGGGGTGGCTTTAAAATTTTAAAAATGGACTTATATGTTATATTTGCATTCCTAGAAAACAAAAGAAGAAAGAATCAACAAAAAAATGGAAGAAAAAAAATTAAAAAGTCTTTCTCTTTGTTTCTGCTCTGTAAAAATTGAAATGATCTCTTTGCCACAGTTTTGCTTCTCTGATATCCATCAACACAATCACAACACTGATGGAAATTTGTGGAAACAAAGCGAGCATAAAACAAAGAAAATGGCCTTCAAGGCTTTGCTGACACATACAAACTCTTTTGTTGGGATTATTCAAGACTGTCCCACATAAATGTGACTCAATTTTTTTATAACAACGCTCAATTTCCACCTTTAAGGTGTGAATGGTCTTAGGTTTAAGACTTCATCAACTCCAAAGAAGATGTCCAACAGTTCTAAATAACACCATATAGAGAACTCCGCCTTTGCCGGTCCCAAGCCCGGATGAAAAAGGAGGAGCAGTAACAAGCTCACTAAAAAACCTGGGTTCAGCTGGCCCGGCTGATAGTACCCTGTAAGGGCTCCTAATCCAGGGATACAGGATGAGCAGCGTTTGTACTCCATGTTAGAAGCGGCTCAAATGGCGTCTGTTCCTCATTTCAGAGGCAGCCATTTCTTTTGGAGCTAAGTTGGCCTGCCACTGAGTAGTGCTCCCAGTCTTAATGACAAAGGCAGATGCATTCTACTTCACCCAATCATAATGGTTGTCAAGAGATAAGAATGATGAAGAGACACCATATAGATGTCCCATTCCGATTACCAGAACAAGAAACTACATGAGAGTAATGGAATTGGTTCTTGGTTTGTCCAGGAGGTATCAGATATCCCATACCTATACATTATGACTACCTCTCTATAATGGGCAACACCTAGTTGCAGAGCCAAAGTATCCTTTAGGGAGAGGTGTCCTCTTACCAGAGAGTCGCTTAATAGTAGTTTTATTAGTATTGTGTTCAAAACATTAATGCTTAGAACTAAAGGTTGATGATCAGAATAAGGTCAACATTCAATAGTGAAGTCATTAACGAGTCTGTGCTCAATAGTAAAAATTTAATCATTTTGGTGATGAAATCTGTTCTTTATAGAGAAGCGTCCTCTAACGAGAGTGTCCATATAGATATTCTACTGTTCTATACAATTTATGAATCAATAAAAATTTACAATTGTTAATTCTTAAAATTAGTACTTTTACTACTAAAAGAAAACTAGTAATTAGTACACTTATAAATTCAGTACTTTTTAAGAAGAGAAAAAGAAGAAAGGTGAGGTGGTAAAATTTCTTATTCAGTACTTTTGTCTGAAGATGGTAACAACGCTGTTACCGAAACGTCACACACTATTTATTTATTTGGTCTTATTACCTTGTGTTTATAATTCTTAAAATTAAAGATACTTCAGCCAGTAAGTCTTTTTATTATCTTGAGGTTTCGACAAAAATCTTTTGTCCTTGTCAGAGTGAACAAAAATGAAAACATTTGGCAAAGCATTAAAAATTATAAGTGTTAATTATAAACCTATGTTATCTATTAAAGTGTGATTTCTTGAGTGAATTTTGGGACTACCTGTATATTGATAACACAATGTTGTGTATAATAATGGTTATATCCCAATAATAACTGTTTCTACTATGATAAGGAGTTTAAAAAATACTACAACACCACTTCTTGTGATCTCCAACCTCACCAGTGAGTACTGCAGAAACTCCGCCTTTGCCGGTCCTAAGCCCGGATGAAAAAGGAGGAGGGGGAGCAGTAACAAGCTCACTAAAAAACCTGGGTTCAGCTGGCCCGGCTGATAGTACCCTATAAGGGCTCCTGATCCAGGGATACAGGATGAGCAGCGTTTGTACATGTTAGTAGCAGCTGCACATGGAGTCTGTTCCTCATGTTAGAGGCGGCCATTTCTTTTGGAGCTAAGTCGGCCTGACACTGAGTAGTGCTCCCAGTCTTAATGACAAAGGCAGACGCATTCTAATTTACCCAGTGTGAAGATAAGAAAGAAGAAGAAGACCAGTGAGTACAAGTAACCAAACAGGACTCTGGCATACTTGTAAATGCAAAAGTCAAACTGATTTCTACATTGTCCAATGCGGGGTTCAAACCTGGGTCACGACTTTCGAAAACCGACAGTTTAGAGACCAATCGTCCACCAATGTACAAAAAAATCATCTGTACATCAGTGGACAATTGGTCTAAACTGTTGGTTTTTGATTTCTACATTCTTTCTACATTATGTTGACATGTGGTGCATTTTCAGTAAAAGCAGTCACTAACTACCTACAATGATAGGTACAATTTGGATTATAGATTAGAATCAAGAGGTAATAGCCATTATGACTGGGTGAAGAGAACAACAGTCTTTGATTTCCAGACTTAAGTCTGGTCATCTACAGACAATGACTTTCCAGAATGGTTGCAAGGTTTTCCCCACTATTTACTAAGTGTACTAAGTACTAAATCCATTTACTACTTTGACTGATGTAGCCTAGTGGACATGGCATCTGCCTGGTAAGCGGAACACTGTGGTTCGATTCCCATCCCTTGGACACTTTTATTTTTCTGTTCATCATTACTCTTCACAATTCAACTTTTCATACTTCATCCCTAAGGATAGGAATAGTGGTTATTTCTTCTTAAATACTTTGGCTGATGATGGTAACAATTCAGTTACCAAAATATCATAAAACATTTCAATAATTTGGTCTTGTTACCTTTTGATACTACCAACCATGATTATCATGGTGTGTACCGTGTATACTTGGAATTTGTACCACCACTTCTTTTTGAGATAAAAAAATGATTTAAAAAAAACTGAGCCAGTTGGAATTCGAACACACAATCTTCTGATACATGTCAGGTCTGGGATAAAATTTGACATTTTTGCTCTTACAACCTTAACTTATATCCATTTTAGAAATACAGTCGAACTTGGATAATTCGAACCCCAAGGGACCATAAAAAAATTCGAATTATCCAAAAATTCGAATTAAAAACGGAAATTATAATTATAGGAAATTCTGGGGACCAAGATAAATATTCGAATTAAAGAAGTTCGAATTCTACTGTAATAAGTGATTTTGGTCAAATTAAAAGCTAGAAAACTATAAAATGGAGATAATATAAATAATAAATGAACTACACATACATATTTCAAAGCTAAATTCAGGTCTTTTTTTTTATTTTATTATATATAGCCACATATATATATATTTTTAAATTTAATTGCCATCTATAAATAAAATTTGTAACAAATTTTTAAAAATATATATATAACTTGTATAAGCATTGAATCTATAATTTTAAAATGCAACATCAACTTTTTTTACAATATGTTATACCTAGTATGAAAGTTTACCAATATGTACACACAAAAATTGTGCCAATGCTTAATTTCATTTTAATATTTTAGAAAAAATATATATTTTTATTGAATAGAAAGTATCACAAGGCAATGTCATGAGTTACTATCATCATTTGAATTAATATTTCCCTTACAGCTGTTATAAGTTCTGTATTACACATACAATGTTGACATCTTTTTAAAAAAATATTATATATCCTATTTTTTGACACAAAACAGAAGTCAATCTAGGCAAACAAATGACCATATGCATTTTTGTAATGACATTTACAATTTGAAATATTGCCATTGAGATTCTTAAAATTTGAAATATATATGTAACTCTTCTGTATTTTTAATCGTATGCCTTTAAATACTGCTTGCACTTATGTTATATATATGGGCATATAATTGAATTCTGCTTATTTTATTTATTTAAAATATTTGAAAACAATATTTATAATGTTGTGTAATGTTCGCATTATAACAGTAAAACCGGATGTCACCATATTTAGTGTTGTATATAAAACATAATTTAGTTGATATTCTTATTTAAATTTTATATCGAATGTTTCACGCGTTTACAATGGGATAACTATTAGTCAATAATAAAGCCGGGCACAGATGTAAATAAAGTGATATATTTAGGGTTAAAACCTACTTACCCATAATAGTAAAACATTTAAATAGCTAAATATCACATTATTAAGTTGAAATTTCATTTTAAATATATGTTTCAAAAAATATTTATGATGTTAGGATAAAATAAAACTTTAATTAAATACGTGGCATTTAAACCGTCTTTGCAGTAATGTCATAAAATCGAATGGAGAAAACCGGAAACACGTGTAATAATCTCCACCCCATATATGATTGATGCATAATAAGCTTTATCTTTAAGTTTAATCTGTATAGACCTTTAAATTATTTTTGTTTCAAAATAAATTGTGTGAAATATATTCTGTAAATGCAAAGCAAAGTACGAAAATATTTAATTTTTATGTTGAATTAAATTGGAGAAAAAAAAGAAAAATAAAAAAAAATCTTGGCATACAAACTTTTTTTTTTTTAGGAATTTTTATTTTGATTGCTAAAAGCAAGCATCAAATTTATTTATAGCGACTCTTAAAAAATTAAGTTCATTTATCTGACCGAAGTTAACATTTTCTCTCTCTCTTTTTTTTTTTTTTCTAAAAATATATTATCATACTTGAAACTAGGTAATAAACTGTTTCTATCTCTATTTTTCTCTCTTAGTGGTACTCTGACTAATTTTATTTCAGACACCGACTGGATCTTACAAGATTTCTATATACCTCTGCTTCTTAATATACCTATAGGAATTTTGGCTTGCTTTTAATTGAAGCAACCCCTATTGAACCCCTCAATTACATCTACAGGGAGGGTAGATAAGTAATGAGACTCAGTCTAGAAAAACAAATTTATTGATCCGATTTGTTCAAAACGTTAATATTCTTCAAAGAACTCGCCTTGGGCGTCGACACAACGTTGCCAGCGCGTTTTCCAAGCTTCATAGGCCCCACTGTAGTCGTTGGAGTTATCCCAGTTAGTTCCTTCGTGACAGCACGTTGGATGTTCGGGATATCGTCGAAACGATGACCCTTCAGACATCTTTTTACCTTCGGAAATAGGAAGAAATCAGGAGGACTCATGTCAGGGCTGTATGGTGGCTGTGGCAGAACTTCAACTCCAATTGGGTCAAATAGGAAGTCACGAGGAACGCTGTTTCCGCCGGAGCGTTGTCGTGGTGGAGACGCCAGCGTTGAGCAAGGTCCTGTCGCTTCGTTTGATGGCTTTGTGCAATCGCCGAAGGACTTCTTTGTAGAATTCGGCATTAACAGTTTTCCCCTGAGGGACAGACTCTTTGTGAATTAAACCCCACTTGTCGAAAAACACAATCAGCATTGTCTTGACTCGGGACTTTGACATTCTAGCTTTCTTCGGCCGCGGGGATGCCGTTGTGTGCCACTCCGAGCTCTGGGTTTTCATCTCTGGGTCGTATTGGAATGTCAACGATTCGTCGCCTGTTACTACGTTGTCTAAAAAGTTTGGATTATTATCCAATTCATTCAACATCTCACGGCAAACGTCCACTCGTCGTTGCTTTTGTTCGGCGGTGAGCACTCGGGGGAACCAATTTTGCGCAAACTTTCCTCATCATCAAATCTTGCGTAACAATTTGGTGAACCGTAACACGGAGACCTCATCGGCGATCATTTTGAGACTTAGTCCAGGAGTTCTTTCACTTTGGCCACCGCTTCATCCACACGACTCGTTGAAGGGCGTCCAGATCGTTCCATGTCTTCAACTTGAGCTCTTGATAGGGCGTCCCTTTTGTAGGCCTCCTAATCATAGCAAAAGTTTCCGAAGCAGTTTTGCCCAAGCGAAAGCAAAATTTGATTGCATACCGCTGTTCTATCGAGCGATTCATCTTCAGCGTTTTCACAAGTGTCACGACACAAACAACGTTATACGCGAAACTCGACCCTCACTGCGCCAGAGCTACGACGCGACTGCGAACCGGTTCTATTGTTAGCTCAGATCCCCACACACACACACCACGTGACCTGTAGGTGGAGAACGCACTGCGAGCGACTGGGCGCCGCGCGGCGGCCAGTCTCATTACTTATCTACCACACCCTGTATTGGCATTCTTCTGGGACACTGTCTTATCAATTGACTCAAATCTCCTGGATATAAATTGAATAATGCAATAGGTTTCTGGAGTTGAGAATCTTTTCATTTTATTAACGCAATCTCGAGCTTGCGGGCATTTCTTCCCTTCTACCATCTTATCTTCAATATTCTTTTGCTTATTGACAGGGATAAAGGAGCACTGACGAATTAAGTAACTACATTTAGCCATATTTCCTTCAATTATAGGTGTACACCAATGCTAATTACACTTGTTGGGAAGACAATTCAGACTCTCTAGGTTAAAGTCTTGAAAACTTTGTCCACCTTAAAGACCTCTACTTCTTAACTAAACCAGTGCTATTCACATGATCGTCTGGCGCCCAGTTCTGTAATTATCCATGCTACCATGGGGTGGGTGAGTCGGTCTTCACTAATAAAATCCGTCAATCTCACTTTATTCCCAATAACCCATAAATCGATTCACAATAGCACGTATATATAATATATGCAAACGAGATTCATTTATTATCCCATCATCGATTCTTTGCTGAACCAGATAGCTTCCCTTCTCAAAAATGCGTCTAATCCTGAATAAATTGATAGTGTAGTGTCTCTGATTACCCTCATCCTTCAAGGTGCTTGAGATCCCTCCATACGGACCGTCAGACAATTCTAGACCCTTACAACCTTAGTGGTCTCCCAAATCGAGCTGCCTAAAAAGTATTGTCCTTTCCCCTCATCGCTGTTCCGAGAATTCTCAACGTTATTCAGATTTTTTTTCGCTGCCTCTCTCTCTTCCGAGGTGCGAGGATGCACAGACATGCGCTCTTGCCCCTACACTGAAGGCTTAGAAAATTGAACGGTCTTTTAAAAGAATTTTCATTTTTAAGGGGAATTCACATGGAGCATAATAAGTGGAAGCTTTCGCTTTCTACTCAGCATGCAGTAAGACAGCTGAAATACAACAAACAGAAGTAGGCCCTGAGCAAGTCCAGGTCAGCTGCAGTCACCTTTGACCAGTGCTGTTTCGCTAAGTGGCGCTCTGAACTATCTCCAGTGGACTACATCAAGACCCTGGTGAAAAAGTTTGGAAAGTCCTCAGTGTTCCAAATGTTTAAATCGTGATTTTATAGGTTTACTTTGCTGTTAATCCTTAATTTTTTTAAATTCAAATCTCTACATGTCCAAATATTATGGCGCCAGTGGCTGCAGAAAACGGACCCTCTACACCTTCATCTATGGCACATGTAGAGACCTAAAGATGTACCGGCTAGCAATAAATGTTGGGGGGAATTAGCCAATCCTTCTGGCTAAACATATTTTATTTTACACAAAAAAATCTTTCAATGTACATCGGATCTATTTATTAAAAACAAAGAAAAATACTTAAATAGGATCACGCACATATATAAGATTTCAAAAAGTATTTAAAAACTATATATAGGGTTAAAATAGCGAGGAGTTTATTACATATATAAATATAAACTTTAAAAAAACCCTATCATGCCAAAATCCCATATCTCCCCACCTACCTCTGGATCCAGCCACCCAAGTCCAGGATTCGAAAAAAATCAGCATAGGCCGCAGCCAGGCCGGCGGCCTGAGCTTTCAGCAACTCCTAGCCCTCAGCTTCCCAGCAAGAATCAAACTGTTGATCAAACTGCCCCCAGTGTTGCTGGACTCGCCCCCAAGGCTATCACCACCCTTCTCTCTCAGTGAAAAAAAAAAGTATATTTAAAAAAATAATAAAAATAAATTAAATATAATAATTATTAAAGAAAAATTCACAAAAAATAAATAAAGATTAGAAAATATTGAATTAAAAAAATATATAAAATTAATATTGTAGGATCTGGGCATCTTGGAATCAGCTTAGGAAAGGTTCAGGGCTCGTGGTGGAGCGTCAAGCACCATAGGTCAGTGGCTTGACTACAGGGAAGGGATGTCTGAGTCCATCTTGGACTCTGGCTTGGGTTCAAGTCAGCCACAATGAAACATGTGGCTCGACCACCAGGAAGGGGTATCTGAGTCCATCTCAGACTAGCTTGGTAGGGCGGGTCATCCACCACAGGTCAGGTGGTTTGACCACAGGAAGGGGTGCCTGAGTCTATTTTGGACTCTGTCTTGTTGTTGTCAAGGCTGAAGGTGGTCTCAGGCTCCATCTCTACACCTCACATCACCAGAGGTTTGCAGCTTAGATTAACAAAGGGGGGGGGGGAGGGCATGGTTAGGTGGGGTTCTGGGTGATTTTGGCATACTATGGTCACGAGGTGTCCTAACACAAATAATGAACATGTCAGTCCAGGTACTGGTCGGGCTGGCCAGCGTCAATCTGGCGGAGCGCCTGGTTGAGAAGGGCCTCACCATTGGGACCACCCTCCTGAAGGCCTATTCTTTTAAGAAACGGGCGGAGAAGATAGCAATTGGTAATCTCCCAACAGTTAGAAGAGTTGTTCGAGAGCTTGAATGCCAACACCATTCCAGAACCTCTTTATAAAAACTATTATATGGAGAAGATAGAAGACTCTGTTTTCTCCCCTTCTAAGAGGGAGGACGTCCTCGAATACCTCTCGCCTGAGCAGAGGACTGCTCTGAAGCAATTCCTAGATAAGTCAATAGCACATGTCTGAGAGCTACACAGAACGCTGTCGATTTCAGGGCGGAATGTGACATCATACCAGACGACCATCAATGGGATTCCTCTGATGAAAATAATATTTAATTTTACTTTTCTCTCTCTCTCTATCTGGTGGGCTTTGAAGGGAATGGTTGAGACATGATTAAGTAAAATGAGGTTTTGGTGATTGAGAAAATCGTGGCATAGTTATTTATATAAAGGTCATGAAGCCCTTAACCCCCATAACCCTTTAACTTTTTTTTTTGAGCTTTCCAAAAAGGAAGAAGTCGCAGGGGGCCAATTCGGGAGTGTCGGGGGGGGGGGGGGGGGGGTTGGGGTTGAGGGAACACAGAGGTTGAGTGGTCCTGCAGGAACTTCGAGATTTTGAGGGCTGTGTGCACCGGCGCGGCGCGTTATCGTGGTGGAGGATCCACGACTTGCTCCTCCACAGCTCCGGCCGTTTCTGCCTGATCGCTTCCCTCAATCGCCTTAAAACTCCCAGGTAGGAGTCAGAAGCTATTGTAGAGCCTTGTTGTTGAAATTCATGATGAACGATGCCCTGGTAGTAGAAGAACACCATCAACATGACCTTGACTTTGCTGGGAGCCTTCCTCGCTTTCTTTGGTCTCGGCTTATTTTTGAAGCGCCACTCCGATGCCTGTTGGGTAGTTTACGAATCAAAGCCGTAAATCCGTCTCCAGTAATGACCCTCTTCAGCAATTCGGGGTCGTCGGTTGTCGCTTCGAGATTGAGACTGGCCGTTTCTTTCGGAGCGTTCTTTTGATCAAAAGTCAAATCTTTGAGAACGAGAACGGGGTTGAGGCTTCTCACTCCCAAAATGTCCTTCATTATCGATTGAGTCAACCCAAATGATATCCCTGCTTCTTCGGCGACCTCCCTGACAGTTATTCGTCGGTCTTCACGCACCAGTTCCAACACCTTGTCCACCTTTTCAAGCGTGGTTAATGTGGACGGTCTCCCGGAGTAGGCGGTCTCTTCCCGACCCTCCTTGAAGCGCTTGTGTTGGGGCACGTTTTTGTAACCATACCCCAACAGAAGATGTATGTATGATCAACGTCAAATGGATACATGGCTTCCCTCCCACATAGACTTATAGACCACCTTTTTGCCCAGAAACCTAGACTCTTGATGACACCAGACTTCCATGCCGAAAGCTGATGCCTGGTGGAGAAGAAGACACCAGTGACATCCAGAGACATCCGCGCTGGAAGCTATTGTACCATATGTACATATATGCCCCTCATTTAAAATCTAGGTAAAGGTGACCAGAAGAGATGGGGAAGGAAGATTTCTAAAGGACGGGGGGGGGGGGCATATAAATATCTTTCCCGAGAGCGGGAAGCATCGTGTTACAGTCCAAGGGGAAGGGGGCGTTATATATACCTTCCCGAGAAAAGGGACGATCGTATTACAATCCATGTGGAGGGGGCCTGGGGTCTGATGAAATTTTACACTAGTGCCGTAGCTGTTTCCCTCTTTAGATTTTTTTTTTGTTTTGGCAATACGATATGTTCTATTTTGATGGGAGAGGCCTGGGGCGTCTGTGAAATTGTATACTGGAGCCGTTGGCCATTTTCATTGGTGTTTTTCTTTAGACGAATGAAAATGCCAGCCAATAGAAACTTTGGCGCGGTCAGCGAATAAAAATGGAGAGAGACAAGGAAAAAAGAAGGTTTCTTTGCCAAAAAGGGATTCGATCGGAGTCGCTCAGTGACAGCAGAGATTCCGCCAGTCGGGCCTGAGACGTAGAGGAGACCAGACCTTGCCGCCGCTTTCGAGAGAAGGTAAGCCCCCGCCATTATGGCTTAGCTCCCCCTTTTATTTTTCAAATAGAAACTAAACTATTTAGATTTTGAATGGGCCCTAAAGGGCTTTAAGGGTTCATATATCTTGTCCCGCTAGAATAGATGGAGATCCATGTTTTCCCCTATATAAAGAAGAATTTGTAACCTTAAGTCACCTCTACCTAGATCATTATGTAAATAGCATGTCTCGCCAGTATAAAATGTCCCCAAAAATCTCGCCTAATCCGAATAAATATCTAGTATACAACTTATATGGAGAGTTTTGTTTCCCCTCATACATTTTTCATTCTCTTGTTGTATGGTACTACCCCCACACCCTATTATCACAAATTGTACTGAATATAGACTACCGACTCTGATGGAATAGAGTTGTGTACTATGTCTTTGCTGTGATATGTTGACACAGCAAAAGTTGCAAAATACGACTTCATTAGGGCTGCTTTGAGGGTATCTCTCTGTCAGGTTTTAGTAATATTTGTATCCTAATGTGAAGAATTTGTCCTTTCTTTCACTGTTTAAAGCGAAATATAGTATGATTCTTATCTATTTGGAGGGAATGTTACTAATAATCAAGTCTTCTAATAATTACTGGCCAACATACACTGCCGAACGTGCCTGCCATAGGAGCCTGTTCTCCTGTCTGTGTTTCAGTGAGTTATTCCATCATATTTACCATTATACCATCTCTTGATTTAAATCTAATAAGACCCATGTCGCCTTATACTCCTAGATTGTTCTCTTTATGATTTTATTGTAAACCCTTTTGTTTAAAAAAAAATATTACAAATGTCATCGTCAATAATATTAAGTCTATAGTTTGCTTGTCTTTATAGCTTACTTGTTAGATTTTGGTATAATCTTTACAAGTAGGGTCCCTCCCATATATATCCAGATAGTAACCTAATTCCAATATCTTAACCTCTGCGAAATCTTTATGACAAATAATAAAACTCCGAGGTTGCGTTTTTTTTTTTTTTAACCGCTTAATAAGGCTCTAGCTTTCGGGTATGGTGGTCCTTCTACAGGAACAACGCGATGGTGGTGAATCGTTAGAAGCTGCTATATATTTACCTAATATATTTACATCTTTACAATTTTTTTTTTATAAAAGAACTATTAACTTCTTGATATATGCTAAGTATCCAGACTATTTACGTATTTCTAAACTAAGGTAAAAACTATTATATAATAATTTAACTTATGAAATTTGAATTAGCTATGGAACAGGGTTATGAAACAAGAGTTACTGTATTAAATATGGGGAAGTGTACGTTTAATTGCTAGTTATGAATTCTGTGTATGATTCTGGAATTTCAATGTGCCTATTGATGCTGGCGTGTTTTAATGATAAAAAGGCTTCTAAGCATAGTCTTTTCTGTCCGTTGTTTATATTGGTATAAAAGGTTTTTGGGTTACTTAGGTTGAAGGTGTGACCTGTATTTTGAATGTGTTGGAATAAAAGGGAATTTTTCTATCCTTTCTATTTATGGATCTGATGTGCTTATTCATTCTATCTATTACTTGTCTGCCGGTTTCGCCTATGTACATACTATTGCATTGGTTGCATTCTATTGAGTATATTGCTTGACTGTTGTATATTGGTGAGTTATGGCTATTTTTTTTCTCCCTTTTTTTAGTTATGGGATTTCTGACTATTGCGCCTATGTTGGGTGTGTTTTCGTAATATGTCTTTATACCATATTTCCTAATTCCTCGGGCTATTGTTACGCTGTTAGGAGGGTACGGTATGATGCAAATAGATTTGTATGTTTGACTATTGTTTGTGTTATTTGGGTTATAAAAATGCCTTAATATGAATCTATTTACAGTTGATCTGTAGAAATTATAGAGATCTATTGCTATAATTTTCCTCTATGAAATAGCTCCCAGTGTCTTTAGTGGGTTGCTAAATCGCCAGAAGGTGTGGTTATCCCAGAAATCTCTTAAAGGGATAGTTGAGACAATGAGGGAGGCAGGGGAAGGGGCCGCCATTTTCTCTTTCATGGAAGAAGAAGGAGGGCGGGGGAGAATGGTCGTTGGACTCCCACATTCCAGAGACTTCGTTAGTCCCAGAGACCCCGACGCTCTATATACATTCCAGGAAGGACCTGTCAACGGGCCCCCCTCCCTGACGCTGGGCCTCTCTTGGGGAATTCCACCCACGCCTGGCGTGGTTGAAAGTTTTTTTTTTTTTTTAGGAGCTGCAATTCTCAAGTCCTTCTGTACCTTGTATATTATCTGATACTCCATCTCCTCAAGTATAGCCTTAGCTGTATAGGTCCTATATATATTTGCCTATTCCTATGTCACACTTGTATATCTTAAGAAGGAAATTTTACTAGGTCACTCCTTACATGCTCCGTTCCTATCGGTCTAAAATCGGGAACGCAACACTTGTACCACTCGAAAACTCGTCTTTGGCTCATGACGGCATCCCCGTAGGCTGTTTGCAACATCCAAAAAATTTCGGCACCCTTGAATCCGTTTTTCACACAGAACTTGATGAAAATTCGTTGATCCTCCATTTCGGTGACTAACGAAATCGAAGCACGGGCAAAATGGCTTCACTTCGAACAGCCGCTGCTCGCGCTGTTGTGGCGCGTGATTTTTGAAAATTGGCAGGTCTCCAAGCCAAGGGCGACGCTTGCGTTTGCCACAAACTGGGAGAAAATATATTGAGTTTTCAGGATTTTATGAGCAAAGTGTCGAAACTTTTTGATCAGAGTAGTATGTTGGCCAGACTCCAATGGATGGAAAATCGACAAGGGTGATTTTCTGAAAACAACAATTCAGTTTTATGGCAGACATTTAAATGTGTGCCGCTTATTAATATTATAGCTTCAGATTAAAAATACTCTTCCAGAATCTCAGCTTATTTTGCGATCTTTTAAAATAAAAGAATTGGCGCTCACAAAATTTTTATGCATTTTATTTTTAAATAATTTGTCAATGGATGATCATCAGAAAACGCCCTGTCCAAAACAGTTTACTGAGAGTAGGCTGTCACACTGAAGGAATACACTGGCAATAAGCCTAGACATTATAAAAGGTACTTGATTCCATATGGATGTATATTATGCGGAATACTTTTAAGTATGATTAATTGGTGTCCTAAATAAATTTTAAAAGGAAAATGACGGGAGGCTGTAAGGGTAAATATAAAAAAAAAAAGAGTTGCACAATAAGAAGATGCCTTTTTCATAATTTATGCACCTTATCCCAGTACAATATAAAATTTGTACCATTTTTTCATATATTATCTCTATCTCTATATATATATAAAAGTCAATGTCTGTCTGTCTGTTTCGCGATAAACTCAAAAACTACTGAACCAATTGGTACCAAATTTTGCATGTCGCTTTTTATAAACCTGAGGAAAATTTTCGGCTACATTTTGATTAGTATTTTTGGCTATTTCTTTTTTTCATTTGAAGAACTTTTTTTTTTACGCGGAGTAATCCAGAATGGAATGAATAACCAAATATGGCCATTTTTTATACGCATCGGTGGTTCAGTGGTAGAATGCTCATTTATATTATATACTAGACGTATGACCCGGCTTCGCCCGAGAATTCCCCCGATTGCAATTTCCTTCATACTGAAAGTACATCAATAATAAATATTAGAAGTGCCATAGAATAGCAACACATAAACTACAGGAAAAAAGTGTGTGTGATGGAAAAAATGGTATTATATTAGTGTTTAGGTATTTGTGATTTAATTAATATAGTTGATATTATAATATATATTTATATTAATATATAGATTATATATAATATAAATGAGTTTTAAAAATTGTAATAAAAAAATGCATCGGCCGGGAATCGAACCCAGGCCGCCCGCGTGGCAGGCGAGCATTCTACCACTGAACCACTGATTCTTATAAAAAAAATGGCCATATTTGGGTATTCATTTCAAATGAAAAAAAGAAATAGCCATGGGGGAATTCTCGGGCGACGCCGGGTCATACGTCTAGTTATTATATAAAATGCAAGGATTTAAAAGCACGAATTTTTATACACAATACAAACTTCTACTATCCTTACTGCAATGAAAAAAATATCATCACAGTAAAGACAGTAGAAGTTTGTATTGTGTATAAAAGAAACATTAGTGCTTTTAAATCCTTTCATTATATATAGATATCTATATATAGATGGTGCATTAACATATATTATTATCACTGATGCTACTCTGCGGAATTGCAGATTGTTTATGTTAAATTGATATTAAACAATAACAATGTGTAATATGTAGGCTACATAAATAAATAGTATTTTCTTTTAAACTTCCAATTACTTCCATCACAAACATAAGGATTTTACATAGCTTGTGCTTGAGTAATCTCACATGTGTTGACACTTAATAAAATATGGTTAGCAATCTTAGAATTAATAATTAGGCAGTGCCATATCAAATACAGAGGTTGGTTATTATGGACTAGACGAATGGCCCGGGCAACGCCCGGGTTTTACCCGAGTGCGAATATATTTTAAAAACGTTTTAATTCAAATACTATTCGTTACAATTATAAATTGGCGCCATGGATGTCACTCTTGTGAAACGTCCCGTTCCAAACTGTGTGTTTTTAAAATGTTTTAACTATATATTGTTGGCTTCCGTAGGCGTTTCTTACTGGGAAAAAGAAAGAGAGGATCCAATAAAATAATTTAGTAGTGTTTATTAGAACAAAATCATTATAGTGAACAACACATATAACAGAGAGTACCGTCGTCTTCCG